>OW121743.1:57304405-57412088 GCA_933228675.1 Stomorhina lunata | reverse complement strand
AAAGCGATATATTTTCTTTTTATGGGTCTTTTCAAAACGACCATACGGCAAATCAATGTATAGAAGTGTGACATCTTTAGTCTTAATATAGGTTGATATATTTTGATTATATAGGATCTACTTTCCAGACTGCAGCTTTATCATATCCTCCAATTTCTAAGCCCCCCCTCGTTAATTTTTCATCAAAAAAGTACTACTTTCGAGTACTTTTTTATTGAGTTGTGTTGAAATTTTTCTTTTTGTCATTTGAAAATTTTTTTTGAACATTTTTTCGCTTTTCCCTATTTTTTTTCAACATAACTACGATAAAATACTTCAGGAAGAAGAAAAAAAACGACTAAAAGATATTTGAATTTAGCACTTTGACTGTATGACTTTATTTAACACTTTTACTTTTGTGAAAAATCGACGCAGTTGATGCAACACGAAAAAAAAAAGGAAATTCAAAAAGAAAAATATCAAGATAAAAATGAAAAACCTTTAACAAAATTCTCTACAGCAAAAGTTGTTGCATATTTTTGCATTTTTCTTACCCATAAAAGTGTCAGGTTTTTCTTTTGGAACTTTTTTTTTTCGTTTTTTTATTTTTTAACTTTCCTAAAGAGAAAATTTAAGTAACGCCTAAGTAAGTTGGAGCAAATGGTAAGAAAAAAAAAAACATCGTAAATGAAGAAGTTTTGAAGACAATTTTTTTGTTAGAGAGTCATTGTGCTAGAGCAGTCAAACGTCAGTAGTAGCAGCAGCAGCAGATGAGTAGTCAGTGTGAATAATGAAAATAGCAGAAGTTGTAGACAAGTTTTGTGCAAAAAGTGGCAAATGAACACGGGTAGCACTTTATTTATAACCCACTCTCTGGTATTTTCTGTTTTATAGTCGGTCTATCTGTTTGTTAGTTTTTATTCTTGTTTTTTTTTCTCTCCTAAGAGCTTTTGAGGTGTTTTTACTCGTTTATAACACCAGTTTAAAGTTTCGACTTTTTACATGTTATATGATGACTTTGTGTGCGAAGTGACTTGTTACAGGATAAGGGCTAATTGCAAATGGTTGGCAAAAAGTTTGGTGATAAAAAGTGCTGAGAATATAAGAAAAAGTATTAAAAGTTCTTTTGGTGAAGGTTTTAGGTGCTTTTTAAGTGCATATTTACGAGTTTGAGCTACCGAATGTCTTAGTTTATTACAAAAAGTGCCATCTTATTCCTTGTTTTCGCCTGTCGTTTTATTCCAAAAATCTTCTTATCTCGCTCGAACACTATTCACGACGCTAAGCTTTTTGAGCTGGATGATGTGGGGGATTTTGGATATCAAGCAGCGGTTCTGATTGGTGTTTACTTGATAAGTCCGGACTTATCCTTCATCTCAACTGTGGACACAGATTTCCTTGTGGTATCACCCGGGGGAAACTACGTTTACACCCATTAATGTAGTGAGCTAACATGTGCCGCGAGTTTTTCCATAAGAAATATAAAAATATGGGTTATAGCGTCGGGCTAGTAACCCACTGGTGGTGAGCTAACATGTGCCGCGAGTTTTTCCATAAGAACTATAAAAATATGGGTTAGAGCGTCGGGCTAGTAACCCACTGGTGGAGAGTTAAAGTTAGGATAAAAACGTTCCCACTTATGTAAGAAAATTAAGTTCGAAACTTCGGCCTTTGACCTTAACAGGTTGTAAATATAGGTCATTTAAGTAAGTAACGTAAGTAAGCCCTCCTTCACACTACTTTACGCATTACCCGGTAAACAATGTTTTCTCCATTTAGTCATTATTATAAAGATATATTAAAGAAATCTTAAGTGTTTTCAAAAAGTGTTTTTTATTCGTTCAACCAATATTTTCTCTAAAAAGCTTTCGGTTTCTCCCTTTACATTTTGCTTTACCTGGTAAACAATATTTTCGCCAGTCCATTTATTACTATGTCAATATATTAAAGAAATCTTAATTTTATTCAAAAATTTTCGCATACACATTCAAAAGTTATTTAAACTTTTTCTTCGCATTACCCTAGAAACCACTTGGTAAACAAAAGCTTCGCCAATCCAGTTTTTAACGCATCTAATAACATTGGTCAACAAAAACGATATTCATTAATTATTCATTAACTATTGAAATTTATTAAAACCTTTTACCTATTTTAATCTTATTAGATCTGGCTTTCGAGATAACCTAGTTTTTTGGGATATTTTGTTAAATAGTGTACAAAGCGGTGGTGGAATATCTTTAATATTTTAAGGGTTTTGGAATCTATGAAAGTTGTGTTTTTGGTTTAAGTACAAGGTGGCGCAAAAGTAATCCTCCTATCAGAAAATGCTATAAATTTTGCGATTGGCCCCTAATGTCAATTCTGTTTTGACATTTGTGTAGTAAACGCTTGCGAAATACACGTTAATAAACAATGTTACGCTACAATGCTCCAGAACGCGAAATATTGGTGACTATTTATTTGACCAATAATCGGTCGGTGACTTTGGCACAACGTGAATTTCGTCGCAGATTTCCTGGCCGTCCAATGCCTACTGGTGAACACTGCGACGTTTAGAAGCTCGCCTCGAAAAGACTAGCACAACACGAGATGCTGCCAGGCGTGGCAGACCCCGGAGTAGCCGTTCTGCAGAGAATATTGCAGCTGTAGCCGAGGATGTCATGGAAGCGCCGTCGACATCGACCAGACAACGTGCCACGCAAATGGGTATCAGTTGACGGTCTTTTACAGCGAATTTTGGTAAAAGATTTTGAAGATGTTACCGTACAAAGTCCAGACGGTGAATCAGCTTTTAGCTGTTGACCGCCAATCGTGTCTAACATACGCTCAAGCCATCCTTAATCACCACCAAGAGGAAGATGATTTTTCATTAAAAATAATCATGAGTGATGAGGGCCCATTTCCATCTTAGCGGGTACGTAAATAAGCAAAATTTACGCTTCTGGGGTACTGAAAATCCACGTGTAACCCACGAAGAGCCATTACACCCGCTCAAAGTCACTGCATGGTGTGCTGTTTTCGCTGGAGGAGTCATCGGACCTTTTTTCTTCGAAGACGTCGCGGGCCAAACGGTTACTGTGAATGTTGAGCGCTACAGAGCAATGATTAACGAGTTCTTTTTGCCGCAACTTGATGAATTGGGATTGGAAAACATGTGGTTCCAACAAGACGGTGCAACGGCATACACTGGACGTGCCGCAACCGATATGCTGAAGGATGCATTTCCCGGGCGCCTAATCTCCCGTTTTGGCGATTTGCACTGGCCAGCAAGATCGCCTGATTTGACCGCTGCAGACTTCTTTTTGTGGGGCTTTTTGAAGTCGCGGGTTTATGTCAACAAGTCTCAGACTCTTGCAGCTCTTAACGACAATATCCGTCAAGAATGCGAGGACCTATCGCCGGAAGTTTTGGCCAAAGTGATGGAAAATGCCATAAAAAGGGCTCAAATGACAATCAACTGTGGCGGCGGCCATTTACATGACATCATATTCTCGACTTGATGTAAAAAAAAATTAAAAGACCAAATAAAAATAATCCATGAGAAGAATAAAAGTCTTTCATTTTTTTAAATTACAGCCAAAAAAACATCGGAAGGTTGTTTTTGCGCCACCTTGTATAACAACAGTTTTGTATCTGTATGGATTCAGCATCAAACACAAAAATTCTACTTTTTTTAGTTTTGACCGCTTATTTTCCATAACATCAGCTAAATTTAATTTTCGGTTTGTTAACGTTAACTCGACACTTCATTGGTTAAAATAAGCTATCAATGTTGTGAATCTGTTGAGTAGTTCCAGAAATATTTAGAAAAGAATCCGAAATTTTGTATAGAAATTTCCACCATAAGTGTAAAATTTATTATAAGTTTATGCTGATGTATGTAACGCATAGAAATATTTGTCTTAGACCCACCTTTTAGTATACCAATAGGCTAACGTTTGGCTGGACGGCCATGTAAACCATGTTAACAGATCATTTCTTTGATAGTGGTACCATGGCTATTGAAATTCGTCAAAATCGGTCCATTATTTATGGTACCTCCCATAGGTATCACTTCCCGAAATTGATATATTGGCCACAAATATAAATACTTTTTCATGAAATTTATAACAGATACCGCTTGTGTAAATAAAAATTGTACTGAATTTCGTTGAAATCGGTCCACATTTGACCATAGCTCCCATACAAACTCTTCTAGCTGAAATTTGTCAAAATCGGTCCATTATTTCTGGTACCTCCCAGAGGTCCCACTTCCCGGAATTAACATATTGGCCACAAATATCAATATTTTTTCATTAGATTTGAAACAAATACTGCTTATGTAAACCAAAATCACTGTATCAAATTTCATTGAAATCGGTCCACATTTGACCATAGCTCCCATACAAAATATTCTCGAAACGCACTAAGTGACACAAAACTCACTAAAACGGTCGTAAATCTGAAGATAATAAGAAGTTTGAGTTTATTTTTTGCATAGATAATTTTTGTAACAACTGTAATTAGTTTGCCAAATTTCGAGATAATCGGTGCACATTTGACCCTAGCTCTCATATAAGTCCAAATGACGGAAACAGCTTCAATATATAAGTTTTGAGAAAATATATTTGTATGATGGCAAAATTTAGCAAATATTTGTCTTAATACAGGAAAAGGAAGACCTTTGACCTTAGTGGTGAAGGGTATCTTATGGTAGGGCTTGACCGACTATAGCTTTTTCTTACTTGTTTTATATGAAATTATACAAGGAAAACTTAGCAAATTTTCTAAAACCTTAAAATTAATGAAGTTGTTCCAAAAAAGTTTATTAATACCTAAAACATCAAATGCTCAATATCTTGAAAACCAGACTTAATTGGTTTGTAGCAAATATAGGATCTAAATGACGGTAAAGAGGTACTTCAAAAATGTTATGTAGGGTTCCTGTACTGCGCAAATGTTGCATTTTTTTCGGTTTGTGTGATTTAAGTGTATATATGCATAACTAATTTCTTTACTGCTCCTCCTCTCACCGAAATTCAATCAAAATTCCTCATTCTTTTATGTGACCAATAAAAAATTTTCAAATTATTTCTCATATTTTTAAATTTTATAGTTCCAGTTAATGGTGACAGTTTTAATTACTTTAAAAAAATCTCATAATTAAAGTCTTTACTATAAAATTCATTTAAATTCATGATCATTTGTCAAAATTTTTTCGACTCTAATATATTGGTGACTTCAAATCGCAGCAGGGGGTTGTTTTTTTAAATTGACCATTTTTAAATTGATTTCGATTAATCATAACAAATTTGAAGTTTTAAGCCATTTAACTAGTTAAAGCTGATATAAAAATCAATTTGAAATTAAAAGACTTTAATGCAAATTATCTAGTTTTATGAGAGATCTGTGAAAAAAAGATTCATAAATTTTTGGTCATAATTTATTTTGGACATTTAAAATATGTTTAACTAAATATTTAGTGGGAACTTTATTATAAATGCTAAAATCTTTTTTATGTAATATTATTATGTTTTAATTATTTATTGATTATTGTCTATTTTTTGCTTTATTTTTAGGTATGTTGGAAAAATTAAGCCGCTTTACATGAGAAAAAAATACTGAAGATCTTATGAAGTAAGTTTTAAGTTTTGAATTAAAATGATATGTAAGATGGGATATGTTCGTTAACCGAAATATAACTAAAAACCCCATACAAATTCTAAATTAAATTTTTAATAATTTTTAAATATTAATGTTAAAATGTTTGTACGTCTCACGAAATTTAAAAGTTTTGAAGACCCATTGTGAAAGTTCTTTATTGTTATCTTATCTTATATTCTTAAACGAGCAATAATTGTATGTATTTATATATATGTATATATATATAAGTAATAGGTATAGAAACAAAATTTATTTAATTTATTACGTTTTAAACAGCTATGAAAATAAATGGACAGGTGCTTGATACCTTTTTGAAACTATGTCCGATAAGGGGTAAAAAAGGGTGAAAATAGTATTTTTGGCACCTTTTTAACCCACTCTTATATTTTAAACTAAAGAATATAGAAAGAAACTTGGTACTGCAATCAATAGATGTAAAAAAAAACATGAAACACGTATTTGGTACTTTTTTGATTTTGGAGCCAAAATGGGTAAAAAAGGGATAAAATGATAACTTAACATCTCCAAAGTAATATGAATAGGAACATTATACATTATGTTAAATGCGTTTTAAAAAAATGTACCGAATTCAATTGGCACCAAAAAAGTACCAAATATACATATGGAACCTTTAGAAATTAGGGAATAAAAAGGGGGAAAAATTAGTATTATTTTAAACAAATGAATGTTTGTCTGTATGTATGTTCTTTATAGAATAGTAAACTGTGAATTTGATTGTGTTATGCTCTTTAGCGAAGATGTTGCTGATAAGCCGGCGAAGGTTTTAAAGTTGATAAGACTAATTTCCGACAGATGGCGCCACTGAAAATTACTAAAAATTAATTAAATCGTAAACTGTACATATGATCATGCTATGATCTTTAGCAAAGTTGTAGCGCATGAGCCGACGAAGGCTTTTTAGTTGGTATGAATAATTTCCGACAGGTGGTGCTACAGAAACTTACTCAAAGTCAATTTAATCGTAATCTGTACATTTAATCATGCCACAATCTTTAGCAAAGTTGTTGCACATGAGCCGACGAAGGTTTCTTAGTTGGTATGAAGAAATTTCGACAGGTGGCGCTACTGAAATTTACTCAAAGTGAATTTAATCGCATGCTGTATATTTAATCATGCTGTAATCTTCAGCAAAGTTGTTACGGATAAGCCGAAGAAGTTTTATGAATTGGAATAAGCAAAGTCCGACAGGTGGCGCCACAGAAAACTACTCAAAATGAATTAAATCGTAAACTGTGCATTTGATCAGACTATAATCTTTAGCAAAGTTGTTGCGCATGAGTCGACAGAGGTTTCTGTTGATATGAATAATTTCCAAAATTATTCAAAATGAGTTAAACTATGCAAACTATGTGTTGGTCGGACAAAATAAATCAAATAATTCAAAATTAACTGAATATTTCTACAATGTCTTTCCTCTAAATTTATTTTAGCACTTTATAATATAAAATATATAAAAACTTTAAAATTTTCCTCAAAATGCTTATCATAAAGCTCCGAGCAAGGCTCGGTCTACCAGGTAATATATATATATATATATATATATATATATATATATATATATATATATATATATATATATATAGAATGACTATCTCGAAAACGGCTCTAACGATTTTGATAAAATTTGGACAGTGGGTATCTTTTTTGATGTATAGGTCGAAGAAGAAGAAGGGACTTTTGGAACCTTTGCCTCTAAGAGGGTAAAAACGGATACAAAGGGGAAAAAATCGAAAACACTATATCTCCTTAAGTCATAGGTATAGAAACAAAATTTAAATTACGTTTTAAACAGCTATGAAAATAAATGGACAGGTGCTTGATACTTTTTTGAAATTATGTCCGATAAGGGGTAAAAAAGGGTGAAAATAGTTTTTTTGGTACCTTTTTAACCCACTCTTATATTTTAAACTAAGGAATATAGAAAGAAACTTTGTACTGCAATCAATAGATGCGAAAGAAATATTGAACACGTATTTGGTACTTTTTTGATTTTGTGGCCAAAATGTGTAAAAAAGGGATAAACTGATAACTAAACATCTACAAAAGTAATATGAATAGGAAAATTATGTTAACTGCTTTCTAACAAAATGTACCGAATTCAATTGATACCAAAGAAGTACCAATTATGCATATGGAACTTTTTGAAATTAGGGGATAAAAAGGGGAAAAAATTTGTAATATTATAACTTTAAAACAAATGAATGTTTGTCTGTATGTATGTTCTTTATAGAATAGTAAACTATGAATTTGATCATGTTATGCTCTTTAGCAAAGATGTTGCGGATAAGCCGGCGGAGGTTTTTAAGTTGGTAAACCGAATTTACGACAGGTGGCGCCACTGAAAATTACTAAAAATTAATTAAATCGTAAACTGTACATTTGATCATACTATGATCTTTTGCAAAGTTGTAGCGCATGAGCCGGCGAATGCTTTTTAATTGGTATGAGTAATTTCCGACAGATGGCGCTACTGAAAATTACTCAAAGTCAATTTAATCGTAAGCTGTACATATAATCATGCTGTAATCTTTAGCAATGTTGTTGCACATGAGCCAACGAAGGTTTCTTAGTTGGTATGAAGAAATTTCGACAGGTGGCGCCACTGAAATGTACTTAAAGTCAATTTAATCGTAAACTGTACATTTAATCATGCTATAATTTTTAGCAAAGTTATTGCGGATAATCCGACGAAGGTTTATTAATTGGAATGACCAAAGTCCGACAGGTGGTGCCACTGAAAATTACACAAAATGAATTAAATCGTAAACTGTGCATTTGATCAGACTATAAGTGAATTAAATCATAAACTGTGCATTTGATCATGTTATGATCATAAGCAAAGTTGTTACGCATAAGCAGATGAAGGTTTCTTAGTGGTATGATCGACTTCAGGCGGCGCCACTGAAAACTACTCAAAATGAATTAAATCGTAAACTGTGCTTTTGATCAGACTATAATCTTTAGCAAAGTTGTTGCGCATGAGTCGACGGAGGTTTCTGTTGGTATGACCAATTTTCAAAATTTTTTAAAATGAGTTAAACTGTAACTGTATAAAATAAAATATAAAAACTTTAAAATTCGCCTCAAAATGCTTATCATAAAGCCCCGAGCAAGGCTCGGTCAACCAGGTACTTTGTACTTATCTCCATATTCTTAGTATCTATAATGTACATATGTATATTAGGGAGCACCTTATATTACAAAAGTGCGAAATTGAACCGTATCTGCCCCAAGAAATGTTCTATGTAACATAAAAACATGCTGAGCAAATTGTTTTCAAAATTGCATAAGGGGAACACGTGCCGCATCCGCCCACAAATTGTTAATTTTTTTTGTATGAGAAAAAATCGGTAGTATTTCCGAATTTTAACCACTTAGAATTAAATTATTTAAAAAAAATCTACTGGAATATAAAAGAGAACTAAAGTAGCTTTATAGTAATCAACATTAAAAATCTATGAAATAGTTTCGAAGTTAATGCAGTTTTCCCCGAAAATTCGTATCCTTGGCGAATCGCCTTAGGATATGCAGCAAAAAAATTTACTTAAGGATAAGTAAATTTCAATGTAAGACATGGTTTACAATTCTATGACCTATAAGTACTAATAGTTAAGTTTTTTCAAAATATATCAAATTTACTAAGTTTTTTGAAGATTACACTTTTTTCTCAGATCGGTTTTAAAAATCATGTTTTTAATTTTTTGTCATAAAATAAAATCATAGAAATTCGAGAAAATTTAATTTTTCGGTTATAACTTTAGTATACGCTTGCTAAATTCTAATAAAGGTAATGATGAATATTTGAATCAGTCTGTCACGAATATATGTGGTAATGTTTTTTTTTTTTTAATAAAAATATATTATCGAATTTTCATCCAAATGCAAAAAAGTATTTTTTTTTATAAAGTTCACTCAGATGAGGGGTGAGGGTACCTATGACCCGCCCAAAATTTGCAAAATAAAAACAAAATTTGCAAAAACTGATAAATTTACAATCTTGTGTTTGATGCTGAATCCCAACAGAAGATTCCAGGACCTGAAAAATATTGAAGAAGTTCTAGCACCACTTCACACATCAAAAAAACTAGGTTTCTAGCTAAAATATAAAATGCTCAATATCTCGAAAACCAGACCTGATGAGAGCAAAGTAACTATGTATAGAGTTTAATGAAGGTGAATACATAGTTAATTCAAAATTGACGAGTATAGTTTTTTTTTACAAAAACTCTATCGACCTGCAACATTAAAACCGAATTATTTTGTACGAAAATTTCGTGAGTTGATAAAGAAAAATCGCTGAAACTTAAGAACCCGTGGTCAGCCAATAACTAAATTTTTACTAAATAACGTCACTGTAAAAAACGTAACGTCACTGTAAAAAAAAATAATAAAAAATAAAAAGACATTTTTTCAGTATATCTAAGGATTAAAGATATTTATTATAATAAATATCCTTAAGAACTGATAATATATTCATTTTATTCTATAATTGAAAAGATCTGATCTGACAACGCGCTCACAAGTTTTTAAGTAGTAAACATTACCAATTTTTCACAAAAATAACCGAGACGTTTAACTTTGGAAACCTATAAAATCTAAACGGCTGGTTTTTATATCACAACATCCGAAAACAAAAGGAGAATATACATTTTGAGTTTAAACAAAATCGAAGAGTTTAAAGCTAAAAATTCATATTTTTGGGACGAAAATTTTCAGAATCATTATATACCCAGTAAAACTTTTCATTACCAAATAATGAGTTAAACAGTTAAACTATTGAACACGAACTACTTACTCTTTCGCTGTTTAAGTCATTACATTAACATGGGGATGTCATTGGAGGCAAGTACTTACCAATTGCAGAAAAGTAATGACTTGGGTAAGCAATTTGAAAGCAACAACAACAACAACAACAGCAACAACTTTTTTGTTGTTGTTTTATTAAAAACATATATTTTTAAACGAAATACAAAATTTTTTTTATGATCCCATGGGGGCTCGAACCCAGACCCTCCGACTGCTAGGCAGAGACTCTTCCACTGAGCTACTTCATATGTTGAAAACTTAGCAGCTAATAATTTTTATAAACAATTTTTATTTTTAGATCCAAAATCATGTGAAAATAACTTTGTTTTTCCCTGCTTTTTTTTTTGCTTTGTTGTAATTTTTGGAAAAATATTTTTATACGATTTTTTGTAATTATTTAAAACTTTTTTAAAATTATTTTAAGACTTAAACAATTTAAATCTTCTTTTTTGTATAAGTTTTTACATAAGATTGACTCTTACTTACTTAAATGTTACAACCTGTTAAGGTCAAAGTCCGAACATAGAATTCCATGGATTTCGATCTTGTGCGAATATTCTCCAATTTTATAGGCCAAGCTTTGAAAAATGTTCCTCTACTTGGTCTTTCTATCGTAGTTTCGGACATCCTCCTTTAATATTAGGTAGTGGGACATTTCAATTCTAATTTGATCCTCTTCATTGTATTTTTTTTCAAGAGAGGGTTACTAGCCCGTAATCCTAACCCATTTTTATCGATCTTATGGGACAACTCTCGGAACATGTTAACTCACAATATTAATGGGTGTTAAACTAGCTCCCAGGGTGATACCATGAGGAGGTGTGTGTCCACAGTTGAGATGAAGGATGACCCAGATAAGTTGGGCTTACCAAGTTAATACCAATTAGAATCGTGTTTGGTATTCAACATCCCCTACATAATCAAAATTGACTCATGATGGTATTTTTTTCATTAACATGAGTTAGTTTTACAATTTTTTTTTACAGAAGATAATATTTAAGTTCTTAAAATTCAGAAATCATTTAAAAAGACTCTTTTAATAAAAAAAAAAAAACTAAAAAAAATTGTTGCCCTTGGTGGGATTTGAACCGGGGCCATTCAGTTTAAATTACCATCTTAATTACAAATAAGTACTTCTGTAATAACATATTATTTATTCGGATGGTATGTTGTAGTCGTTACAAGGTAACCAGTTATCAGAGTACTTGCCATTACCAAAGTTTTGCTGGGTATATTTTTGTAAAGTTTAGAAGAAATATTGTTGATATAACCAAAAATCACAACTAAAAATTAATTTCTTTTAATTAAATTGCATGGGGACCGCGATTTACATGTTTTCACTAACTCTTTCAAGTTCTAAATTCAAATTTGCATTAACGTAAAAGAATAAACAGAAACTCAAGTCAAAACAAAAATCTTTGTCTTCATTACCAGCTGACAGTTGGTTAAAGTACAAAGTAAATGTAGATTAATAAAGGATAGGAATACAAAACATAAAGGAAAAAACTATGGTGGATAAGTTCGTCTAACTGAATCGATCATATGGTCATAGATGAAATAGAAATGAGTGTTAATATAATTCTCGTTTTCAATTTCGCTTAAGAATTTAGTTAAATAGATGATCTTATCTACTGGCATCTAACAGTTGGTGACACAGTGTGCTGATGAAGTCCGTAGCGGGACAGAAAATGCAGCATTCCACACTGCTAAGTGTGACATAGTTTTTTCAGTATTCTTAAAAATTATTAATCTAATTTAAAAATCATAAAAATTATTAAAATTAAAAAAAAAAAATAAAAATTTATGATATGAACCTGAGCCCGGATTCGAACCCACAACCTCTTAACATAAATTCATGGTTCAACTAAAAATTAATTTCTTTCAAAAATCACTGCTTTTTTTTTAAATCGATTTATATTTGACAATAGCTCACATACAATATCTTCTGCCACTTAAATGCTACATCTAAAGATAATGACAATTTGATGTGTATTTGTTGCACATACATACATATATAGGTCCCTTTCTGTATGCGCTGTCACGCATAGAGAAAGGGACCTAAGGGTAAAAAATGGTTTTGTTCAGGGGAGCCATTTTAAAGATTTAAATATTATTTTTTACCTTATTTTTACCCTTAAGTCCCTTTCTCTATGCGCGCAAAATACCCTCTAGAATAAATTATGATCTTAATGCAATACACTACAGTAAAACTTTTTGATTCAATTTTTTTTTATTAAAAATTATTCAAAAAAAAAATGAAAATCTAAAATTGTTTTATATTAGAATTTATTTCTGTTTAAAAAAATTCCCAATGTTAACAAAAATAATAGTATCGTGGCAACAATCTTCGATATTGTATATCATTGTTCTCTTGAACCGTGTATTTTGTTGCTATAAATTGGATTTTGAATTGTTTCTTGAATTTTGTTTTTGCCTTCTCTTAAATAAAGCGGCACCAACCGACTCTGTTAACACCCCAATTTCAACTGAATGATTTTAATATTCATTTTTACGAGTTTCATTAATGATCGTGGTATTTACGAAAATTACAAAAATTCTTCGGCTTCTGGTGGTATTGACTGCCTACTCCTGTTTATAGCCATTAATTTATGGATTTCCAGGATATAAGGCTGTGGCTTAGTTGGTTAGCATGTCGGCTTAAACGTCTAAATGGCAACAAATGGCGCAACTTCACTGTTCTAAAAATAGACATGACATGCAATTACAGTGTTAAATAATACCAAAAGCTTTATCCCACTTTTTCACCAGCTTTCAACTCTCTACTATCTCCTTTCCAAAGAATTTACGGAATGTACTCCTTCCAAAGAAAGTAATAAAACGGAGCTACCCGTTTCAAAGCTATGAAAAAATTAATGGATAAAAATGGTAAATTTTATAGAATAATTTTATAAAAATCTACCAATTTAAAATAAAAATTATATTTCCACAATTTTTATTTAAAAAATATTATAATGAGTAAAAATAATATCGTGGGTATAAAATAACGCAAAAAGTTTAATTTTGTTAAAAATTATAAGATTAAAAGTAATTACAATAATATTTGAGCATTTTACAGAGAAAAGTTTTTAGAATAGAAAAATATAATTGGGTTAATTTTTGACTTATTATGTGGAATATTAAGCGACTATGGCAACCCAATTCTTACGAAACAGATTGGCATAGTATTGGAAATTCCAAATACATAGTGGTTAAATTAATAAAATATCCTTAATTCATTTTCATGGGAAAAAATCAATCAACCTTCGATTACGCCCTTTAGCCATATTCTTTCCCACAGTATTTTCTATTTGAAATTATTCTAAAGATATTATTACCTTTAACTATTAAAGAAAAATATCAAGATTACAATTCTAAAAAAAAGGAACACAATTGAATTCAATAATTTCTTAGCCCAAATCTTGACTATATTTAAAGAATCATATTACAAAATTTAAGCAAAAAAACGCCTCCAGACAACCTTTAAGATATTCAATGAAAAACCAAAATTTTGAAATTTAATACTGGCAAATCTTGAATAACAAGAAAAAAGGACAAAAACTTTGAAAAGGAGGTGCAAAAAATATAAATCTAGACATTTCCATTTAAAATTTTGTAGCTAATCTTATAAAATTCCATTTTCAATTCTTTTTTTTTCGTATGGTATTGGTATTGTTGGCTTCTAGTAAATAAGGATACAAATTTAGATTCCTTGGAAATAATAATAAAACTGATTGCTAGAAATTTGCAAAAAAATTAAAAAAAAAATACAAAAGAAAGTATACAGAAAAACCAGGCGTAAATGAAGCTACTTGTAGAAGAAGATAAGGAAATAAGAAAGAATGAAGATTAGTAGAGATACACATGCATATAGAGAAGATACATAAAAAGAGGTTAGAGATGGAAGGCAATAATGACAGGCTTTAAATGTATAGAGTTTGTTTGCGTGCCTGTCTGTGTGCCAGAATACATTTAAGAGTTTATTATTCATGACAATTGTACAAGCAGTTAAATATAAATCTTACAACGAAATCTTTATTATTTGTGGCAAAAACCTCTAAACTCTGCGTGACAATGCCACCCATATAATACAAATCTACTAATATCGTGGTTTTAGTTTGACATTTGACATACAAAGTACTAAGGACTTCTTTTCCTATCCTATCCTATTTCCTTAACTAGACAATATTAAACAGTTGAGGTTTATAAGTATAAAACATGCCACACATAACTCGTAGATACTCGAAATATATTACCACATATGTTTTCACTTATTTCTATAAATAAACCCAGAAAATCTAATTTACGAAAAGACAATGAGTTTTAACTGTAAAGAAAATTTCAATATTTTCTATCTACAAATCTTCATACAAACTTATAAACGAGATTATCATGGAAGAATCTTAAAGTTAGCTTGTTTGAAAAAATTTCCCTTGGTGGGAAATTTAATTCTAAAAAAAAAAAAATTTTTCGAAAATTTGTAGTTTTTTATAAATAATTTCAATTAAATGAAAGTATATTATAAAATTTTAAAAATTTTCCCTTGTTAAAAAAATTTCCCCTAAAGGGAAATTTTATCTTTTAAAGATATTTGCAAAATTTCGTTTATTTTATATTTGTTTTGAATCAAATTAAATATTTTCATGAAAATTTCTAAAATTTCCCTTTATTTAAAAAATTTCCCTAGAAGGGAAATTTTATTCTCAAAGAATTTTTTAAAAATTTTATTATTTTTTTTCCAATGATCATTTAAATAAAAGAATTCAATAAAAGTTTTAAGATTCTCTCCTCTTAGAAAAATTTCCCTTAAAGGGAAATTTTATTTTTTAAGGATATTTTCAAAATTGTATCAATTTTTTATTGCTTTTTAGTCAAAATAAATATTTTCATAAACATTTCTAAAATTTCCCTATATTTAAAAAATTTCCCTAAGAGGGAAATTTTATTATTAAAGATTATTTTTAAAATTGTATTATCTTTTTAATATTTTTCATTTAAATGCAAGAATTTTATAAGAATTTCAAAATTTTCGTTTACTAGAAAAATTTAACTTTAAGGGAAATTTTATTTTTTTTTTCAATTAAATATTTTCAATTACATTTTTAAAATTTCCCTATATTAAAAAAATTTCCCTTATAGGGAAATTTAATTCTTTAAGAATTTTTGAAAAATTTTATATTTTTTTTTTAATTTTTTACGTAAATGAAAGAAATTTACAAGAATCTTAAAATTTTCGCTTGTAAGAAAAATTTCCTTTAAAGGAAAATTTTGTTTTTTTAGGTATATTTTCAAAATTTTGTTAATTGTGTATTAGTTTTGAATCAAATTTAATATTTTCATTAAAATTTTTAAAATTTCTCCTTATTTATAAACATTTCCCTTGTAGGGAAATTTTATTGTTAAAGATTTTTTTTTAAATTGTATTATTGCTTTAATATTTTTAATTTAAATAAAGGAAGTTTATAAAAATTTAAAAATTTTCGCTTTGTTAGAAAAATGTCCCTTTTATTTCTTAGGGATATTTTCAAAAAAAAAAAAAATAAAAATTTAAAGGGAAATTTTATTTCCTAGGGAGATTCTCAAAATTTTGTTAATTGTTTCCATCCATTAAATATTTCTATTAACATTTTTTAAATTTCCCTATATTAAAAAATGTCCCTTAAAGGGAAATTTTATTTCCAAAGATTATTTTGAAAATTGTATTAGTTTTTTAATATTTTTCATTTATTGTAAGAAATTTATGAAAGTTTTAAAATTTTCTCTTGTTAGAAAAATCTCCCTTAAAGGGAAATTTTATTTCTTAGGGATATTTTCAAAATTTTGTTAATTATATATTAGTTTTGAGTCAAATTATATATCTTCATTAAAATTTTTAAAATTTTCCTATATTCCCCTTGGAGGGAAATTTTATTCTTAAAGAATTTTTTAAGCATTTTATTATTTTTATAATAAATTTAATTTATATGAAACAAATTTATAAAAATTTTAAAATTTTTGCTTTTTAACAAAATTTCCCTTAAAGGGAAATTTCATTTCTTGGAGATATTTTCAAAACTTTGTTAATTATTTAATAGTTTTGAGCCAAATTAAATATTTTCATCAAAATTTTTTTAATATCCCTGTATTTAAAAAATTTCCCTTGGAGGGAAATTTTTTTCTTAAAGAATTTTTCAAAAGTTTTTTTCATTTTTTTAATATTTTTCATTTAAATAAAATAATTTTATAAGAATTTTAAAATTTTCGCTTTTTAGAAAAATTTAACTTAAAGGGAAATTTTATTTCTTAGGGATATTTTCAAAATTTTGTTAATCATTTATTAGTTTTGAGTCAAATTAAGTATTTCATTAAAATTTTTAAAATTTCCCTATATTTAAAAATTTTCCTAAAAGGGAAATTTTATTCTTAAAGATTTTTTTTTTAATTTAATTATTTTTTTTGAATATTTTTCATTTAAATGAAAGATTTTATAAAAATATAACTTAAAATCTTAAAAGGGAAATTTTAGTTTTTTAAGATATTTTCAAAATTGTCCTTATTATGTATTAGTTTTGAGTCAAATTAAATGTTTTTATCAAAATTTTTAAAATTTCCCTATATTTAAAAAATTTCTCTTGGAGGGAAATTTTATTCTTAAATATTATTTTGAAAATTGTTAAATTTTTTTAATATTTTTCATTTAAGTGAAAGAAATTTATAAAAATTTAAAAATTTTCGCTTGTTAGAAAAATTTCCCTTTAAGGGAAATTTTATTTCTTAGGGATATTTTCAAAATTTTGTTAATTATTTAATAGTTTTGAGCCAAACTAAATATTTTCATCAAAATTTTTTAAATATCCCTGTATTTAAAAAATTTCCCTTGGGGGGAAATTTTATTCTTGAAGAATTTTTCAAAAGTTTTTTCATTTATTTTTAATATTTTTCATTTAAAAAAAATAATTTTATAAGAATTTTAAAATTTTCGCTTTTTAGAAAAATTTCCCTTAAAGGGAAATTTTATTTCTTAGGGATATTTTCAAAATTTTGTTAATCATTTATTAGTTTTGAGTCAAATTAAGTACTTCATTAAAATTTTTAAAATTTCCCTATATTTAAAAAATTGCCCTAAAAGGGAAATTTTATTCTTAAAGAATTTTTTAAAAGTTTTTTTCTTGATGGTTTATTTTTGTAATACTTTTCATTTAAATGAAAGAATTTTATAAAAATATAACTTAAAATCTTATATTTTGTGAACTAGTGTAATCATTAAAAATTTCAAGTGTTAAAAAATTTTCTAATTCTTAGAAAAGTTTCCCTTTTATTTTAACAATTCATATGTTGAGGCAAAATCTTAAAGAAAAAGTTCAAAAAACTTCTAGGGTAACTTAGAGAACCCTTAGCAAAAATTTACGTACATTTTTCACAAGTGAAAAAATCCTTAAAAAAATTGTGCCCACTTTTGCTACACTTCAGCTGCTATATACTCAGGCACTAGAAAAATATGTATATATGTATGTACTTATATAATATAATATTACTGGTATTTTATTGTATATATAGAGTAAAGTAACTCATTTAAAAATGTATCACATTCCCCATCAGTCATTAAGGTTAAAAATCTTAAATTTCAGTTTCATTCTCGTACAACTTGTAGTAGCAACCAAGTACTGGTTGTACAACTACAAACAATTATTTAAATTAATTACAGAAAAAAAAACACTGAGAAAGAAAAGCAGCAAAGAAACAAATAAAACTGAAGAATGAGGCAACAAAAAAATTGAAAAAAAGTTGCCTTAAGTTTCCACTTTAATTTTGTTCTCTTCATTTCTATGGCGGAAAGTTTGAGAATAGGGAAGGGTAGAAGTGAAATCAAGAAGGTCCTTAAGCTTTTTTTTTATATTTTACCCCTAGAAGGGAATGTACGTACCATGATGACAGTGGAAGTAGTGGGTACAAGAACAACAATTTTTATCTTTGTTATGTTAAAAACCTAACAGCAACATTTAAAATTGCAGCAGCAAACAACATTCAAAGCACCAGCAACTAAAAGCTAAAAACAACGTCAGCAAACCTTAAATAAAAGCACCAGCAGCAGCAACAACAAGTTTATGCCACTCTTCATCACTCGCTGCTTAAAATGTCAATGAACTTTTCATTATGCAAACTTACACTCACACATTCACATCTTTACGTGAACAAAAACTTGCACCTACACTCATACTCATTCATAAAAAAACATTTCTACAAACACTTTTCCATCCACATTTCGCTGAGTCCTTAAGTACTATCCTTTATGTTTTTGCAACTGCCACCGCTGTTGCTGTTGTTTTTGTTGATTTGTGCAACAGTCTCTTAACTCCTACAATTGCTAGAAGAAGAAAAGAAAAGAAAAAAAATAGAAAAGAAAAAGATTTCGCATAAAAAGTTTCATTTCATTCACCCTTGGAATAAAATCGCAAACATTCAAATAAATAGTGGGAATGAAAAGTGAAAAAAATAGAAAATAAAATTTTACTTTCTTTTTTCTACAATTTGTTTATTTTTCATTTTATTTTTACATTTTTTAACTCAAAAAGCAAATACTACAATAATATTTTTACTATAAACTCGCTGTTAGGAATGTGTCGTCCTAGTAGGATGCCATGATACATTCCCAACATGAGTTTTTGGTTAGAACACAGTTTTCCATCATTTCATAAAAAACAGTTGCTGGGGCAAGAAACTTTTTATTTGCTACTCCTTGTGCACTTTTTTTTGTAGCTGTTTCTGCCACTGATTGTGTTCAAGCTTTTGTCACAAAGTAGTCCTGAAGAAGTCACATGTCAGGAACTTGTTTGAGGGTGTGTTTGTTTTTGTTCAAAGGAAAGGAAGGACACGATTAAAATGGCTTGAGCAAGAAAATAAGATCACTTTTGAAAAATAAATCTTAAAGGGAGCAAATTTTCCCTTTAAATTAAGCATTTAATGAGATCAATATTACTATAACCACGGGTTGGAGCAAATAGAATAGAACAATAAAATAGTCGGCAGAGTTTATAAAAAATTTTTCTATAGGAAATTTTTTTGTCAAAAATTTTTCTATACAAAAATTTTCTTTCAAAAATTTTTCTATAGAGAATTTTCTTACAAAAATTTTTGTATAGAATTTTTTTTATATAAAAAACCACGGGTCGTCGCAAAGAGAATAGAACAATAAAGTCGGCAGAGTTGCCGTTTTTTAAACATTTAACTAAAATAGGTATTTTTTTAATGTTTTAAAAAGAAAAAGTTTTCTACTCCATTTTTCTTAAATACTTTTATCATTAGTTTATCTATAGAAAATATTTTTTATTCAAAATTTTTCTATAGAAAATTTTTTTATCAATGTTTTTATAGAAAATTTTCTTACAAAAATTTTTCTATAGAAATTTTTTTTAATGAAAAATTTTTATCAAAAATTTTTCTATGGAAAATTTTTTTATCAAAAATTTTGCTGTAGAAAATCTTTTATCAAAAATTTTTCAATTTATAAAAAATTTTTTATAAATTGAAAAATTTTTGATAAAAAATTTTCTACAGCAAAATTTTTGTAAAAAAATTTTTATCAAAAAATTTTTTTATAAAAAATTTTTTTATAAAAAATTTTTCTATAGGAATTTTTTTTGTCAAAAATTTTTCTATAGCAAATTTTCTTACAAAAATTTTTCTATAGAGAATTTTCTTACAAAAAATTTTCTATAGAATTTTATATTTATAAAAAAATTTTCTATAGAAATTTTTTTTATAAAAAAATTTGCTATAGAAAATTTTTTATCAAAAAATTTTCTATTGAAAATTTTTTTATGAAACATGTTTCTATAGAAAATTTTTTTATGAAAAATGTTTCTATGATTTTTTACTAAAAATGTTTCTATGGAATTCTTTTGGATTATTTTTTTTCAAAAATTTTTCAATAAAATTTTTATTTAAATTATTTCTATAGAAAATTTTTTTTTCAAAAAATGTTTCTATAGAAAATTTTCTTACAAAAAATTTTCTATAGAAATTTTTTTTAATCAAAAATTTTTATCAAAGATTTTTCTATGGAAATTTTTTTTATAAAAAATTTTTCGATGGAAAATTTTTTTATCAAAAATTTTGCTATAGAAAATTTTTTATCAAAAATTTTTCTATTGAAAATTTTTTTATGAAAAATATTTCTTTAATTTTTTATTAAAAATGTTTCTATGGAATTTTTTTGGATTATTTTTTTTTTTTTAATTTTTCAATAAAATTTTCATTTAAATTATTTCTATAGAAAATTTTTTTATTACAAAATTTTTCAATAGAAAATTTTTTTATCAAAAAATTTTTCTATAGAAAATTTTCTTATAAAAAAATTTGTCTATAGAAAATTTTTTATAAAAAAAATTTTCTATAGAAAAAATTTTCTTACAAAAATTTTCTATAGAAAATTTTCTTGCAAAAATTTTTCTATTGAAATTTTTTTTATCAAAAATTTTTCTATGGAAAATTTTTTTATCAAAAAATTTGCTGTAGAAAATTTTTTATCAAAAATTTTGCTGTAGAAAATTTTTTATCAAAAAATTTTCAATGGAAAATTTTTATCAAAAATTTTTCTATAGAAAATTTTTTTATGAAAACTTTTTCTATAATTTTTTTATGAAAACTTTTTCTATAATTTTTTATCAAAAATTTTTCTATGGAAAGATAAAAAAATCTAAAATTGTTTAATATTAGAATTTATTTCTGTTTTGAAAAAAAAAAAAAAAATATATCCAATATTTACAAAAATATTCCCAATGTTTACAAAAATAATAGTGTCGTGGCAACAATGTTCGAGATTATATTTCTTTGTTCTCTCGAACCATGTATTTTATTTATATAAATTGGATTTTGATTTGTTTCTGGCCTATTTTGTTTATGTAATTTCTTAAACAAGCTGAATGCTTTTCATACTCATTTTCATTTTCATTCATAATCGTGGTATTTACAAAAGAAATAAAAAGTCTTCGGCTTCTGGTGGTATGGGCTGCCTACGCCTGATTATAAACCATTATAAATTTTTCACAAAAAGGGTTCGGGAACAATTTGGGTTAAAATGAAACAAAAATTTTGAGATGTTTTTTTTTGCGTTAGATATAGAGAATTAACGAGATCCAACTTGATATTTAAAATTATTTCTTAAATCTTTATAACATTAAAAAAAAATATATTCTTAGAGTAGACTCTTAAAGAAAGGAAACTTTAAACTAAAAATATTCTATTTTTAAAGAAAAAATGTTCAACAGAATTTGTCTGCTTAAAAATCGAATTTAAGAATTTTTCTATTGAGGAGACAATTCTTTATATTGAACTTGATGTGCCCTGCCTGCGTTGATGCACCATCAACAAAAATAAATTTGAAGGAAAACATTACATATGCTAAAGATCATAGCACCATCAACTGCACAGTTTACGATTTAATTGATTTTGAGTAATTTTCAGTGACGCCATCTGTCGGGAATTGATGAACTTATAACCAACTGAAAAACCTTCGACCGAAACAACTTTGTTTCAAATCATAACATGATCAAATGCACAGTTTGTGATTCAATTAATTTTGAATAATTTCCAGTGGCGCCATCTATCGTAAATTGGTCATACCAACTTTGGTACCTTCGTCGACCCATGCGCAAGAACTTTGCTAAAGATCATAACATGTTTAAATACTTAGTTAGCGATTTAATTCATTTTGAATCATCTTTAGTGGCGCCATCTTTCGGAAAGTAATTGCACGCACCAATTTAAAGACCTCCGTGGACCCTTGCGCAACAACTTTGCCAAAGATCATAGTATAATCAAACGATTTAAATCATTTTATGTAAATACATTTTAGTGGCGCCATCTGTCGGAAATGTTCATACCAACTTAGAAACCTTCGTCCTCTTATGTACAACAACTTTACTAAAGCTTATATCATGATTAAATGCACAGCTTATGATTTAACTCATTTTGAGTAAATTTCAGTGGCGTTACCTGTCGGAAATTGGTCATACAAACTTAGAAACTTTCGTCGGATCATGAGCATGAAGATCATAGCATGATCTAATGCATAGTTTACAATTCTATAAAGGACAAATAGACAGACAAACATTAATTTGTATACAAATAACTGCTAATTCATAAACGAATAATAAAATTATCAAAGTCTTATAGTAGGAATTTTGTATAGAAATTTTGAATTTTAAGCTTGTCATAGCTATATTTTTCGTTTATAAAAAACGCGTCTTTGAACTAAAAAACACTCTTGGGGTGATATTTCTTCCAAAAGTATTCAAATTAGCAAATCTCAATTAGTAACAAAAGATTTTACCCACTCAAAAGCCCCTCATAAAAATTCTTCGTGCACTCCCTTCATGAACACTACACTTTCATTTATAATTCCTTTAGAAATCACTAACTATAACAATTCATTGCATACTGTTGGGGGGGGCTTCGAAAAAATAGGGAAAGCATACATAACTGGTTCTCATACTCATATGTGTTTGTTAGTTTATAAGATTAAAAAGAGACAAGTTAAAAACTAGAGTCAACATTTTGCTTGTGTGTTTGTTTTCGTTATATTTTGAAGAGAAACAAAGGCAAGTAAAGAAAAACATTGCATACTTTTAGGGGCTTTACAAATGAAAACAAAACAAAGCATATATTGAAGCTGACTTTGCTTGGGTGTTTTTTTTTTCTTATTTTTGATTTTTTGTTTTGCTATTTTCTATTCGTCATTTGCTTTTATTATTATGATTTTTCATCTGTTTGTTATTTCTATAATGTTTTTTATTATTTCTATTTACATATGAAAATAGTAGGAGTAAAATATATAAATTTTTCCAACACATACTCAAATGCAGAATTATTTTATTTTTATAGAAATAGTAGTAAAACTCTTGGGTGGTATATGTGAGTTTAAATGTTTTTTATAGTTTTTTATTTAGGGTTGGCATCATATGTCATCATAATTCTCATATGGATTTTTTTTCTATAAAAATTTTTCTATTTTTTTGCTGAACTTTCAGTTTTTTTTTCTTCTGGGTTTTTTTTTTATTAAAGTTTTGTTTTTTGATGTTTTTATTTTTTTTTTTCGTTTCTTGTTACTTGAATTTATTATGTATTTTCAAAAGTATTTTATTACTTTAGTAACAGTTTCTTAAGAACACTTGAAAGTTTTCCTGTTTAAGTTTTATATTCCGGAATTTTTAAAGAATAAATTCAATATATTTTTTTTTCACAATTACTACTCATGTGTGTGTGCTCGTGTGTGTGTGTTGCAAGTAGTTACATTTTGTGCCAAAAACCATCATGTACACTCACGTGTAAATGTCACTCTTATGCAAATTTTTATGTTTTGGTGCCACCACTGACTCTTTTTTCATATTATTATTATTTTTTAACATTGTTGTAGTTTTTATTTTATTAAAAAAATTTTATATTTTTGCAAGGGTGTGTCTTTTATAATATTTTCGAAATGAAGTACATGAGTAAATGTTTTTGTAAACTCGGTTTATGTTGGAGTTAGATGGTGTGGAAATTATGGAGCATGTTCAAGATTTTTTACATTCTCAAGAGTTAAAATGAAAATTTATTTAAATACTATTTCGACAAAAAAGAATGTATATATACATTAAGAAGCTTAAAGATTCAAGGGATTTTTGTATAAGTGAAAAAAGGTGAGTCTTTCATTTTAATTGGTTATGTGTTTTTAATGGTTAGAAAAAAGAAAAAAAAATACATTTTGTTAAAAAGTAAGTTTGAAGTAAAAATTTACTTTTATGCAAAAAATTTAATTTATAATAAAATAATTTTGTTGTAAGTGAAAAATTAAATTTTTAATAAAATATGAATTTTAAGTGAAAAGTTGAATTTTAAATGAAAGTTTGAGTTGTTAGCAACAATTTGAATTTTAAGTGAAAATTTGAATTTTTAGTGAAAATTTGAATTTATACTAAAAATTTTAATTTTTTGTGAAAATTTAAATTTTTAGTAAAAATTTGAATTTTAAGTAAAAATTTGAATTGTTAGAAAAAAATTGAATTTTTAGTGAAAATTTGAATTTTTAGTGAAAATTTGAATTTTTTGTGAAAATTTGAATTTTTAGTGAAAATTTGAATTTTTAGTGAAAATTTGAATTTTTAGTAAAAATTTGAATTTTTATTAAAAATTTTAATTTTTAGTGTAATTTTGAATTTTTAGTAAAAATTTGAATTTTTATTAAAAATTTTAATTTTTAGTGTAATTTTGAATTTTTAGTAAAAATTTGAATTTTTAATAACAAGTTTAGTTTTTGGTGAAAAGTTGAAAATAATTTAATAGAAAGAAAATATTTCAATTGAATTTTTAGTGAAAATTTTAATTTTTAGTAAAAATTTTATTTATTAGTAAAAGTTTGAATTTTTAGTAGTATTTTGAATTTTTAGTAAAAATTTAAGTTTATTCTAAAATTTTGAATTTGTAGTAAAAATTTGAATTTTTAGTAAAAATTTTTATTTTTAGTAAAATTTTGAATTTTTAGTAAAATTTTGAATTTTTAGTAAAATTTTGAATTTTTAATAAAAATTTCATTTTTAGTAAAATTTTAAATTTTTAGTCAAAATTTTAATTTTTTGTAAAAATTGAATTTTTTGTAAAAATTGAATTTTAAGTAAAAAGTTTAGTTTTTAGTGAAAAGTTGAAAATTTTTCTACAGAAAGAATTTAAAAAAAAAATTATTGAACTTTTAGTGGAAATTTTAATTTTTAGTAAAAATTTTATTTATTAGTAAAAATTTGAATTTTTAGTAGTATTTTGAATTTTAAGTAAAAATTTGAATTTATTGTAAAATTATGAATTTGTAGTAAAAATTTAAATTTTTAGTAAAAATTTGAATTTTTAGTAAAAATTTTTATTTTTAGTAAAATTTTGAATTTTTAGTAAAATTTTGAATTTTTAGTAAGAATTTCATTTTTAGTAAAATTTTAAATTTTTAGTCAAAATTTTAATTTTTAGTCAATATTTTAATTTTAAGTAAAAAGTTTACTTTTTAGTGAAAAGCTTAAAATTTTTCTACAGAAAGAATTTTATAAAAAAAATTATTGAACTTTTAGTGAAAATTTTAATTTTTAGTAAAAATTTTATTTATTAGTAAAAATTTGAATTTTTAGTAATATTTGGAATTTTTTGTAAAAATTTTTATTTTTAGTAAAATTTTCAAATTTTTGTAATAACTTCAGTTTTTAGTAAAAATTTTAATTTTTAGTGATATTTAAAATTTTTAACAAAAATTTGAATTTTTAGTAAAAATTTTAAATTTATAGTAAAAATTTGAATATGTAGTAAAATTTTGAATTTAAAGTAAAAATTTTAATTTTTAGTATATATTTAAATTGTTAGTAAAAATTTAAATTTTTAGTAAAAATTTGAATTTTTAGTAAAAATTTGAATTTTTAGTAATAATTAGAATTTTTAAAAAAATTTTAATTTTTAGTAAAATTTTGAGTCTTTAGTAAAAATTTAAATTTTTAGCAAAAATTTAAATTTTTAGTAAAAATTTAAATTTTTAGTAAAAACTTAAATTTTTTGTAAAAATTTTAATTATTAGTAAAATTTTAAAATTTTTGTAATAATTTGAATTTTTAGTAAAATTTTAATATTTTAGTCAAAATTTGATTTTTAGTAAAAATTTGAAATTTAGGTAAAAAGTTTACTTTTTAGTGAAAAGTTGAAAATTTTTCTACAGAAAGAATTTTATAAAAAAAAATTTAATTGAATTTTTATTGAAAATTCTAATTTTTAGTAAAATTTGAACTTTTAGTAAAAATTAGAATTTTTAGTAAAAATCTAAAATTTTTAGTAGAATTTTAAATTTTTAGTAGAATTTTAAATTTTTAATAAAATTTTGAATTTTTTGTAAAATATTAAATTTTTTGTAAAATTTTGAATTGTTAACACAAATTTGAATTTTATAGTAAAAATTTTAATTTTTAGTAAAAATTTGAATTTCTAGTAAAAATTTTAATTTTTGGTAAAAATTTGAATTTTTCGTAAAATTTTGAATTTTTTGTAAAATTTTGAATTTTTAACACAAATTTGAATTTTTACTAAAAATTTGAATTTATAATAAAAATTTGAAATTTTAGTAAAAATTTGAGCTTTTAGTAAAAATTTGAATTTTTAGTAAAAAGTTTAGTTTTTGGTGAAAAGTTGAACATTTTTCTATAAAAAGAATTTCATAAAGAAACTTTTTCTATTGCGTTTTAGTAAAATTTTGAATTTTTTGTAAAATTTTAAATTTTTAGTAAAAATTTGAATTTTTAGTAAAAAGAGAATTTTTCTATAGAAATTCTTCTTTAAGAAACTTTTTCTATAGAAAAATTTTCTTAATAAACTTTTTTCTATAGAAAAGTTTTCTTTAGGAAATTTTTTCTATAGAAAAATTTTCTTTATGAAATTATTTCTTTAAATTTTATAATGAAAAATTTTCTATGGAAAAGATTTCAGACCGAAAATTTTTCCATAGAACAAACTTCATTTTTCTATAGAAAAAATTTAATAAATAATATTTTTCTATAGAAAATATTTTATGGAAAAATTACTAGGAGAAAATTTTTTTATAGAAAAAATTTCTTTATAAAATTTAAATTAAAATTTTATAAAAAAAATTTATCTACAGAAAAATTTTTATAAAAAAAAATTTTCTAAAGAAAAAAACTTGATAAGAAAACTTTTCTATAGAAAAAATTTCATAAAGAAAATGTTTCTATAGAAAAAATTCCAATAAGAAAATTTTTCTGTAGAAAAAATTTCATAAAAAGTTTTTGTTATAGGAAAAATTTCATAAAGAAATTTTTTCTACAAAAACAATTTTGTAAAAAAATTTCTATAGAAAAAACTTCGTAAAGATAATTTTTTTTTTTCTATAGTAAAAATTTTATAATAAAAATTTTATAGTGAAATTTTTTTATAGAAAAAAATTTATAAAAAAAATTTTTTTGCCATAGAAAAAAATGTATGAAATTTGTTCAAAAGGAAAGTTATCTTTATATAATCTTTTCTATAGAAACATTTTCTTTATGAAATTTTTCCTATAAAAAGTTTTCTTTATAAAATTTTTTCTATTGAAAAATTTTCTTTATGAATTTTTTTCTATAATATGTCTATAGAAAAAATTTGATAAAAAAAAATTCTGTAGAAAAACTTTCATAAAGAAAATTATTCAATAGAAAAAATTTCATAAAAAATAAATTTTTCTTTAGAAAAACTTCATAAAGAAAATTTTTCTATAGAAAAATATCATAAAGAAAGTTTTTTTTATAGAAAAAATTTCATAAAGAAAATTTTTCTATAAAAAAAACTTTGTAAAGAAAATTTTTCGATACAAAAAATTTCATAAAGGTAATTTTTCTATAAAAAAGATTTCATAAAGGAAATTTTTCTATAGAAAAAATTTCATAAAGAAAATTTTTCTTTAGAAAAAATTTCATAAAGAAAGTTTTTCTATAGAAAAAATTCATAAAGAAAATTTTTGTAGAGAAAAAAATTTCATATAGAAAATTTTTCTAGAGAAAAAATTTCATAACGAAAAAATTTCATAACTTTATAAAATTTTTTCTATAGAAAAATTTTCTTTATAAAATTTTTTCCATATAAAAGTTTCCTTTATCCTTATAAAATCGAAATTAATTAGTTTCCTTTATGAAATTTTTTCTATAGAAAAATTTTCTTATTGAAATTTTTTCTATAAAAAATTTTTCTTAATTAAATTTTTTCTATAGAAAAATTGTATTTATGAAATTTTTTGTATTAAAAAATTTTCTTAATGAAATTTTTTCTATAAAAAAATTTTCTTAATGAAATTTTTTCTATAGAAAAATTTTCTTAATGAAAGTTTTTCTATAGAAAAATTTTCTTAATGAAATGTTTTCTATAGAAAAATTTTCTTAATGAAATTTTTTCTATAAAAAAATTTTCTTAATGAAATTTTTTCTTTAGAAAAATTTTCTTAATGAAAGTTTTTCTATAGAAAAATTTTCTTAATGAAATGTTTTCTATAGAAAAATTTTCTTAAAGAAATTTTTTCTATAGAAAAATTTTCTTAATGAAATTTTTTCTATAGAAAAATTTTCTTAAAGAAATTTTTTCTATAGAAAAATTTTCTTAATGAAATTTTTTCTATAGAAAAATTTTCTTAAAGAAATTTTTTCTATAGAAAAATTTTCTTAATGAAATTTTTTCTATAGAAAAATTTTCTTAATGAAATTTTTTCTATAGAAAAATTTTCTTAATGAAATTTTTTCTATAGAAAAATTTTCTTAATGAAATTTTTTCTTTTGAAAAATTTTCTTAATGAAAGTTTTTCTAAAGAAAAATTTTCTTAATGAAATGTTTTCTATAGAAAAATTTTCTTAAAGAAATTTTTTCTATAGAAAAATTTTCTTAATGAAATTTTTTCTATAGAAAAATTTTCTTAAAGAAATTTTTTCTATAGAAAAATTTTCTTAATGAAATTTTTTCTATAGAAAAATTTTCTTAATGAAATTTTTTCTATAGAAAAATTTTCTTAAAGAAATTTTTTCTATAGAAAAATTTTCTTAATGAAATTTTTTCTATAGAAAAATTTTCTTAATGAAATTTTTTCTATAGAAAAATTTTCTTAATGAAATTTTTTCTTTAGAAAAATTTTCTTAATGAAAGTTTTTCTAAAGAAAAATTTTCTTAATGAAATGTTTTCTATAGAAAAATTTTCTTAAAGAAATTTTTTCTATAGAAAAATTTTCTTAATGAAATTTTTTCTATAGAAAAATTTTCTAAATGAAATTTTTTCTATAGAAAAATTTTCTTAATGAAATTTTTTCTTTAGAAAAATTTTCTTAATGAAAGTTTTTCTATAGAAAAATTTTCTTAATGAAATTTTTTCTATAGAAAAATTTTCTTAATGAAATTTTTTCTATAAAAAAATTTTCCTAATGAAATTTCTTCTATAGAAAAATTTTCTTAAAGAAATTTTTTCTATAGAAAAATATTCTTAATGAAATATTTTCTATAGAAAAATTTTCTTAATGAAATATTTTCTATAGAATAATTTTCTTAATGAAATTTTTTCTATAGAAAAATTTTCTTAATGAAATTTTTTCTATAAAAAAATTTTCTTAATGAAATTTTTTCTATAGAAAAATTTTCTTTATGAATTTTTTTCTATAGAAAAATGTTCTTATTGAAATTTTTTCTATAGAAAAATTTTCTTAATGAAATTTTTTCTATAGAAAAATTTTCTTAATGAAATTTTTTCTTTAGAAAAATTTTCTTAATGAAATTTTTTCTATAGAAAAATTATCTTAATAAAATTTTTTCTATAGAAAAATTTTCTTAAAGAAATTTTTTCTATAGAAAAATTTTCTTAAAGAAATTTTTTCTATAGAAAAATTTTCTTAAAGAAATTTTTTCTATAGAAAAATTTTCTTAATGAAATATTTTCTATAGAATAATTTTCTTAATGAAATTTTTTCTATAGAATAATTTTCTTAATGAAATTTTTTCTATAGAAAAATTTTCTTAATGAAATTTTTTCTATAGAAAAATTTTCTTAATGAAATTTTTTCTATAGAAAAATTTTCTTAATGAAATTTTTTCTATAGAAAAATTTTCTTAATGAAATTTTTTCTATAGAAAAATTTTCTTAATGAAATTTTTTCTATAGAAAAATTTTCTTAATGAAATATTTTCTATAGAATAATTTTCTAAATGAAATTTTTTCTATAGAAAAATTTTCTTAATGAAATTTTTTCTATAGAAAAATTTTCTTAATGAAATTTTTTCTATAGAAAAATTTTCTTAATGAAATTTTTTCTATAGAAATATTTTCTTAATGAAATTTTTTTTATAGAAAAATTTTCTTAATAAAATTTTTTCTATAGAAAATTTTCTTAATAAAATTTTTTCTAAATAAAAATTTCCTTAATGAAATTTTTTCTATAGAAAAATTTTCTTAATGAAATTTTTTCTATAGAAAAATTTTCTTAACGAAATTTTTTTATAGAAAAATTTTCCTTATAAAAAATTTTTTTTGTAAAAAAATGTTATATTTTATTGTTATTGCACCTACTTTTCAACAATTTAAATTTTGAAAGAAAATTGCAATATTTAACAATTTTATGAAAGTAGTTTAAACTTTTCCATTGTAATTACAATTAAAACCAGAGAGATACGATAGTGGTTATGACGTTGATATAAAAAACCACCATGATTGTGGTTATTCGTGGTAGTTCAAAAAGCCAAGTTAATGCGTCAGCGAACAAACGAGCCAGTCAGTCTGTCATTTAATGACAGCAAAGAGTAAAAAGAAATTTTTTGAATGGCTTAAAAATTTCCGTCTGACATATGGATGGATGGAGGGACGGACGGCCAACAAGACAAGCCAAATATCTACCTACTAACAATTAATTTACAATAAGAAAATTGTTTTAATATAAATATTGCATAAATAATTATCTCATATAGAGTTAAATACACATTATGTGTAATTTCGTAAGTGTGTAAGTAAAAGTTAGTCTTATTTTTAAACTCATACATGTGCATGTGTGTGTGTATTTGTATTGTGTTAACAGAGTCACGTTATTCACAGGAAATTACTTTAATGAATTTCGTTGTGTTTTTCTTTAACTTTTTCTTCTGCTTCACTTTCTTTATATTCTTTTGCCGGTTTTATTTTATTTTTAAACTTAAACAACGTTTGAACACCCTCAATACCAGTCGTTTTCTATATAAAAAGTTTTTTATTATAACAAGAACAAAAAAACAACCAGCTTTAAATAAGGTTTATAAAATTTTGTTATTGGAGAATATGTAAGGATATACCAATACACACATCCTTGCCATATCCTGTTTTATATACCCCTTTAATTGTACCGTTTTCAACGCATTATTTATGACATTCAATGCGAGTGTATGTCTAGGAAGAGAAGGGGGTAAATGGGGGCCAAAAAGGGGGAAGTTGTATAAAAAATAAACTTTATTTACGTGTTTTATTTCACATAACGTCGTCGAACATAAATATATATTCAACCCAATTATTGGTTTGTTGTCATCTTGGTTTTTTTCCATAACATTTTCCCATCAACCTGCTCGTCAATACAGCTGTTGGGTTTTTTTTTTATTTTCGACTACACCCTTTAATGGGTTAACAACATTTTATTCGCCTTTTACTCTTTCCCTTAAAACAAATGTTCAGTTGGGGCTTTTCCGTACAAATTCAGGCCAAATATACATACTCTTACGAATAAGCTTATGATTATGTTGCAATCATTTTTGTAATAAATAAAATATTTATGCATTCACTTTGTACATGTGTTGGGAATAAAGCCGTCGTCATGTGTGCGTGTATTGGCTGAGCCAGCCTTAAGGTAGGCAGTATTTTATCAACGTTTTCAATACCTAGAAGTATGCTTTTGTATTATAAAGTTAAAAGGCTTATTGAATGAATTTTTAAAGCAAAAGTTATATTCGTAATATGATGGCTTTATAAGCACGTAGGATTGTAGAATAATTTCTCAAAGAAAAATTCTGCGAAAAATGAGTTATAGTATTTTGTATTTCAATATTAAAGTCGATTTGCGAAAAGAATTTGATGGTGCGAAGAAAAGAGTTTGACAGTGAGAAAAGTTTTCTAAAGAAAAGTTGACCGTGGGAAAAGTTTTCTTTAGAAAAGTTGACAAAGGGAAGAGTTTTCTTTAGAAAAGTTGACAAAGGGAAGAGTTTTCTATAGAAAAGTTGACAGTGGGAAGAGTTTTTTATAGAAAAGTTGAGGGTGGGAAGAGTTTTCTATAGAAAAGTTGAGGGTGGGAAGAGTTTTCTATAGAAAAGTTGACCAGGGGGAAGAGTTTTCTATAGAAAAGTTGACCAGAGGGATGAGTTTCTATAGAAAAGTTGACCAGAGGGAAGAGTTTCTATAGAAAAGTTGACCAGAGGAAAGAGTTTCTATAGAAAAGTTGACCAGAGGGAAGAGTTTTCTATAGAAAAGTTGACCAGAGGGAAGAGTTTTCTATAGAAAAGTTGACCAGAGGGAAGAGTTTTCTATAGAAAAGTTGACCAGAGGGAAAAGTTTTCTATAGAAAAGTTGACCAGCGGGAAGAGTTTTCTATAGAAAAGTTGACCAGGGGGAAGAGTTTTCTATATAAAAGTTGAAGGTGGGAAGAGTTTTCTATGTAAAAGTTGAAGGTGGGAAGAGTTTTCTATAGAAAAGTTTAAGGTGGGAAGAGTTTTCTATAGAAAAGTTGAAGGTGGGAAGAGTTTTCTATAGAAAAGTTGAAGGTAGGAAGAGTTTTCTATAGCAAAGTTGAAGGTGGGAAGAGTTTTCTATAGCAAAGTTGAAGATGAGAAGAGTTTTCTATAGAAAAATTGAAGGTGTTAAGAGTTAAAGGTGGAAAGAGTTTTCTATAGAAAAGTTGAAGTGAAGAAGAATTTTCTATAGAAATATTGAAGGTGGGAAGAGTTCTCTATAGAAAAGTTGAAGGTGGGAAGAGTTTTCTATATAAAAGTTGACGGTGGGAAGAGCTTTCTATAGAAAAGTCGACGGTGCGAAGATCTTTCTATAGAAAAGTTGAAGGTGGGAAGAGTTTTTCATAGAAAAGTTGAAGGTGATGAGTTTTTTATAGAAAAGTTAACGATGGGAAGAGTTTTCTGTAGAAAGATTGAAGATGGGAAGAGTTTTCTATAGACAAGATGAAGGAGGAAAAGTATTCTATAGAAAAGATGAAGGTGGAAGAGTTTTCTATAGAAAAGTAGGACGTGGAAGAGTTTTTTATAGAAAAGTTGAAGGTTGAAAGAGTTTTCTAAAAAAAAGTTGAAGGTGGGAAAAGTTTTCCATAGAAGAGTTGAGGGTGGGAAGAGTTTGGTCTTAACTTTGCTCCCATTTAAATATTTTCAACTTTTTGCCTTCACTGTCATGATTTGTAATTACTTTGCCATTTTCATGTTTTTACATTTAAATGTTTAATTAATGTCTATATTTACAGTTAATTCATTTGTTTATTTTAATTTAACAAAATGTTAAATTAAGCTTTTTTCTTTTTTGAATAAAAAAGCTCTTATATATATGTTACAAATGACTTAATTGCATTTGAAAATATTTACACACAAAATTGCATTTTTCTCTTACATCTTGTGTAAATTCATTAAACAACGACAGAAATGATTTAATTTAAATATTTTATTTAAATTTTTGTTGTCATTTTCAAATTCTGTCAATTAAAGTGTGAATTGAGTGTTTTAATTTCAGCACGAAATAAGTTTCGTTTGTGTTTTTCTTTCTGGTTTGAGTTTTTAATGGTTTTAGTAGAGTAATAAAATAAAATCTTAGAAATCCTATAAATAAAAGTTTTAGGGAATTTTAAGATTGCTCTAAATTTTGGGCAATATTTGAATAGAAAGTTTCTTTTAGAAAAATAAAGACGCAAATTGTTAAAATTTTCTAGACGAAATTTAAGAAATATTATTCATTCTATACAAAATTTTTCTATAAAAAAAATATTTTCTATAGAAAAATATTTCTATCGAAAATTTTTCTAGGAAAATATTTCTATCGAAATTTTTTCTATAGAAAAATATTTCTATCGAAATTTTTTCTATAGAAAAATATTTCTATCGAAATTTTTTCTATAGAAAAATATTTCTATCGAAATTTTTTCTATAGAAAAATATTTCTATCGAAATTTTTTCTATAGAAAAATATTTCTATCCAAATTTTTTCTATAGAAAAATATTTCTATCGAAATTTTTTCTATAGAAAAATATTTCTATCGAAATTTTTTCTATAGAAAAATATTTCTATCGAAATTTTTTCTATAGAAAAATATTTCTATCGAAATTTTTTCTATAGAAAAATATTTCTATCGAAATTTTTTCTATAGAAAAATATTTCTATCGAAATTTTTTCTATAGAAAAATATTTCTATCGAAATTTTTTCTATAGAAAAATATTTCTATCGAAATTTTTTCTATAGAAAAATATTTCTATCGAAATTTTTTCTATAGAAAAATATTTCTATCGAAATTTTTTCTATAGAAAAATATTTCTATCGAAATTTTTTCTATAGAAAAATATTTCTATCGAAATTTTTTCTATAGAAAAATATTTCTATCGAAATTTTTTCTATAGAAAAATATTTCTATCGAAATTTTTTCTATAGAAAAATATTTCTATCGAAATTTTTTCGATAGAAAAATATTTCTATCGAAATTTTTTCTATAGAAAAATATTTCTATCGAAATTTTTTCTATAGAAAAATATTTCTATCGAAATTTTTTCTATAGAAAAATATTTCTATCGAAATTTTTTCTATAGAAAAATATTTCTATCGAAATTTTTTCTATAGAAAAATATTTCTATCGAAATTTTTTCTATAGAAAAATATTTCTATCGAAATTTTTTCTATAGAAAAATATTTCTATCGAAATTTTTTCTATAGAAAAATATTTCTATCGAAATTTTTTCTATAGAAAAATATTTCTATCGAAATTTTTTCTATAGAAAAATATTTCTATCGAAATTTTTTCTATAGAAAAATATTTCTATCGAAATTTTTTCTATAGAAAAATATTTGCATCGAAATTGTTTATATAGAAAAATATTTCTATCGAAATTTTTTCTATAGAAAAATATTTCTATCGAAATTTTTTCTATAGAAAAATATTTCTATCGAAATTTTTTCTATAGAAAAATATTTCTATCGAAATTTTTTCTATAGAAAAATATTTCTATCGAAATTTTTTCTATAGAAAAATATTTCTATTGAAATTTTTTCTATAGAAAAATATTTCTATCGAAATTTTTTCTATAGAAAAATATTTCTATCGAAATTTTTTCTATAGAAAAATATTTCTATCGAAATTTTTTCTATAGAAAAATATTTCTATCGAAATTTTTTCTATAGAAAAATATTTCTATCGAAATTTTTTCTATAGAAAAATATTTCTATCGAAATTTTTTCTATAGAAAAATATTTCTATCGAAATTTTTTCTATAGAAAAATATTTCTATCGAAATTTTTTCTATAGAAAAATATTTCTATTGAAATTTTTTCTATAGAAAAATATTTCTATTGAAATTTTTTCTATATAAAAATATTTCTATCGAAATTTTTTCTTTAGAAAAGTATTTCTATCGAAATTTTTGCTATAGAAAAATATTTCTATCGAAATTTTTTCTATAGAAAAATATTTCTATCGAAATTTTTTCTATAGAAAAATATCTCTATCGAATTTTTTTCTATAGAAAAATATTTCTATCGAAATTTTTTCTATAGAAAAATATTTCTATCGAAATTTTTTCTATAGAAAAATATTTCTATCGAAATTTTTTCTATAGAAAAATATTTCTATCGAAATTTTTTCTATAGAAAAATATTTCTATCGAAATTTTTTCTGTAGAAAAATATTTCTATTGAAATTTTTTCTATAGAAAAATATTTCTATCGAAATTTTTTCTATAGAAAAATATTTCTATCGAAATTTTTTCTATAGAAAAATATTTCTATTGAAATTTTTTCTATAGAAAAATATTTCTATCGAAATTTTTTCTATAGAAAAATATTTCTATCGAAATTTTTTCTTTAGAAAAATATTTATATTGAAATTTTTTCTATAGAAAAATATTTATATTGAAATTTTTTCTATAGAAAAATATTTCTATCGAAATTTTTTCTATAGAAAAATATTTCTATCGAAATTTTTTCTATAGAAAAATATTTCTATTGAAATTTTTTCTATAGAAAAATATTTCTATTGAAATTTTTTCTATAGAAAAATATTTCTATCGAAATTTTTTCTTTAGAAAAATATTTATATTGAAATTTTTTCTATAGAAAAATATTTATATTGAAATTTTTTCTATAGAAAAATATTTCTATTGAAATTTTTTTCTATAGCAAAATATTTCTATCGAAATTTTTTCTATGGAAAAATATTTCTATCGAAATTTTTTCTAACGAAAAATATTTCTATTGAAATTTTTTCTATAGAAAAATATTTCTATTAAAATTTTTTCTATAGAAAAATATTTCTATTGAAATTTTTTCTATATAAAAATATTTCTATCGAAATTTTTTCTTTAGAAAAGTATTTCTATCGAAATTTTTGCTATAGAAAAATATTTCTATCGAAATTTTTTCTATAGAAAAATATTTCTATCGAAATTTTTTCTATAGAAAAATATTTCTATCGAAATTTTTTCTATAGAAAAATATTTCTATCGAAATTTTTTCTATAGAAAAATATTTCTATCGAAATATTTTCTATAGAAAAATATTTCTATTGAAATTTTTTCTTTAGAAAAATATTTCTATCGAAATTTTTTCTATAGAAAAATATTTCTATCGAAATTTTTGCTATAGAAAAATATTTCTATCGAAATTTTTTCTATAGAAAAATATTTCTATCGAAATTTTTTCTATAGAAAAATATTTCTATCGAAATTTTTTCTATAGAAAAATATTTCTATCGAAATTTTTTCTATAGAAAAATATTTCTATCGAAATTTTTTCTATAGAAAAATATTTCTATCGAAATTTTTTCTATAGAAAAATATTTCTATCGAAATTTTTTCTATAGAAAAATATTTCTATCGAAATTTTTTCTATAGAAAAATATTTCTATCGAAATTTTTTCTATAGAAAAATATTTCTATCGAAATTTTTTCTATAGAAAAATATTTCTATCGAAATTTTTTCTATAGAAAAATATTTCTATCGAAATTTTTTCTATAGAAAAATATTTCTATCGAAATTTTTTCTATAGAAAAATATTTCTATCGAAATTTTTTCGTTAGAAAAGTATTTCTATCGAAATTTTTGCTATAGAAAAATATTTCTATCGAAATTTTTTCTATAGAAAAATATTTCTATCGAAATTTTTTCTATAGAAAAATATTTCTATCGAAATTTTTTCTATAGAAAAATATTTCTATCAAAATTTTTATTATAGAAAAATATTTCTATCGAAATTTTTTCTATAGAAAAATATTTCTATCGAAATTTTTACTATAGAAAAATATTTCTATTGAAATTTTTTCTATAGAAAAATATTTCTATCGAAATTTTTTCTATAGAAAAATATTTCTATCGAAATTTTTTCTATAGAAAAATATTTCTATCGAAATTTTTTCTATAGAAAAATATTTCTATCGAAATTTTTTCTATAGAAAAATATTTCTATCGAAATTTTTTCTATAGAAAAATATTTCTATCGAAATTTTTTCTATAGAAAAATATTTCTATCGAAATTTTTTCTATAGAAAAATATTTCTATCGAAATTTTTTCTATAGAAAAATATTTCTATCGAAATTTTTTCTATAGAAAAATATTTCTATCGAAATTTTTTCTATAGAAAAATATTTGCATCGAAATTGTTTATATAGAAAAATATTTCTATCGAAATTTTTTCTATAGAAAAATATTTCTATCGAAATTTTTTCTATAGAAAAATATTTCTATCGAAATTTTTTCTATAGAAAAATATTTCTATCGAAATTTTTTCTATAGAAAAATATTTCTATCGAAATTTTTTCTATAGAAAAATATTTCTATTGAAATTTTTTCTATAGAAAAATATTTCTATCGAAATTTTTTCTATAGAAAAATATTTCTATCGAAATTTTTTCTATAGAAAAATATTTCTATCGAAATTTTTTCTATAGAAAAATATTTCTATCGAAATTTTTTCTATAGAAAAATATTTCTATCGAAATTTTTTCTATAGAAAAATATTTCTATCGAAATTTTTTCTATAGAAAAATATTTCTATCGAAATTTTTTCTATAGAAAAATATTTCTATCGAAATTTTTTCTATAGAAAAATATTTCTATTGAAATTTTTTCTATAGAAAAATATTTCTATTGAAATTTTTTCTATATAAAAATATTTCTATCGAAATTTTTTCTTTAGAAAAGTATTTCTATCGAAATTTTTGCTATAGAAAAATATTTCTATCGAAATTTTTTCTATAGAAAAATATTTCTATCGAAATTTTTTCTATAGAAAAATATCTCTATCGAATTTTTTTCTATAGAAAAATATTTCTATCGAAATTTTTTCTATAGAAAAATATTTCTATCGAAATTTTTTCTATAGAAAAATATTTCTATCGAAATTTTTTCTATAGAAAAATATTTCTATCGAAATTTTTTCTATAGAAAAATATTTCTATCGAAATTTTTTCTATAGAAAAATATTTCTATTGAAATTTTTTCTATAGAAAAATATTTCTATCGAAATTTTTTCTATAGAAAAATATTTCTATCGAAATTTTTTCTATAGAAAAATATTTCTATTGAAATTTTTTCTATAGAAAAATATTTCTATCGAAATTTTTTCTATAGAAAAATATTTCTATCGAAATTTTTTCTTTAGAAAAATATTTATATTGAAATTTTTTCTATAGAAAAATATTTATATTGAAATTTTTTCTATAGAAAAATATTTCTATCGAAATTTTTTCTATAGAAAAATATTTCTATCGAAATTTTTTCTATAGAAAAATATTTCTATTGAAATTTTTTCTATAGAAAAATATTTCTATTGAAATTTTTTCTATAGAAAAATATTTCTATCGAAATTTTTTCTTTAGAAAAATATTTATATTGAAATTTTTTCTATAGAAAAATATTTATATTGAAATTTTTTCTATAGAAAAATATTTCTATTGAAATTTTTTTCTATAGCAAAATATTTCTATCGAAATTTTTTCTATGGAAAAATATTTCTATCGAAATTTTTTCTAACGAAAAATATTTCTATTGAAATTTTTTCTATAGAAAGATATTTCTCAAAAAGAAGTGTATTTGCATTTGATCCCAAACCTGTTACATTTATTTATTAATGTAACAGATCAATTTACTGATAAAAAGCCAAAAAATGTTTGCGGAGAAACCAAATTCCTCGACGCGTTTCGATGGTTGGTTAAGCCATCTCTTCAGGAGGATTATCCCCAATTTAGACAGATCGAAAACCTCGCATTATTACTAAATTTACAAACATAACTATTAAGAATTATGTTTATAAACCACAAGTAAAAGCGTAGATTATCGCCTGAACAAAAACAAACATTTTTCAGTTTTCATCTACCTTCACTTCCTCCTGAAGAGATGGCTTAACCAACCATCGAAACGCGTCGAGGAATTTGGTTTCTCCGCAAACATTTTTTGGCTTTTTATCAGTAAATTGATCTGTTACATTAATAAATAAATGTAACAGGTTTGGGATCAAATGCAAATACACTTCTTTTTGAATAATATTTACATCCCGACTATTTTGTTATTTTTTGATAAAACTGCATGCATTCAAAAATATTTCTATTAAAATTTTTTCTATAGAAAAATATTTCTATTGAAATTTTTTCTATATAAAAATATTTCTATCGAAATTTTTTCTTTAGAAAAGTATTTCTATCGAAATTTTTGCTATAGAAAAATATTTCTATCGAAATTTTTTCTATAGAAAAATATTTCTATCGAAATTTTTTCTATAGAAAAATATTTCTATCGAAATTTTTTCTATAGAAAAATATTTCTATCGAAATTTTTTCTATAGAAAAATATTTCTATCGAAATATTTTCTATAGAAAAATATTTCTATTGAAATTTTTTCTTTAGAAAAATATTTCTATCGAAATTTTTTCTATAGAAAAATATTTCTATCGAAATTTTTGCTATAGAAAAATATTTCTATCGAAATTTTTTCTATAGAAAAATATTTCTATCGAAATTTTTTCTATAGAAAAATATTTCTATCGAAATTTTTTCTATAGAAAAATATTTCTATCGAAATTTTTTCTATAGAAAAATATTTCTATCGAAATTTTTTCTATAGAAAAATATTTCTATCGAAATTTTTTCTATAGAAAAATATTTCTATCGAAATTTTTTCTATAGAAAAATATTTCTATCGAAATTTTTTCTATAGAAAAATATTTCTATCGAAATTTTTTCTATAGAAAAATATTTCTATCGAAATTTTTTCTATAGAAAAATATTTCTATCGAAATTTTTTCTATAGAAAAATATTTCTATCGAAATTTTTTCTATAGAAAAATATTTCTATCGAAATTTTTTCTATAGAAAAATATTTCTATCGAAATTTTTTCGTTAGAAAAGTATTTCTATCGAAATTTTTGCTATAGAAAAATATTTCTATCGAAATTTTTTCTATAGAAAAATATTTCTATCGAAATTTTTTCTATAGAAAAATATTTCTATCGAAATTTTTTCTATAGAAAAATATTTCTATCAAAATTTTTATTATAGAAAAATATTTCTATCGAAATTTTTTCTATAGAAAAATATTTCTATCGAAATTTTTACTATAGAAAAATATTTCTATTGAAATTTTTTCTATAGAAAAATATTTCTATCGAAATTTTTTCTATAGAAAAATATTTCTATTGAAATTTTTTCTATAGAAAAATATTTCTATCGAAATTTTTTCTATAGAGAAATATTTCTATCGAAATTTTTTCTATATAAAAATATTTCTATCGAAATTTTTTTGTTAGAAAAGTATTTCTATCGAAATTTTTGCTATAGAAAAATATTTCTATCGAAATTTTTTTCTATAGAAAAATATTTCTATCGAAATTTTTTCTATAGAAAAATATTTCTATCGAAATTTTTTCTATAGAAAAATAATTCTATTGAAATTTTTTCTATAGAAAAATATTTCTATCAAAATTTTTTCTATAGAAAAATATTTCTATCGAAATTTTTTCTATAGAAAAATATTTCTATCGAAATTTTTTCTATAGAAAAATATTTCTATCGAAATTTTTTCTATAGAAAAATATTTCTATCGAAATTTTTTCTATAGAAAAATATTTCTATCGAAATTTTTTCTATAGAAAAATATTTCTATCGAAATTTTTTCTATAGAAAAATATTTCTATCGAAATTTTTTCTATAGAAAAATATTTCTATCGAAATTTTTTCTATAGAAAAATATTTCTATCGAAATTTTTATTATAGAAAAATATTTCTATCGAAATTTTTTCTATAGAAAAATATTTCTATCGAAATTTTTTCTATAGAAAAATATTTCTATTGAAATTTTTTCTATAGAAAAATATTTCTATCGAAATTTTTTCTATAGAAAAATATTTCTATCGAAATTTTTTCTATATAAAAATATTTCTATCGAAATTTTTTCGTTAGAAAAGTATTTCTATTGAAATTTTTGCTATAGAAAAATATTTCTATCGAAATTTTTTCTATAGAAAAATATTTCTATCGAAATTTTTTCTATAGAAAAATATTTCTATCGAAATTTTTTCTATAGAAAAATATTTCTATCGAAATTTTTTCTATAGAAAAATATTTCTATCGAAATTTTTTCTATAGAAAAATATTTCTATCGAAATTTTTTCTATAGAAAAATATTTCTATCGAAATTTTTTCTATAGAAAAATATTTCTATCAAAATTTTTTCTATAGAAAAATATTTCTATCGAAATTTTTTCTATAGAAAAATATTTCTATCGAAATTTTTTCTATAGAAAAATATTTCTATCGAAATTTTTTCTATAGAAAAATATTTCTATCGAAATTTTTTCTATAGAAAAATATTTCTATCGAAATTTTTTCTATAGAAAAATATTTCTATCGAAATTTTTTCTATAGAAAAATATTTCTATCGAAATTTTTTCTATAGAAAAATATTTCTATCGAAATTTTTTCTATAGAAAAATATTTCTATCGAAATTTTTTCTATAGAAAAATATTTCTATCGAAATTTTTTCTATAGAAAAATATTTCTATCGAAATTTTTTCTATAGAAAAATAATTCTATCGAAATTTTTTCTATAGAAAAATAATTCTATTGAAATTTTTTCTATAGAAAAATATTTCTATCAAAATTTTTTCTATAGAAAAATATTTCTATCGAAATTTTTTCTATAGAAAAATATTTCTATCGAAATTTTTTCTATAGAAAAATATTTCTATCGAAATTTTTTCTATAGAAAAATATTTCTATCGAAATTTTTTCTATAGAAAAATATTTCTATCGAAATTTTTTCTATAGAAAAATATTTCTATCGAAATTTTTTCTATAGAAAAATATTTCTATCGAAATTTTTTCTATAGAAAAATATTTCTATCGAAATTTTTATTATAGAAAAATATTTCTATCGAAATTTTTTCTATCGAAATTTTTTCTATAGAAAAATATTTCTATTGAAATTTTTTCTATAGAAAAATATTTCTATCGAAATTTTTTCTATAGAAAAATATTTCTATCGAAATTTTTTCTATATAAAAATATTTCTATCGAAATTTTTTCGTTAGAAAAGTATTTCTATCGAAATTTTTGCTATAGAAAAATATTTCTATCGAAATTTTTTCTATAGAAAAATATTTCTATCGAAATTTTTTCTATAGAAAAATATTTCTATCGAAATTTTTTCTATAGAAAAATATTTCTATCGAAATTTTTATTATAGAAAAATATTTCTATCGAAATTTTTTCTATAGAAAAATTTTTCTATCGAAATTTTTTCTATAGAAAAATATTTCTATTGAAATTTTTTCTATAGAAAAATATTTCTATCGAAATTTTTTCTATAGAAAAATATTTCTATCGAAATTTTTTCTATATAAAAATATTTCTATCGAAATTTTTTCGTTAGAAAAGTATTTCTATCGAAATTTTTGCTATAGAAAAATATTTCTATCGAAATTTTTTCTATAGAAAAATATTTCTATCGAAATTTTTTCTATAGAAAAATATTTCTATCGAAATTTTTTCTATAGAAAAATATTTCTATCAAAATTTTTTCTATAGAAAAATATTTCTATAGAATATTTTTTTTATTTTTTTCCCAGAAATTAGCCTTGATTTTATAATATTGTAAAAAATATAAAAAATTTTAGCAGTTGATAGATGCTTTTTCTAAGTCCCATTTGTTTTGCAATTAATTAACTTTTTCATGTTTGCCTTCTTGACTTTTTGTGGCATTCACTCAACCATTCCACGAGATTTTGTTCGTTCGTTTTTTTGTATTTAATTTTTCATTATCTCCTGCATGTGTGAAAATGATGTGTGGCAATGGTTGTGTAGCATGTTCCGAAGCTACAAGTAGCAGAAGTTTTCAAAATAAGTGGGAACAATGTTGTATCCCACGCAAATAGCTTAAGGCGTTATTCTTTTTTTTTAGATGCTTTAAATAAGTTTTTGTAAAAAAAAACTTAAGATGACTAATGAGTTGAGGAATGAAGTGTTTTGCTAAATGAGACCTTTCTGGAGATAAATAATTGGGTAAAAAATGGCAAAGGGTAATTTGGGAGATTTTTTTTAAACCTCGAGTTCATTATTATAAAAAGAACACTAATTTAGCGTTTTTTAAAAAACGCTTTTTGTAAAAAACGCTAAATTAGCCTTACTTTTTTGAGTTATCTGTGAGATGTGTGTGTGCATGTTAAAATGTTTGGTGTTAAATTGAGTGCCATTGTTGAATTGCATTGAATTGACGCGTTTTATGCTCAAAGGCGCTAATTAATTATTTCGTTTTTCTTGTCAGTCTTTTTCCCAAAGAATTTACAAATATCTACAGCTCGTGCTACATTTGGGTGGTTTCATTTAAGGGGGCGTTATACTTAAAAATTCCATTTGTTCGAAGGCCCCTTCATTTGTCTTATGAATGTAGCTGTGGCTCGTTTTATGTACATTTTTCGCTTGTCACTTTGTATTCTCCCCCTCCTCCTTCGAAAAAAAACGACAAATGTCATGTGTCAAACGAGACACAAAAACAAAATTCCTGAAAATTCATTAGATTTTTAATTTCCAACAAATTTTCAATGAAAATTTGTTTGACTAAAGAAAGAAAAATTTAATATTTAAACTTTACATCAACTAGTTAAAAGCGTTAGTTTCAATAAACTTAAATTTTTATTTGAAAAAATCTAGTAAATTACCCGTTTTGACACAATCTTAACATAAAAACTGGGGTTTTCGCTTATTTGTTGCCATGAAAATTTATACGAATTTCTACTCGTTACCATTAAATAAGGATTTTTACTTAAGTTTTTCTTGTTCATTTTTTGCTTTAAGAAAATTTATTAAACACGCAATGTACGACGTTGCACAATGGGTTGAACAAAAAATTAAGGGAAATAATTCAAGAACTTTTTTTTAGTTGAATATCTCACAAACTATAGGAGACAAACCTTTAGTGTAACAACGTTTTTTGTAGATCTTAGCTAGGAGATCAGATCAAAAATGTGACTTCTGGATTGCTTTAAATTTTCAAAAGTGTCCTAATTTGAGGGCGTGTAGCTTCCCTCCAGAGAAATCTACATACTCCAAATTCTCAATTTAAAGTTTAAATTTAAATTTTAAACCCAAATACTCCTATTCAATAGCCATGAGAAAATTAATAATAATCGAGTTTATCGCTTAAAGGTTCTTTAAATATGTCCCTAATTTTTTTTTCAACCCACTGTGCAAAACTACTAAATACCAGTACGTAAGGACATGTTAGAGTTACTAGTTCTTGTCGTTTTCTGATGTTAGAAAAATTAGGTTGAACTATAAATAAAAATGTTAAGCTTTAAAGAAACTAACTCGTATAAGGGAAACTGTCAACCAAAATATTTATAGCAGAAAAACGAAATCTTTTATTTTCTTTCCTTTAAATTTATTATAGTTTTAAGCACCAAAAGCTCTACTTATGGACTTATGGAAATATGAAAACGAATTCATTAAAACTCAACCAAACACTGCGAAAAGTTAGAGTTAAACTAAATTTTTTAGTGAAAGTCTTCTATGTTTCTATAGAAATTTTTCTATAGAAAGTTTTCTATAGAAATTTTTCTATAGAAAGTTTTCTATAGAAATTTTTCTATAGAAAGTTTTCTATAGAAATTTTTCTATAGAAAGTTTTCTATAGAAATTTTTCTATAGAAATTTTTCTATATACATTTTTTCATAGAAATTTTTCTCTAGAAATATATTTATAGAAATTTTTCTATAAAAATTTTTCTATAGAAATTTTTCTATAGAAATTTTTCTATAGAAATTTTTCTATAGAAACTTTTCTATAGAAATTTTTCTATAGAAATTTTTCTATAGAAATTTTTTATAGAAATTTTTTTATAGAAAGTTGTCTATAGAATTTTTCTATAGAATTTTTTCTATAGAAACTTTTCTATAGAAATTTTTCTATAGAAATTTTTCTATAGAAATTTTTCTATAGAAATTTTTCTATAGAAATTTTTCTATAGAAATTTTTCTATAGAAATTTTTCTATAGAAATTTTTCTATAGAAATTTTTCTATAGAAATTTTTCTATAGAAATTTTTCTATAGAAATTTTTCTATAGAAATTTTTCTATAGAAATTTTTCTATAGAAATTTTTCTATAGAAATTTTTCTATAGAAATTTTTCTACAGAACTTGTTCTACAGAAATTTTTCTATAGAAATTTTTCTATAGAAATTTTTCTATAGAAATTTTTCTATAAAAATTTGTTTATAGAAATTTTTCTATAGAAATTTTTCTATCGAAATTTTTCTATAGAAATTTTTCTATAGAAATTTTTTTATAGAAATTTTTCTACAGAAATTTTTCTATAGAAATTTTTCTTTAGAAATTTTTCTATAGAAATTCTTCTATAGAAATTTTGCTATAAAAATTTTTCTTTAGAAATTTTTCTAAAGAATTTTTTCTACAGAAATTTTTCTAAAGAATTTTTTCTACAGAAATTTTTCTATAGAAACTTTTCTATAGAAATTTTTCTATGGAAATTTTTCTATAGAAATTTTTCTGTGAAATTTTTCTATAGAAATTTTTCTATAGAAATTTTTCTATAGAAATTTTTCTATAGAAATTTTTCTATAGAAATTTTTCTATAGAAATTTTTCTATAGAAATTTTTCTATAGAAATTTTCTATAGAAATTTTTCAACAGAAATTTTTCTATCGAAATTTTTCTATAGAAATTTTGCTATAAAAATTTTTCTTTAGAAATTTTTCTAAAGAATTTTTTCTACAGAAATTTTTCTATGGAAATTTTTCTATAGAAATTTTTCTATAGAAATTTTTCTATAGAAATTTTTCTATAAAAATTTTTCTATAGATATTTTTCTATAGAATTTTTTCTATAGAAATTTTTTTATAGAAATTTTTCTATAGAAATTTTTCTATAGAAATTTTTCTATAGAAATTTTTCTATAGAAATTTTTCTATAGAAATTTTTCTATAGAAATTTTTCTATAGAAATTTTTCTATAGAAATTTTCCTATAGAAATTTTTCTATAGAAATTTATCTATAGAAATTTTTCTATAGAAAAATTTCTGTAGAAAAAATTCTTTAAAAAAATTTCTAAAGAAAAATTTTTATTGCAAAATTTCTATAGAAAAATTTCCATAGAAAAATTTCTGTAGAAAAATTTCTATAGAAAATTTCGATAGAAAAATTTCTATGGAAATTTGTCTATAGAAATTTTGCTATAAAAATTTTTCTTTAGAAATTTTTTTAAAGAATTTTTTTTACAGAAATTTTTCTATAGAAATATTTCTATAGAAATTTTTCTATAGAAACTAGTTATAAATAGAAGCTAAAAACAACAGACCTCGAGCTCGTTTTACTAAATTCTTAAAATTTAACAATTGAAAAAGGTCGAAGAAATGAAATCTAAATTAAGGACATTTTTTTATAGAAACTTTTCTATAGAAATTTTTCTATAGAAATTTTTCTATAGAAATTTTTCTATACTAAAATTCTTTTATAGAAAATTTTCTATAAAAATTTTTCTATGCAAATTTATTTGTAAAAATTTTTCTATGAAAATTTTTCCATATAAATTTTTCTACAGAATTTCTTCTATAGAAATTTTTCTATAGAAATTTTTCTACAGAATTTTTTCTATAGAAATTTTCTATACAAATTTTCTATAGAAATTTTTCTATAGAAATTTTTCTATACAAATTTTTCTACAGAAATTTTTCTATGGAAATTTTTCTATAGAAACTTTAATATAAAATTCTTCTAGAGAAAAATTTCTAAAGAAAAATTTTTCTGCAGAAACTTAAATTTATCTATAGAAATTGTTCTTTAGAAAAATTTTTTATAGAAATTATTCTTTAGAAAAAAATTTCCTATAGAGAAATTTTTGTATATAAAAATTCTTCTGCAGAAATTTTTCTATAGAAAAAATTTTGTCCCAAAAATTTTCTATATAGAAAAATTTTGTCCCAAAAATTTTCTATATAGAAAAATTTTGTCCCAAAAATTTTCTATATAGAAAAATTTTGTCCCAAAAATTTTCTATATAGAAAAATTTTGTCCCAAAAATTTTCTATATAGAAAAATTTTGTCCCAAAAATTTTCTATATAGAAAAATTTTGTCGCAAAAATTTTCTATATAGAAAAATTTTGTCGCAAAAATTTTCTATATAGAAAAATGCTGTCCCAAAAATTTTCTATATAGAAAAATTTTGTCCCAAAAATTTTCTATATAGAAAAATTTTGTTCCAAAAATTTTCTATATAGAAAAATTTTGTCCCAAAAATTTTCTATATAGAAAAATTTTGTCGCAAAAATTTTCTATATAGAAAAATTTTTTCGCAAAAATTTTCTATATAGAAAAATTTTGTCCCAAAGATTTTCTATATAGAAAAATTTTGTCCCAAAGATTTTCTATATAGAAAAATTTTGTCCCAAAGATTTTCTATATAGAAAAATTTTGTCCCAAAAATTTTCTATATAGAAAAATTTTGGGACAAAATCTGTAGCTGTATATAGAAAAATTTTGTACCAAAAACTATTTATAAAAAAATGTTGTCCCAAAAGTTTTCTATGTAGAAAAATTATGTTCCAAAAATTTTTTATATTGAAAAATTTGATATTTACTTTTGGGATTTTTTCGATTTTTTTTACAATTCCTAAATTAAAATCTATAAATATCTTCTATAACTAAAACGTCTAATATTTCTTTTTCCCATATTCTTTTCGAAATTCCCCCAAAAGAAATAATAACACAGGTGGGCTGGTAAACTATAATAGAAAAACCAAAAGCTACAAATTATAATTCTTGAAATGAAAAATACCCAATAATTGCTCCAAAAAAATACTAAAACAAGACTACAATTTCAACAAAAAATCCAACATTCATGCCTCTAAACCGAAAATAGAAACAATTCAAATATTTATTATTACACTTTGAATAATTTAACACAAATAATTAAAAAAAGAAAAAAAATATCCAACTTAAATGGTGCGTGGTACTGAGACACAAATAGAATTTCGAAATTCAACACTTTAAATCCAGCTGAAATGTAATAAAATAGAAAAAAAAGCCTCAAATAAATATTTGACTTCTGTTCTGGGTCTGACTGAGGTTTATGTTCTGGTGGCATGTGTAAAAGACCGAAAAAATTATAATGGCGTTTTAGTTTTTATTTGAATGTTAGTTTTTTTTTTGTTTGTAGTTTTTTGTTTCCTAAATTCATAATTTTTAATGATGACTTGTAGGGTGTCAAAAAACGATTATTATATATTTTTCTGAGGTAATTTTCGTTTTAGTGGGCTGTCGTTTTAATGGGAATGTTTTAGATGTTTTCAGTTTTGGTAGTCTCTGGTAATAAATGTTTTGAATGTGAAATGTTAGAATATCAGATTTAATTCAATTCTCGTGCTTTTAACACATTTCAAATTATTATTTTTTTTTTTCTGTTTCTGTTTAGCTTCTTTTTTTTATGATTGTGAGTGGTTGTTAAATATCACATGTTTAATGTTTGTGGCTGACTATTACTAACACATTTTGGGTACCCTACACCACCTGAGATGGAGTTTGTGCTGGTGTAATATCCCGACAATATAAACCGCTTTGACATTTACCTTTATGCAAAGGTTATGCACTTCTATACATTGATTTGCCGTATGGTCTTTTCGATAAGTCCCATAAAAAATATACTCTAATTCGGAAACAACTAATGGAGACGATTATCCAATGAGTGAAAGCTAAGGTACACACACGTACACACACGTACACACATTTGCTTTAAGTTTTTTGATCGTTTAGAATTACTTTTTAAAACAATTCAATGACCATTCATTGAGTCCTAGTCTGAAGTCTTAGGGTTACTTCAAATTCCTTTTATAAAGATTAAAAAAAACCTATAAAACAACACATGCATGAAATGTTAAACCATGATCTTAACCCTTAAATGCCATTTGTTGCTTATAAGCAACATTGTAAATGTTTTGTCATAATTCTTTGAGTTTTTGATATTTTTGCTAACAATTTTTTCCAAACTAAACCTAACATTTGTGATAAATTAATTACAAAGTTATATTTTTAAAAAACCTTAAAACTATTAATTTGTAATCTAGTTGAAGTGGTGTAAAAATATTAGTAAGAAAATGTGTAAAAAGTCGTTTTACAAAAATTCAAAGAAACACGAAAAGTGAGAGGATTTATTTAAAAAAAGTGAATTTCTTTTTAAGAAAATGAAAAATAGTTGGTAAAACTTAAAAATACCTCATATTATAAAGTAAGAAACTTAATTAAAACAAAGTTGCTTATAGGCAACATTTGTCCACAATAGCAATATTTTTGACACCTAACATTTTCTTTGAAATGAAGGAATAGTTAGAATCCTGTCTTTTTGCGATTTTACTTTAAAAGAGGAAAAAAAAAATGTCAAGAAGTCAAAATTTCCAGTGAAATATTTCATTGAGTTTTTCGATGATGAAGTTAAAGTCTAGATTTGCAACGAAAATAAGTCTATATTCTACATAAGTGAATAGCTTAGTGCTAAATTCTTAACTATTTAAGATCAGACGAAATAGGGAACTCCTTTCTTATAAATGCATGTACCTTTATATTTTCCAGAACAGACTACAAAGCATCATATGTGAATTAAGATAAGAAGATTGCCGAAGTAATAACTCCTAGAGAATATTGAGAGACGATGAATCGAAATATTGAAGGGATCGAGGTGTTGGGTACTAGGAAAATTATAACGAAATTGCGAACGAATTGGAGCATTGTACAAAAGTTTAAACCGAATATATCAATACCTCTCCATAACCTATTTTCTAAGTTTTAACGCAGTGCCAAGTCCAAGTTAGAAAAAACCGAATACGTTCATAAATCCATCTTCCCCCTAGTCTATCAGTTCATGTATTTTATAAATCATTTACAAGGACATTTCATCCATCCGACCAATTGTTTAATCTGAAACTTTTAAGTACTAACCGATTGGATCATAACGCTGGCTTAACATGCAAAGGCACTTTTTTTAGAAGTATACATTTTGATGTAGAAATGTCTTTGTATATTGGTTCTATGTCTGATGTGAAACGTTTAGGTATGACCTTAAATCAGTTTTTGAATAAATTTTTTTATCAGTCAAGTGTAAAATCTTTAAATGTCGAACGACCGACTCAGAATGACGTTATATTAGAAAACAAATCTTTAAAAATAGAAAATTTTTGTATAACAGTTTTATTTTGTAGAACAGTTTTAATTTGTAATCATAGTATAACAGTTTGATATATAAAATACTTTTATATAACAGTTTTTCTTTAGATTTTAGAACTGTTTTCTATAGACAATACTACTTGTATAACAGTTTTGTCTAGATAATACTTTTGTATAACGTTTTTTCATATTCTAAAGAAAACTGTTATACAAAAGTATTTATTGTATAACAGTTTTCTTGAGATTCTACTTTTTATAAAAGTTATCTATAGAGAATACTTGTGTACAACAGTTTTCATATAGGGAATACCTTTGTATTACAGTTTTTTTTTATATAACCGAAAATCTTTGATCGAAAAAATATGAATCAAACATAACCGATACAAATCGAGCAAAAAAATATAAATCAAACATAACCGATACCAATTGAGCGAATAAATATAAAGCACAAATAAGTGTTAATTTTTCCCGAAATTGTAAAGGGCAAAAAGTAACTTTTATTTCTGATCAAAAACAAAATATAAAAAATAACTGTTATTTTCTGAGTTTTGATATAAATGTCGTAACAGTTACTGTCCCAGCTTTCTAGAGCGATTTAATCAAATGTATCCATGAATCCATTCGGAATTCATCTGTCCATGTATTCTTTTGATCATACGTAGTTTCAATTCAATTTGATTTTAGAATATGCCCACAAGACCGAAGCGCATGGATTTCTAAAACTGTTTGAACTTAAGTAAGTACTGATCAACCTCTTTGTAAGAGTAGTCCAACACTGGCCCATTTCCAAAAAACCACTGAAATGCCAAAGAGATATCATGTATAAAAAGTTGTCAATTTAAACGCAAATGTTTTCTTTACGAAGTTTTTTTTGAGAATTAACTAGAACCCTTATATAATCCCAACATATATAAACATCTTAAAATACTAACTGTGAAACTATAAAACTTATGGAGATCAAATTTAGCATGGAGATGTTTGACATGATGACGAATGACTATATTAAATTTCAAGACAAACTGTTTGAATTTCTCCATAGCTCCCATATGACCTCCATTCCTGGATTTTTTTTTTTATATTTCACCACCATAGGTATTATTATAAGTGTATTATAAGTTTGAGCTGATGTATGTAACGCATAGAAATATTTGTCTTAGACCCACCTGTTAGTATACCAATAGACTTAAAATCACTTTCTAAGTCGACTTAATGATGTCAGTCCGTCCGTCTGGCTGACTGGACCCCCATGTAAACCATGCAATCAAAGTACACGTCGAAATTCTAAAGATAAGATGAAATTTGGCACAAATAGTTTTTTTAATAGTGGGCTATTGAAATTCGTCAAAATCGGTCCATTATTTATGGTACCTCCCATAGGTCCCACTTCCAGGAATTGATATTTTGAACAAATATCAATATTTTTTCATGAAATTTAAAACAAAAACTACTTATGTAAACCAAAACCACTGTACCAAATTTCGTTGAAATTGGTCTACATTTGGCCATAGCTCCCATACAAATTCTTCTGTCAAAACGCACTAAATGAGACAAATATCTCTAAATCTGAAGATAATGAGAACTTTGAGTTAATTTTTTCATACATAATTTTTATAAAAACTGTAATCAATTTGCAAAATTTCGAGATAATCCGTCCACATTTGACCCTAGCTCTCATATAAGTCCAAATGATGGAAATAGCTTTAATATATAAGTTTTAAGAAAATTCATGTATGATAGCAAAATTTAGCAAATATTTGTCTTTATACAGGAAAAACTACACCTTTGACAATAGTGGTGAAGGGTATCGTATGGGTATCGTAAGGGCTTGATCGACTATAGCACTCTCTTACTTCTTTTTAGGAAGTTTCGTAGATCTCTATGCCTCGAAAATAACAATTTTAATTCATTGAGACACAATTCACCTTATTGACGTAGGGAATCACATGGTCGAGTTAGACCGACTTGATAAACATTTCTACTTCTTTTTTATTATATTTTTTGTTGTAAAACTATTATACAAAAATACACATGTCATCGTCTAACTTACACATAACCAGGGAGTTCCTGTTGTGGAAACAAAACCCAAGAACTTACAAGCTTTGCACAAAAAAAAAATCTATTATTTTCCTAAAACTATAAAATTTAGGGGGCCTTCTTGTCATTCTCCACCAAATAAATTTTCTTCTTTTTTCCCAACAAAATAATTTACACAAAAATGTTAAATATCAAACACCTGAGGAATTTCTTTTATATTCTGCCTTGAATATTTTTATATTCTTTAAATGAGGCAAACAAAAAAAAAACTCTTAAATATTTCTTTGTGTTGCTTCAACATTTCAAGCATTCACTCGTTCAAGCATTCATTCAATCATACATTCATTCATTCGTTCATTTGTTCATTCATTTAGTCATTCATTACATTTAGAGGTGGCTTGAGTTTTATGTATTTGTCGGTTTGTTGAGAGCTTTGGATTTTCCTTTCTTTCCTTTTATAAATCACTGGCTCCTGATCCTTTCACATAGAATTTTATTGAGATAAGAAAAAAAAGCAAAAGTTATTGCCAAAGTAGTAGTTATTAGTTGGTTTTGTAAAATGTTTGAAACTGATTTGTTAAGAAATGGGTAAGGGGGTTTCTTCCGTTGTAAATACTCTCGAACAACATTATTATACATTAGAATTTACTTCTCCCTATAAATGATTTCTTTTTGTGTTGAAATATTCGTTTCTTTTTTATGTCTATTACACGTAGATTTTTTTTGTTGGATTTGTGCTAAGTCTTGTATTTATTTAGAAGAGACTTGTTTAGGGTTTTGAGTATATTTGCGTGAAACACGCAACTTTAACATCATCTAAATGTTGTTTTTTCTTCTTGGCCGGAAATGAAAATGATGAGGTGAAATTAAGTTGTACAATTTGGTTTATTTTCATTATTTTTATACCGTGATAGTATGCAGAGGCAACAATCGGAAGGCTAAAGGGGGGAGAAGGATAAAGGGTATTATTCTTTTAAAAGTGTTTTTAATCACGAGCAATTACTCTCTGAATGCGAAAATTTTAAAGAAATCTAGTTATTGCGTTGTTGAATCCATTTTTTTAAGATTAAGAAAAGAAGCTCATATCTCAGAAACTACTGGACCGATTGGAGTGTGACCTTTTCATTTCCATGATCAGAATTAACCAGAAGAAAAATTAAAGGCGCAGTATTTCTCCCAGATAATGTAAGGCAGCATACAAGTTTAATCACCCAACAACAACTTTTGCAGCTTGTGTGGGAAAAAGTGCCACGCCCAACATATTCTTCAGAACTGGAAAATTCATTAAAATAATAAACAATCTCATCTGACATTAAGATGTTGAATTACATAGCCCGACAAAATGAAAAATTTAGTTGGGTGCCTTAGATTTCTTAGTCAGTTTATATGCAACCATTGTTGGGCTTCAGTGTCTCAAATTCACTTTGTTTATTTCAGGTCTAGTTTTCGAGATATTAACTATATCCTTCACACCAAAGGTGGAAGAGTATTATAAGTTTGTGCTGATGTATGTAACGCATAGAAATATTTGTCTTAGACCCACCTTTTAGTATACCAATAGGCTTAGAATCAATTTCTGAGTCGATTTAGCGATGTCAGTCCGTTCGTCCGTCAGTCTGGACCGCTGGTTGGACCCCCATGTAAACCATGTAATCAAAGTACAGGTCGCAATTCGAAAGATAATGTGATGAAATTTGGCACAAATCATTTTTTTGATAGTGGGACCATGACTATTGAAATTCATCAAAATCGGTCAATTATTTATGTTACCTCCCATAAGTCCCACTTCCGGTAATTGATATATTGGCCACAAATATCAATATTTTTTCATGAAATTAAAAACAGATACTGATTATGTTAACCTAAATCACTATACCAAATTTCGTTTGGCCATAGCTCCCATACAAACTCTTCTGTCAAAACGCACTAAATGAGACAAAATCACTAAAACGCTCGTAAATCTGAAGATAATAGGAGTTTTAATTTTATTTTTTACATTCATAATTTTTATAATAATTGTAATCGTCAACATTTGACCCTATCTCTCATATAAGCCCAAATGGCGGAAACAGCTTAAATATATAAGTTTTGAGAAAATGTTTGTATGATGGCAAAATTTATAAATTTGTTTTTATACAGGAAAAGGAACACCTTTGCCCATATAGTGAAGGGCTTGACCGACTATAGCACTTTCTTACTTGTTTTTTAAGAAATCCTTGTAGTTACGATATTTATAGTAACTTAACTAATAAACGGTTCATTCTATACAGTAAAACATTAGTATTGTTAATATTTGTATGAAAAAAAATAGTAATTTTTTTTCGATTTTTTTATAAAAAAATTTTCTTGAGATAATTTTTTTAATAGAATTTTTTTTATCAAAAATATTTTTATAAAAACTCTTTTTATCAAAAATTTTTCGATACAAATTTTTTTTTTAGCCAAAATGATTTTAAAGAAATTTTTTTATCAAAAATTTTACTATACAATTTTTTTTACCGAAAACTTTTCTATAGAAGATTTTTTTATCAAAAACTTTTCTATAGAACATTTTTGTTATAAATTTTTTTTTATAGAAAATTCTTTTAGCACAAATTTCTTAACAAAAATTTTTCGATAGAAAATTTTTTTATCAAAAATTTATCAATTATTTTTCTATAGAAAATTTTTTTTACAAAAAATTTTTCTGTAGAAAATTTTTTTTATCAAAAATTTTTCTATGGAAAATTTTTTTATAAAAAGTTATACAAATTTTTCCAAAGAAAATTTTTCTACAGAAGAATATTTTTGCCGAAAATGTTTCTATTGAAAAATATTTTTATCTATAATTTTTCTATAGAAATTTTTTTTTCTATAGAAACATTTTTTTATGTTTTTATATAGAAAATGTTTTTATCAAAAATTTTCATATAGAAATTTTTTTCTACAGAAAAACATTTTTACCGAAAATTTTTCTCTTCAAACATATTTTTTTAATAAAATATTTTAATCGAAAATTTTCCCAGAAAAATATTTTAGGAAATATAGAAAAAATTTCTATAAAAATATTTTTCTAAATTAAAAAGTTTTACTGTAGTGTATTGCACTAAGAATACCAATTTATTACAATTATTTATTATTGTAATAAATAGTTTTTTGATAAAACCAAAAAATGTTGGTGGGGAAACCATTCCTCGACGCGTTTCGATGGTTGGTTAGACCATCTCATCAGGAGGATTATCCCTAATTCTAGACAGAGCGAAAACCTCATATTATGTATAATTTGAGGGACTGAATAAATACGAATTATTATTATTGTGTCCAACAAATATCAACATAAAGCGCAGATTATCATCCGAACATAAACACACAAACATTTTTCAGTTTAATCATTTCTTTATTTCCCACACTATATTTTTCTATAGAAAAATTTTGCGATAGAATTTTGTATAAAAAATTTTTTATCAAAAATTTTTCTATAGAAAATTTTTTTTATTAAAAATGTATATATAGAAAATTTTTCTATAGAAAAATATTTTTTTTCGAAAATGTTTTAATTAAAAAATAATTTCATAGTAGTATATTTATATCAAAATTTTTGATAAAAAAATTTCTATAGAAAAATTCTTTATAAAAAAAATTTCTATATAAGACAGATTAATTCGTTTATGTGTCCCCAGTCAGGCTGCCATAAAATCTCTATCTAATTATGAGATAGAGATTATTAGATTCAAATATCCATATGACATCTGCTCTTACTCACGAATGCCAGCTTTCCCTTCTTTACTTGGACCACTTAAATCACTTGTGCAATCCCCAATCAATAATGACCCATTTATAACAACAAACGTTTAAAATGCTTGGTTTCTCTACAGTATAATAGTTTTCTCTCTAGAAAACAATAAGTATAACAGTTTTATATAATGCAAACTTTCTATTTTATGAACAGAAAATTTGGCTTTAAGAGGTTTTATTTAGTTTTTTATTAGTTTATTTAAATAAAAAAATCAGTATAACAGTTTTCTTTAAAATAAATTAGAGTTCAGTTATACCAAAAACTATATTTATCAAATTTGGAGTATAACAGTTTTCCCTCTAGAAGACAATGTGTATGACAGTTTTACATTATGAAAATTTGATGTATAACTGTTTTTTGGAGTAAAAGTTTTTGATAAAAGATACTTTATTTTCAGAAAATTGTTAGTATAACAGTTTTATAAAGTGTTGAAAATAATGGTTAGTAGTATTTTGTCAGAAAAAATATTAAAAGCTTATCCGTATAACAGTTTTCTAAATAGTAACTTGTATGTAATCTTATAATCTTAAACGAGCAATAATTGTATGTATATGTATATATATATATATATATATATATATATATATATATATACATATATATATATATATATATATATATATATATATATATATGTATATATATATATATATATATATATATGTATATAGAATGGCTATTTCGACGGCTCTAACGATTTTGATAAAATTTGGACAGTGGGTATCTTTTTTGATGCATAGGTCGAAGAAGAAGTGACTTTTGGAACCTTTGCCTCTAAGAGGGTAAAAACGGGTAAAAAGGGAAAAAGAAAATCGAAAACGCTATATCTCCTAAAGTAATAGGTATAGAAACAAAATTAAAATTACGTTTTAAACAGCTATGGAAATAAACGGACAGGTGTTTGGTACTTTTTGAAACTATGTCCGATAATGGGTAAAAAAGGGTGAAAATAGTTCTTTTGATACCTTTTTAACCCACTCTTATATTTTAAACTAAAGAATATAGAAAGAAACTTTGTACTGCAATCAATAGATGTGAAAGAGCACGTATTTGGTACTTTTTTGATTTTATGGCCAAAATGGGTAAAAAAGGGATAAAATGATAACTTAACATCTCAAAAAGTAATATGAATAGGAACATTATGTTAACTGCGTTTTAATAAAATGTACCGATTTCAATTGGCACCAAAAAAGTACCAAATATGCATATGGAACTTTTTGAAATTGAGGGACAAAAAGGGGGAAAAAAATAATATTGTTATACCTTTTAAACAAATAAATGTTTGTCTGTATATATGTTCTTTATAGAATAGTAAACTGTAAATTTGATCATGTTATGCTCTTTAGCGAACATGTTGCGGATAAGCCGGCGAAGGTTTTTAAGTTAATAAGACTAATCTCTGACAGATGGCGCCACTGAAAATTACAAAAAATTAATTAAATCGTAAACTGTACATTTGATCTTTAGCAAAGTTGCAGCGCATGAGCCGGCGAAGGCTTTTTAATTGGTATGAATAATTTCCGACAGGTGGCGCTACTGAAACTTACTCAAAGTCAATTTAATCGTAAGCTGTACATTTGATCATGCTATAATCTTCAGTAAAGTTGTTTCGGATAAGCCGAAGAAGGTTTATAAATTAGAATGAGCAAAGTCCGACAGGTGGCGCCACAGAAAATTACTCAAAGTGAATTAAATCGTAAACTGTAGATTTGATCATGTTATAAACATAAGCAAAGTTGTTACTAATAAGCAGACAAAGGTTTCTTAGTTGGTATGAACAACATCAGGTGGCGACACTGAAAACTACTCAAAGTTAATTAAATCATAAACTGTGCACTTGATCAGACTAAAATCTTTAGCAAAGTTGTTGCGCATGAGTCGACGGAGGTTTCTGTTGGTATGACCAATTTCCAAAATTTGTAAAATGAGTTAAACTGTAAACTATGCAAACTATGTGTTGGTCGCACAAAATAAATAAAATAATTCAAAATTAACTGAATATTTGTACAATATCTTTCCTCTAAATTTATTATAGCACTTTATAAAATAAAATATATAAAAACTTTAAAATTTGCCTCAAAATGCTTATCATAAAGCTCCGAGCAAGGCTCGGTCAACCAGGTACTGTAGTTTATATAACAAAAACGTTTTTCCTAGCCCTCGCATATCAATAGCTAAATCGGAAATTTTCTATTCAAAAAAAAAAAAAAAAACAAAAACCCATTTGCGGTTTTCAACAGAATATTGTGTGAAATGACATTAATTTTCCTCTTTTTTTTTCTTCGGTCTAATGCCATTTTCAACACGAAAAAATACCTATATTCTACTAACCACAATTTATTTAAAAACTAATTTATAGGATCAATCGGAGATCACAACGTGCCAAAGCAATTAAAGTTTTAAGCATTTCAAAAAAAAAAAAAAACTAAAACTTTTTCGAAAAAAAAAAGAATCAGACATTGTGGTGTGATTTTTTTATATGGCATTTCCTTTATTAACAAATCTTTTTTTTATGACTAGATGAGGTGTTTTTTCGGTATATTTATTTTATTTTTTATTTAATTTTATTTATTTTAGTTGGCTTTTTGTTTGTCTCTGGCTTTCGGTTAGAAAAGTTTAAAGTTGTTTTATTTTTTTTTTTTATACCCTTCACCACCATAGGTGGAAAGGGTATTATAAGTTTGTGCTGATGTTTGTAACGCATAGAAATATTTGTCTTAGACCCACCTTTTAGTATACCAATAGACTTAGAATCACTTTCTGAGTCGATTTAGCGATGTCCGTCCGTCCGTCCGTCCGTCTGGCTGGCTGGCTGGACCCCCATGTAAACCTTGTAATCAAACTATAGGTCGCAGTTCTAAAGATAATTTGATGAAATTTGGCACAGATAATTTTTTTGATAATGGGACCATGGCTATTGAAATTCGTCAAAATCGGTCCATTATTTATGGTACCTCCCATAGGTCCCACTTCCCGGAATTGCTATATTGGCCACAAATATCAATATTTTTTCATGAAATTTAAAACAAATACTGCTTATGTAAACTTAAATCACTGTATTAAATTTCGTTGAAATCGGTCCACATTTGACCATAGCTCCCATACAAACTCTTCTTTAAAAACGCACTAAATGAGACAAAAAATCACTAAAACGCTCGTAAATCTAAAGATAATGAAAATTTCGAGATAATCGGTCCACATTTGACCCTAGCTCTCATATAAGTCCAAATGACGGAAACAGGTTGAATATATAAGTTTTGAGAAAATGTTTGTATGATGGCAAAATTTAGCAAATATTTGTCTTTATACAGGAAAAATAACACCTTTGACCTTAGTGGTGAAGGGTATCGTATGGTCGGCTTGACCGACTATAGCGCTTTCTTACTTGTTTTTTGATAATTTTATGGGACATAATTTAAACAATTAGTTAAACAAATTTAACGCCTACACGTTTTTTGGATGAAAAAAAAACGATGAAAATCTGGGGAGATAAACAAATTTTCTTAACGATGTTATAAATTATTTAAACCTCAAGATATAAATAAATGATTAAGTGAATAATTTTTGTATAAATGGAAGGGCACTTCTTTGCCTCTACAACGATATTTGGCAATTTAAGGCAGACAAATTAAGTAAATTTAAAAAATATACATTTCTGAAAAGTACTATCAAAAAGTCAATAACAGCTAGATACTAGAATCTAGTAACTAGATACATATGTACTTAAGCAGCTGTATGAAAACACCCATTAGCCGTCAGGTTTTTTTTTGAAATCCACAAAAAAAAAACAAGAAACTACAAATTTGGGGTTAATTAACTTTGACACCTTTTGTCTAAAATTGTTTGGAAAAAAGTTTTGAAAACTAAAAATTGTCTATTCCTGCCAAAGACTCACTTATTCATGAACTAAAATTATCTCTAGCTCTGTATGTGTGTGTGTGTGTGTGACTGTATATGTATGTCTATGTTTGAAAACAATTTACCTTTTCAGTTTTTTTTTCAGCTTTTGTCTGCGTTTTTAACCTTTTGATTCGATTCAATTAAATATAAATAAAAATTGATTTTAAACCAAAATTTATTTTTATGATAAATATACGAAAAACCACAAAATAAGTGGGTTAATTTATTTAATAAGGCAGGAGTTAACTTGTGCGAAGAGCTTTTAAATGTCATAAGTTGCACTAATAAATAAATTTATGGAAAAGTAATTGGCTTAATACCAGAATTAAAAATTATGTTGGTGAAAAATTATTTGTATTAAAAAAAAAATAATTTTTTTTGTAGGGCAATTATTTTAAAAATGGTTAAAATCGTCAGTGTCTGACCATACCTCCAATATAACTCCTATTATCAAAAGTCACCTTAAATATCAAATAAATCTAAACAAGTAAGAGTGTTATATTCGGCTGTGCCAAATCTTTTATACCCACCATTAAATTGTATTAAATTTAGAAACCTATCTCACATATCTACGAGGAAGCAGCTAATTTAAAATGTGGACCAAATTCGGAAAAAATGTACTTTAGTTGGTATTGTTGATAAAATCTTTGGACTAAATTCGGTTGTCAGTAGCTTTATAGTTCAACATTTAAAAGTATCCAAGTGGTTTCTCTGGTATTTACTTTAAACAAAATTCGGTCTCATAACAGGGTATAGTTTTCGGTGTACAATAATACGTCGGGTCCATGTATTTTGTTAGGAGTTCCTAATGCCCCTACCGTATATAAAGTCTAGACTTAACATTGATTGATAGCTATCTAATTTCGAAGGTGCAATCTTAATATACTGAATGTACCTCCAAATCTTTTTGATTGTAGAAAAAAAAGGGTTTGTTAAAGATAAAGGGTGTCCCAACTAAAACGCAATTTTTAAATTTTAAATAAAACACAGATATTTAAAAAAAAATCGTGAAACTTTATTATATCATAAAGTTGTCAGAGTGAGGTTATGTAAGGATTAAGATATCGTGCCGATAGCCGCCGCGGCTTTGCTGGCACACACGCGATCTTTTAATGTAATTTTCACCAACCTTTTTGCATAAATGCTGCGGTATTTCATAAATGAAGTGTCCAATTTCCTATTTTATGGCTTGAGTCTTCGTCGGCTTATTCGCGTAAACAATCGACTTCAAAAAACCCCAAAGAAAAAAATCTAAAGGTGTTAAATCGCACGATCTAAGCGGCCAATTCTGGTCTTCAAAACGCGAAATAACACGACCGGGAAATGACTGATGTAGCAATAGAATTGTTTCTCTGGTTGTATGACATGTGGCGCCGTCTTGTTGAAACCACATGCCCTCCACATTCATTTCATCAATTATAGGCAAGAAAAAACTGGTTATCATTCCATGACACCGAACACCATTGACCATTTTCATACAAAAAAAAAGGTCCAATGATTCCTCCAGCCCAAAGACCACACCACACAGTGACACGTTGAGGGTGCATTTGCTTCTCGTGAATCATTCGATCATTTGACGAAGCCATCAAGATGGAAATAGGCCTCGTCACTGAAGATGATTTTATCGGCAAAATCAGCATTTTCATGTTGTCTCTCCAATACTCAATTAACGAACTCCCTTCGCTGTCCATGGTCATCTGGCTTCAGTTCCTGAGTCAATTGAACTTTGTATGAATGAAGATGCAAATCTTTTGTCAAAGTTCGCTGTATAGTGGATTTGGAGACACCAATTTGCTGAGCTCGGTGTCGAATTGAGGTGGATGGAGTTTGAGCGACATTATCACGTAGAGCTACGACATTTTCATTCGATCGACCTGGTCGAAGGGGCATTGTTGTCTTTACATCACTAACAGACCCAGTTTCGGCAAATTTATCCATTAATCTCTTTTGGAGCAATTTGCAAACTGTAGCCGCAAAACTTTCGCCATTTTGGCAAAACAATTTCACAATGAGAATGTACTCCATTTTTACTAACCTCGTACCTTCTACTAGCAAACAATAACAATTGTTCAAATGTCAAACAATGACACTTCGAATCGCGCCAAATTTAAAGATGGCGTTCTAGTTGGGACACACTTTATAACAACTATAGCCAAATGCTGACCTAGTTTAAGACTTCATAGCTTTTATCTGGTATTTGTGGCATTTTAATGGTTTCCGGGAGTGGTTTGTATATGAAAGCTATGGTCAATATGGACCGATATGGACAGACAGTTTTCTGAATCAAAAATGCATTGATCAAAACAACTTATGTGCACATATTTTTGTGTATATATTCATATTTTTCTTTCATCATATAGCGATTTCGCTTAACTTCACTTAAGCTGTCATTATTTTCAAACAACTTTTGTATAAAGCAAATTTCAGTTTCAAAAAAGAGCTTAAGTAGAAAAAACGTAAAATCTTTTGAATTTAACAATATTTTTTGTTTTTAATATTCATTCCTCTTTTCTAATTAACATGTTACCAATATGTTAATTGATAAATTATTTGCAGAAATTAAGCAGAAAAAAAAATAACACAAAATTGATGACATCTCAAAACTTTAATTTTCGACTTAAGCTATTCTTCCATATTACCATAGATATAGCGTATAACAGTTCTTAGGCCTTACAATTTTGAGTAAAGAGGTTTTAGTTTAAGAAAAATCCATACTATACATTTCAATTCTAAGGTCAAAGGTATTCTTTTTTAGTATGAAGACAAATATTTGCTAAATTTTGCCATTATTCAAACATTTTCTCAAAACTTATATATTTAAGCTGTTTCCGTCATTTGGACTTATATGAGAGGTAGGGTCAAATGTGGACCGATTATTATTATTGATTACAGTTTTTACAAAAATTACGTATGCGAAAAATAAGCTCAAAATTTTTATTATCTTCAGATTTACGAGCGTTTTAGTGATTTTTGTGTCATTTAGTGCGTTTTAACAGAAGAGTTTGTATGGGAGCTATGGTCAAATGTGGACCGATTTCAACGAAATTTGGTGCTGTAACTCATATTTAAATAAGCAGTAATTCTTTTAAATTTCATAACAAATATTGATATTTGTGGGCAATATTTCAATTCCGGGAAAGTGGGACCTATAGGAGGTACTATAAATAATGAACCGATTTTAAACAAATTCAATAGCCATGGTCCCACTATCATAAAAATGATCTGTGCCAAATTTCATTAAATTATCTTTAGAATTGCGACCTGTACTTTGATTACATGGTTTACATGGGTAGTCCAGCCAGCCAGACTGACGGACTGACATCGCTAAATCGATTTAGAAAGTGATTTTAAGCCTATTGGTATACTAAAAGTGGTTGAGTCTAAGACAACTATTTCTATGCGTTACATATATTAGCACAAACTTATAATACCTTTTCCACCTATGGAAAAGGTACTAAACCTCTGTCGATATTTTTTGAAATTAGAACAATTTGTTATACCCTTCACCAGCATAGGTGGAAGGCGGTATATTGGGCTTGTGCTGATGTTTTTAACACATAGAAATATTGGTCTGAGACTCAACTTTTAGTATACCATTCACTCCCTGAGTTGTTTTAACGATGTCCGTCCGGCCGAATAGCTGGCTGGCTGGCCGGTAACCATGCAAGCTTGTTATCATTGTACGGGTCGTAACTTTAAAGATAATTTGATGAAATTTGGCACAGGCTCATATTTTGGACGATGCCTATATTTTTTGAGCAAAATCGGATTACTATTTCGGGTACCTCCCATAGGGATGCCTTCCCGGAATAGAGTTTTTGGTCCTTTACAGCCACAAATTTACTTGTATTTTAATAATATTCAGCACAAATATTGCCTATCAGTGTACCTAATTCTATAGGAATCGGCCCATATTTGACCATACCTCCTATACAAAAAACACTCTCAAAAGACTTTTATGTGCACATAAAAGCACAAAAACGTTTATAACTCTAAAGATAAATGCATTTGATTACTAAAACTATGCACAGGTAAATAATTTGTATATATTAATCGATAACCAATCGGTAACAATCGGTCTACAATTGATCCTAGCTCCCATATCAGGCTCTTCTTAGCCGGAAATGACATAAATCTCGAAATTTTGAAAAAATAACTCATGGTATATGTATGTATGTCTCTAAGACACAAGGAAAACTTGTTAAAATTGTTGGTACATATTTGACTTTAGCAGTGAAGGGTCTCATATAGTCGGGTTTGACCGTTTATACTTGTTTAAATTTCAAGTACCTGGTTGACCGAGCCTTGCTCGGAGCTTTATGGTAAGCATTTTGAAGAAAATTTTAAAGTTTTTATATATTTTATATTATAAAGTGCTAAAATAAATTTAGAGGAAAGACATTGTACAAATATTCAGTTAATTTTGAATTATTTGATTTATTTTGTCCGACCAACACATAGTTTGCATAGTTTACAGTTTAGCTCATTTTGAACAACAACATTGCTAAAGATTATAGTCTGATCAAATGCACAGTTTACGATTTAATTCATTTTGAGTAGTTTGCAGTGGCGCCACCTGAAGTTGTTCATACCATATTAGAAACCTTTGTCTGCTTATTCGTAACAACTTTGCTTATGATTATAACATGATCAAATGCACAGTTTACGATTTAATTCACTTTGAGTAATTTTCTGTGGCGCCACCTGTCGGACTTTGGTCATTCCAATTCATAAACCCTCTTCGGCTTATCCGTAACAACTTTGCTGAAGATTATAGCATGATTAAATGTACAACATACGATTAAATTGACTTTGAGTAAATTTCAGTGGCGCCACCTGTCGAAATTTCTTCATACCAACTAAGAAACCTTCGTCGGCTCATGTGCAACAACTTTGCTAAAGATTGTAGCATGATTAAATGTACAGATTACGATCAAATTGACTTTGAGTAAGTTTCTGTAGCGCCACCTGTCGGAAATTATACATACCTACTAAAAAGGCTTCGTCGGCTCATGCGCTAAAACTTTGCTAAAAATCATAGCATGATGTACAGTTGTACAGTTTACGATTTAATTAATTTTTAGTAATTTTCAGTGGCGCCATCTGTCGAAAATTAGTCTTTTCAACTTAAAAACCTTCGCCGGCTTATCCGCAACATCTTCGCTATTCTATAAAGAACATACATACAGACAAACATTCATTTGTTTCAAATAATACTAATTTTCCCCCTTTTTATTAACTAATTAATAAAAGTTCCATATGCATATTTGGTACTTTTTTGATGCCAATTGAATTCGGTACATTTTTTTAAAACGCATTTAACATAATGTATAATGTTCCTATTCATATTACTTTGGAGATGTTAAGTTATCATTTTATCCCTTTTTACCCATTTTGGCCCCAAAATCAAAAAAGTACCAAATACATGTTTCATGTTTCTTTTAAATCTATTGATTGCAGTACCAACTTTCTTTCTATATTCTTTAGTTTAAAATATAAGAGTGGGTTAAAAAGGTGCCAAAAAAAAACTATTTTCACCGTTTTTTACCCCCTATCGGACATAGTTTCAAAAAAGTACCAAACACCTGTCCGCTTATTTTCATAGCTGTTTAAAACGTAATTTTAATTTTGTTTCTATACCTATTACTTTAGGAGATATAGCGTTTTGGATTTTTCCCCTTTTTACCCGTTTTTACCCTCTTAGAGGCAAAAGTTCCAAAAGTTCCTTCTTCTTCGACCTATACATCAAAAAAGATACCCACTGTCCAAATTGTATCAAAATCGTTAGAGCCGTTTTTGAGATAGCCATTCTATATATATACATATAAATACATACAATTATTGCTCGTTTAAGAATATAAGATTTCGAATTAAAGTATTGAAAATTAAACTGAAAATAATCAATCCACTTAATTAATATGAATTTGTTTTCATGTTAAATCAATTAAATTTAACTCCAAAAACTAGTTTAAGGGCTTCGAAAAAATATAATTAATGATTTTCGATCAATTTGAAAATAATTTTTGAGAATATCCAAATAGATTGGAGAAGTAACGGTTTAATAATTCGTAAAAAAAAATTTAGACTAAACAAAAATTAGTGTGAGAAAATTTTGAATATAACCCAAAAAAATAAAGATAAATGATTTATTAAAAAAATATTAAACAAGAAACCTAAAAAGGTTTGAGTACGAGTATTTGAATGAAAATAAAATTTAAAATATAAATTTGAAAATTTGTAAAGAAAAACATTTATTTTTCCAAATATAGAAAAAAAAAACTTATGTTTTTGAATGACAGCTTATCGCTAGAAGCTGAATTGAAAGATATTATTCATTTATTAAAGATATTTTCATATTTTATTCTTGAGATATTTGTAAGGAATAGGTATAATATATTCAAGTAAATACAATCCAGAGATGGGGTTAAACATGGGTTATAAATAACTTAAGTAAAGTAATCACTGGCACAAGGTGGCTGCTGGCTATTGTAACTTGTATGTAACTACAGCCAGAGCAAAATATTTAAATGTTTCTTACAAAAAAATCATTTATACTCATAAATTTATTTATTTTGAATTTTGTATTGCCCTGACTATGGATGAATGAATGGCTGGAGTTACTTGCATTCATTTGTATTTTTTTCTTAAATATTATTGTATAGTCATTTATGCAGATGCCAGAAATTATCATCAAGATTATAAAAATGAAAAATGATTTTTTCCATTTTTAAATATTTACATTTATTTATATTTTGTGTGTTTAAGTCGTTTAGTTTTTTTTTTTTGCTACAAATATTTATGCTGGTACCTTTTTTTGTACCATAAGAAGAAATATAAATATATATTTATCTTTGTTGAATTTTTTTTTTCTTTTTTTCGTTGCTCTTATTGCAAAATAGTAGCAACCATAAATTATAATTTAATTTAAAATCAATATAAAGGGAAAAAACTGAATTTTGTACAGGTTATATTTTTTTTCTTTGTCATGAAATTGGTTCCCTAAGTGTTATAAATGACATGTTGCGAAATTAAATTGGTAAGCATTTAAAGGTTTCACAATCTGGTTTAAATTGAACTTAATGGAAATGAAGTTGGCAATTTATTTCGGGAGAGAGACTAGATAAAAATTAATTTGAAAACAAATTTTTTAATTAAACAAATCTTTTGAGGTTTATCTGAATAGGAATAAAAGATTTTTCTGTAAAATTTATCTTATATTCTTAAACGAGCAATAATTGTATATATCTGTGGAATATGGAAGAGTAGCTTAAGTCGACATAACATAGAATTGAGTTAAGGTGTTTATTGCATTACAGAAGCAAAGGCGCTTAAAAGTGTTTAGTCCATCTTAAAAAACTCGGTTTTTTATCAACGTTATGAACGTTTACTTTTTAGCTTAAGTTTCTTGAATCAATAATGCATTGACCAAAACAACTTATGTACATATAATTTTGTGTACATATTCATATTTATCTTTTATCATACAACAATATCGGTTAACTTCACTTAAGGTGTAAAATGTTGACCTTGAAAAAATAAAGTCATTATTTTCAAACAACTTATGTTTATATAAAACAAGTAAGAAAGCGCTATAGTCGGTCAAGCCGACCATACGATACCCTTCACCACTAAGGTCAAAGGTGTTATTTTTCCCGTATAAAGACAAATATTTGCTAAATTTTGCGATCATACAAACATTTTCTCAAAACGTATATATTCAACCTGTTTCCGTCATTTGGACTTATATGAGAGCTAGGGTCAAATGTAGACCGATTATCTCGAAATTTGGCAAATTGATTACAGTTGTTACAAAAATTATGTATGCAAAAAATAAACTCAAAATTTTCATTATCTTTAGATTTAAGAGCGTTTTAGTGATTTTTTGTCTCATTTAGTACGTTTTTGAAGAAGAGTTTGTATGGGAGCTATGGTCAAATGTGGACCGATTTCAACGACATTTGGTACAGTGATTTAAGTTTACATAAGCAGTATCTGTTTTAAATTTCACCTATGGGAGGTACCATAAATAATGGACCGATGGGAGGTACCATAAATAATGGACCGATTTTGACCAATTTCAATAGCCATGGTCCCATTATCAAAAAAATTATCTGTGCCAAATTTCATCAAATTATCTTTAGAATTGCGACCTGTAGTTTGATTACAAGGTTTACATGGGGGTCCAGCAAGCCAGACGGACGGACGGACATCGCTAAATCGACTCAGAAAGTGATTGTAAGCCTATTGGTATACTAAAAGGTGGGTCTAAGACAAATATTTCTATGCGTTACAAACATCAGCACAAACTTATAATACCCTTTCCACCTATGGTGGTGAAGGGTAAAAAAACACAATATATACTTTTTATTCAAACAGAACCGCTTAAAGTTACTTAAGGTCTAGTTCCACGCAACTTTCAGTTTCGAAGAAGAGCTTAAGTAGAAAAAACGTAAAATCTTCTGAATTTAACAATATTTTTTTTTTAATATTCATTCTTCTTCTCTAATAAATATGTTACTAATATATTAATACATAAATTATTCGCAGAAATGAAGCAAAAGAAAAATTACACAAAATTTATAATATCTCAAAACTTAAATTTTCGACTTAAGCTATTCTTCCATATTGCCACAGATATATATATATATATATAATCGGCTCCAACGATTTTGATAAAATTTTGACAGTGGGTACCTTTTTTGATGTATAGGTCGAAGAAGGGACTTTTGGAACCTTTGCCTCTAAGAGGGTACAAAGGGGAAAAAATTTTAAACGTTATATCTCCTAAGGTAATAGGTATAGAAACAAAATTAAAATTACGTTTTAAACAGCTATGAAAATAAGCGGGCAGGTGCTTGGTACTTTTTTGAAACTATGTCCGATAGGGGATAAAAAAGGGTGAAAATAGTTTTTTGGGTACTTTTTTAACCCACTCTTATTTTTTAAACCAAAGAATATAGAAAGGAACTTTGTACTGCAGTTGATAGATGTAAAAGAAATATTGAACACGTATTTGGTACTTTTTTGATTTTGGGGCCAAAATGGGTAAAAAAAAGGGATAACATGATAACTTAACATCTCAAAAAGTAATGTGAATAGGAATTATGTTAACTGCGTTTTAATAAAATGCACCGAATTCAATTGGTACCAATGAAGTACCAAATATGCATACGGAACTTTTTGAAAGTAGGGAATAAAAAGGGGAAACAAATGAGTAATGTTATAACTTTTAAACAAATGAATGTTTGTATGTATGTTCTTTATAGAATAGTAAACTGTGAATTTGATCATGCTATGCTCTTTAGCGATGATGTTGCGGATAAGCCTAATTCCCGTTAGGTGGCGCCACTGAAAATCACCAAAAATTAATTTCATCGTCAACTGTACATTTGATCATGCTATGAACTTTAACAAAGTTATAGCGCATGAGCCGGTGAAGGCTTTTTATTTGGTGTAAATAATTTCCGACAGGTGGCGCTACTGAAAATTATTCAAAATCAATTTAATCGTAAGCTGTACATTTAATCATGCTATAATCTTTAGCAAAGTTGTTGCACATGAACCGACGAAGGTTTCTTAGTTGGTGTGAAGATATTTCGACAGGTGGCGCCACTTAAAATTTACTCAAAGTAAATTTAATCGTATGCTGTACATTTAATCATGCTATAACCTTTAGCTAAGTTGTTGCGGATAAGCCGACGAAGGCTTATTAACGGGAATGACCAAAGTCTGATAGGTGGCGCCACTGAAAATTACTCAAAATGAATAAAATCGTAAACTGTGCATTTGATCATGTTATAATCATAAGCAAAATTGTTACGCATAAGCAGACGAAGGTTTCTTAGTTGGTATGAACAACATCAGGTGGCTATTGGTCAGTATATCAAATTTTATAGGAATCGGTCTATAAAGCTTTCATATAAAAACCACTCCCGGCTATTAAAGCAGTGCCCACTAAATGCATAAAATGCTTTATATTAATATCAGCAAGTGTTAACAATTTTGTGACAATTGGTCATCATTTAGCTATAGTTCTTTTATATGTGAACCGGTCTATGAAAAGGGAAAAGGTGGGTTATGACTCAAAACCAAAATTTCGAAAAATTAGCTAAAAATTTTGAAAAATTTGCTAATTCTTCGAAATTTTGCTTTTGAGTCAAATGTCACCTTTTCATAGACCGGGTCACATATATATAACATCCCCCTTTTATATCCACAATCAAAAAAATTGGAGGTACATTCTGTATATTAGGATTGCATCTACGAAATAAGATAGCTATCAATCAATGTTAAGACCAGACTTTATAAACGATAGATGCATTAAGAACTCCTAACAAATTATATGGACCTGCCGTATTACTATCATCATCTTTGGCCTAACTATTAACCACAACGAAAAGTATTTAACAGCTTACTAATGTAAGACCCGGTTACTAGACCAAATTTTGTGCATGGAACATGCCAGGGAACACACTTAGATACTTTTAAATGTTGAACTATAAAGCAACTGCAACCGAATTTAGTCCAAAGATTTTATCAACAATACCAGCTAGAGTAACATATGTTGTTCAAATTTGGTCCACATTTTGAATTAGCTGAACCCTAGGTTTTAAAATTTAACACAATTTGATGGTGGGTATATAAGATTCGGCACAGTCGAATATAGAGTATTGTATTAACTTGTTTCTTCTACAGTAAATTTTATTTGTTTTACATCGGTGGCGTGTTGTAGGGCTAATCGCCGATGGGAATTACTGTGGGTAACACAGTAGACTTCCAGTATTTACTATAATTCATGTGATATCCAGATTAATACAATAATTTTTGTGATTTATGATTGTAACAATAGTCAAAGCCTAAAAGTAGATAACATTTTTAAAAGTCAGCTTTTCCTAACTTTTTAATAAAAAATAAATAATTTCGGCATTGAATGCTTAGCAAATTTCCGATATAGAATGAATGAGTTTTGTCATATAAAAGTATAAAGGAATAGCTTTTGTAATATTTTGTTCAAAAAAAAAAAAAATGTTTTACATCCTATAAGTAGGCTTTATATCTTAAACTATTGTTAAACTCGATTAGCAGCAAAGTATTATATATGTTAATTAATTATCCAAAAATGCTTTCCTAACACAATTAACGAATTACATTATTTTAATTGTAAGTTATCAGCAAAATAATTAATATCCCTTAGAAAATTTTTCCATAAAAAATTTAAATTATTCAAACAAAAAATGAAGAAAAAAAACTGCTTAGAAAACCAAGGACGTCCTTATTATCTTGCGGTGGTTGAAATATATCTCTTTTTCCACTTTTCCACTCATTTAATTAACTTTTCAAATTACTTCTAAAATGCTCTCATATTTCCCCTCTTAACTTGACTTGTTTCTACTTATAAATTAACATTTATTTTTTTCCTTTTAATTTTTGTCCGAAAAGTATAAAATTGTATTGCGTTTTTTATTCGTATTCTTCGCATAATAATGGGTAATTTGTGGTAAAGATAATAATTCATAAAAAATATAATCTGACAACTTTTTGCATCCCTTAACCTAGAAAATATGTGTATGAAGGAAAAAAATGACATTACAAAATTTTACTTTTTTTGTGCAAATTAAATATTCAAAAGACGTTTTTTAGAAAATTAAATCAACAAAGAAACTTTAATTTAATGACCTTTTTTGTGAGCTAAGGTTTTGCATTGAAGGGAAATGCAAATGGAAAATTTGGGAAGGAATGAATAAGAAAATATTATAGTCGATCAAGCCGTTCATATGATACCCTGCAGGATTACATACGACAGACAATTTTTCAATACAAATATTTTTCTATACATAGAAATATTTTTCTATAGAAAAATTTCGATAGAAATATTTTTCTATAGAAAAAATTTCGATAGAAATATTTTTCTATAGAAAAAATTTCGATAGAAATATTTTTCTATAGAAAAAATTTCGATAGAAATATTTTTCTATAGAAAAAATTTAGATAGAAATATTTTTCTATAGAAAAAATTTCGATAGAAATATTTTTCTATAGAAAAAATTTCGATAGAAATATTTTTCTATAGAAAAAATTTCGATAGAAATATTTTTCTATAGAAAAAATTTCGATAGAAATATTTTTCTATAGAAAAAATTTCGATAGAAATATTTTTCTATAGAAAAAATTTCGATAGAAATATTTTTCTATAGAAAAAATTTCGATAGAAATATTTTTCTATAGAAAAAATTTCGATAGAAATATTTTTCTATAGAAAAAATTTCGATAGAAATATTTTTCTATAGAAAAAATTTCGATAGAAATATTTTTCTATAGAAAAAATTTCGATAGAAATATTTTTCTATAGAAAAAATTTCGATAGAAATATTTTTCTATAGAAAAAATTTCGATAGAAATATTTTTCTATAGAAAAAATTTCGATAGAAATATTTTTCTATAGAAAAAATTTCGATAGAAATATTTTTCTATAGAAAAAATTTCGATAGAAATATTTTTCTATAGAAAAAATTTCGATAGAAATATTTTTCTATAGAAAAAATTTCGATAGAAATATTTTTCTATAGAAAAAATTTCGATAGAAATATTTTTCTATAGAAAAAATTTCGATAGAAATATTTTTCTATAGAAAAAATTTCGATAGAAATATTTTTCTATAGAAAAAATTTCGATAAAAATATTTTTCTATAGAAAAAATTTCGATAGAAATATTTTTCTATAGAAAAAATTTCGATAGAAATATTTTTCTATAGAAAAAATTTCGATAGAAATATTTTTCTATAAAAAAAATTTCGATAGAAATATTTTTCTATAAAAAAAATTTCGATAGATATATTTTTATAGAAAAAATTTCGATAGAAATATTTTTCTATAGAAAAAATTTCGATAGAAATAATTTTCTATAGAAAAAATTTCGATAGAAATATTTTTCTATAGAAAAAATTTCGATAGAAATATTTTTCTATAGAAAAAATTTCGATAGAAATATTTTTCTATAGAAAAAATTTCGATAGAAATATTTTTCTATAGAAAAAATTTCGATAGAAATATTTTTCTATAGAAAAAATTTCGATAGAAATATTTTTCTATAGAAAAAATTTCGATAGAAATATTTTTCTATAGAAAAAATTTCGATAGAAATATTTTTCTATAGAACAAATTTCGATAGAAATATTTTTCTATAGAACAAATTTCGATAGAAATATTTTTCTATAGAACAAATTTCGATAGAAATATTTTTCTATAGAAAAAATTTCGATAGAAATATTTTTCTATAGAAAAAATTTCGATAGAAATATTTTTCTATAGAAAAAATTTCGATAGAAATATTTTTCTATAGAAAAAATTTCGATAGAAATATTTTTCTATAGAAAAAATTTCGATAGAAATATTTTTCTATAGAAAAAATTTCGATAGAAATATTTTTCTATAGAAAAAATTTCGATAGAAATATTTTTCTATAGAAAAAATTTCGATAGAAATATTTTTCTATAGAAAAAATTTCGATAGAAATATTTTTCTATAGAAAAAATTTCGATAGAAATATTTTTCTATAGAAAAAATTTCGATAGAAATATTTTTCTATAGAAAAAATTTCGATAGAAATATTTTTCTATAGAAAAAATTTCGATAGAAATATTTTTCTATAGAAAAAATTTCGATAGAAATATTTTTCTATAGAAAAAATTTCGATAGAAATATTTTTCTATAGAAAAAATTTCGATAGAAATATTTTTCTATAGAAAAAATTTCGATAGAAATATTTTTCTATAGAAAAAATTTCGATAGATATATTTTTATAGAAAAAATTTCGATAGAAATATTTTTCTATAGAAAAAATTTCGATAGAAATATTTTTCTATAGAAAAAATTTCGATAGAAATATTTTTCTATAGAACAAATTTCGATAGAAATATTTTTCTATAGAACAAATTTCGATAGAAATATTTTTCTATAGAAAAAATTTCGATAGAAATATTTTTCTATAGAAAAAATTTCGATAGAAATATTTTTCTATAGAAAAAATTTCGATAGAAATATTTTTCTATAGAAAAAATTTCGATAGAAATATTTTTCTATAGAAAAAATTTCGATAGAAATATTTTTCTATAGAAAAAATTTCGATAGAAATATTTTTCTATAGAAAAAATTTCGATAGAAATATTTTTCTATAGAAAAAATTTCGATAGAAATATTTTTCTATAAAAAAAATTTCGATAGATATATTTTTATAGAAAAAATTTCGATAGAAATATTTTTCTATAGAAAAAATTTCGATAGAAATATTTTTCTATAGAAAAAATTTCGATAGAAATATTTTTCTATAGAAAAAATTTCGATAGAAATATTTTTCTATAGAAAAAATTTCGATAGAAATATTTTTCTATAGAACAAATTTCGATAGAAATATTTTTCTATAGAACAAATTTCGATAGAAATATTTTTCTATAGAAAAAATTTCGATAGAAATATTTTTCTATAGAAAAAATTTCGATAGATATATTTTTATAGAAAAAATTTCGATAGAAATATTTTTCTATAGAAAAAATTTCGATAGAAATATTTTTCTATAGAACAAGTTTCGATAGAAATATTTTTCTATAGAACAAATTTCGATAGAAATATTTTTCTATAGAAAAAATTTCGATAGAAATATTTTTCTATAGAAAAAATTTCGATAGAAATATTTTTCTATAGAAAAAATTTCGATAGAAATATTTTTCTATAGAAAAAATTTCAATAGAAATATTTTTCTATAGAAAAAATTTCGATAGAAATATTTTTCTATAGAAAAAATTTCGATAGAAATATTTTTCTATAGAAAAAATTTCGATAGAAATATTTTTCCATAGAAAAAATTTCGATAGAAATATTTTTCTATAGAAAAAATTTCGATAGAAATATTTTTCTATAGAAAAAATTTCGATAGAAATATTTTTCTATAGAAAAAATTTCGATAGAAATATTTTTCTATGGAAAAAATTTCGATAGAAATATTTTTCTATAGAAAAAATTTCGATAGAAATATTTTTCTATAGAAAAAATTTCGATAGAAATATTTTTCTATAGAAAAAATTTCGATAGAAATATTTTTCTATAGAAAAAATTTCGATAGAAATATTTTTCTATAGAAAAAATTTCGATAGAAATATTTTTCGATAGAAATATTTTTCTATAGAAAAAATTTCGATAGAAATATTTTTCTATAGAAAAAATTTCGATAGAAATATTTTTCTATAGAAAAAATTTCGATAGAAATATTTTTCTATAGAAAAAATTTCGATAGAAATATTTTTCTATAGAAAAAATTTCGATAGAAATATTTTTCTATAGAAAAAATTTCGATAGAAATATTTTTCTATAGAAAAAATTTCGATAGAAATATTTTTCTATAGAAAAAATTTCGATAGAAATATTTTTCTATAGAAAAAATTTCGATAGAAATATTTTTCTATAGAAAAAATTTCGATAGAAATATTTTTCTATAGAAAAAATTTCGATAGAAATATTTTTCTATAGAAAAAATTTCGATAGAAATATTTTTCTATAGAAAAAATTTCGATAGAAATATTTTTCTATAGAAAAAATTTCGATAGAAATATTTTTCTATAGAAAAAATTTCGATAGAAATATTTTTCTATAGCAAAAATTTCGATAGAAATATTTTTCTATAGATAAAATGTCGATTGAAATATTTTTCTATAGAAAAAATTTCGATAGAAATATTTTTCTATAGAAAAAATTTCGATAGAAATATTTTTCTATAGAAAAAATTTCGATAGAAATATTTTTCTATAGAAAAAATTTCGATAGAAATATTTTTCTATAGAAAAAATTTCGATAGAAATATTTTTCTATAGAAAAAATTTCGATAGAAATATTTTTCTATAGAAAAAATTTCGATGGAAATATTTTTCTATAGAAAAAAATTCGATAGAAATATTTTTCTATAGAAAAAATTTCGATAGAAATATTTTTCTATAGAAAAAATTTCGATAGAAATATTTTTCTATAGAAAAAATTTCGATAGAAATATTTTTCTATAGAAAAAATTTTGAGAGAAATATTTTTCTATCGAAAAAATTTCGATAAAAATAATTTTCTACAGAAAAATTTTTTTTAGAAATATTTTTCTATTGAAAAATTTTCTTTAGAAATATTTTTCTATAGAAAAATTTTCTTTAGAAATATTTTTCTATAGAAAAATTTTCTTTAGAAATATTTTTCTAAAGAAAAATTTTCTTTAGAATTATTTTTCTATAGAAAAATTTTCTTTAGAAATATTTTTCTATAGAAAAATTTTCTTTAGAAATATTTTTCTATAGAAAAATTTTCTTTAGAAATATTTTTCTATTGAACAATTTTCTATAGAAATATTTTTCTATCGAAAATTTTTCTTTAGAAATATTTTTCTATAGAAAAATTTTCTTTAGAAATATTTTTCTATAGAAAAATTTTCTTTATATTTATTTTTCTATAGAAAAATTTTCGTTAGAAATATTTTTCTATAGAAAAATTTTCGTTAGAAATATTTTTCGTTAGAAATATTTTTCTATAGAAAAATTTTCTTTAGAAATATTTTTCTATAGAAAAATTTTCTTTAGAAATATTTTTCTATAGAAAAATTTTCTTTAGAAATATTTTTCTATAGAAAAATTTTCTTTAGAAATATTTTTCTATAGAAAAATTTCCTTTAGAAATATTTTTCTATAGAAAAATTTTCTTAGAAATGTTTTTCTATTGACAAATTTTCTTTAGAAATATTTTTCTATTAACAAATTTTCTTTAGAAATATTTAGAAAAAAATAGATAAATTCTCTTTAAAAATTTTCTTTAGAAATATTTTTCTATAGAAAAATTTTCTTTAGAAATATTTTTCTATAGAAAAATTTTCTTTAGAAATATTTTTCTATAGAAAAATTTTCTTTAGAAATATTTTTCTATAGAAAAATTTCCTTTAGAAATATTTTTCTATAGAAAAATTTTCTTAGAAATGTTTTTCTATTGACAAATTTTCTTTAGAAATATTTTTCTATTAACAAATTTTCTTTAGAAATATTTAGAAAAAAATAGATAAATTCTCTTTAAAAATATGTTTCTATAGAAAAATTTTCTTTAGAAATATTTTTCTATAGAAAAATTTTCTTTAGAAATATTTTTCTATAGAAAAATTTTCTTTAGAAATATTTTTCTATAGAAAAATTTTCTTTAGAAATATTTTTCTATAGAAAAATTTTCTTTAGAAATTTTTTTCTATAGAAAAATTTTCTTTAGAAATATTTTTCTATAGAAAAATTTTCTTTAGAAATATTTTTCTATAGAAAAATTTTCTTTAGAAATATTTTTCTATAGAAATTTTCTTTAGAAATATTTTTCTATAGAAAAATTTTCTTTAGAAATATTTTTCTATAGAAAAATTTTCTTTAGAAATATTTTTCTATAGAAAAATTTTCTTTAGAAATATTTTTCTATAGAAAAATTTTCTTTAGAAATATTTTTCTATAGAAAAATTTTCTTTAGAAATATTTTTCTATAGAAAAATTTTCTTTAGAAATATTTTTCTATAGAAATTTTCTTTAGAAATATTTTTCTATAGAAAAATTTTCTTTAGAAATATTTTTCTATAGAAAAATTTTCTTTAGAAATATTTTTCTATAGAAAAATTTTCTTTAGAAATATTTTTCTATAGAAAAATTTTCTTTAGAAATATTTTCCTATAGACAAATTTTCTTTAGAAATATTTTTCTTTAGAAAAATTTTCGTTCGAAATATTTTTCTATATGTGTCTGAGGATGTTGTTCCAAGTCTTATTCTTCACTTCGGTGTGGATCTATTTTAATGTAGGGTATTAAAGGACTTGGTCAACATTTGTTAAGAACGAATAAAGAGTGAATTGTAAGCGAAAGAAGAAAAAAAGAAATTATAAACATATTTTAAATACAGCAAACAATAAAAAGTTAAAAAACTCAACATCAATGAAAATATTGCGAATGAATGATAAACCAACCTTGAACCCCTAAAAGTTTTTCTCGCTTTTATTTTCATTTGGACAATACAATCATCATCGTCATGATCTCGCATCAGGGTCATAGTCATCAATGGCTTATTGTTATGGTTTGGAAAGTAAAAGGGATGTATATTCACGCAGACCTCTTTTGCCACCCTCTATATTTAAAGCCTTAAAAACTTTTCTTTTGGTGGTTTAAAATTTGAACAAATTTTCTTTGGGAACTCGAAAAATACAAAACGACGGAAAAAAAGTTATGCTTTTTTTAAGCAAAAAAAATTTCCTATAGCAGTTTTTCTGTCCATTTGCTATGGAAAGCCGGCTTTTTCCTTGTGTTTTTTTTTTAATTTTTCTTGTTTTATTTTTTTGTTAAAGGAAATTTTTTAACTAAAGTTTTATGTATTTCTCAATTTTGAACTTCTTGTCTTTTTTGTTAAGAGGAAAGACAAAACATTTTCTTATATTTTTTTTATTGCCAGAAAATAACATTTAATGTTTTGTTACGCATTCGTTCATTCATATAGAAAAAAACTAAGAGAAATAAAAATAGAAAACAGCAAGAAAATCCTTTGTTCTATTGTTAATGCAGCTTTTTAGGGAGGTTTTGGCTCGTATAGCATGACCAGTCGAAATGGAATACACTTAAACGTCTTGTTTTAGTTGGATGGTCTCTAGGAAACGAGATTTGATGATTTACACTATTTCTGAAAAGAACTACAAAAATCAGCCTCAAAGTAGGCACTTCTTTCTTTTTAAGAAGTAGCCTAAAATTTTAGTTTTTTTTTTTTCATTTAGACTCTCTAATGTACACTGTTGCAAAGCAGGTTTCTAAAAAGAACTATAAAAGTCAGCCTCAAAGTAGGCACTACTTTCTGTTTACGAAGTAACCTAAAAGTATGCTTTAGTTTTTTCGCTTACAGTCTTTTATACGAATATACTAGAATTATTTAATAAATATTTAATATATATTTGTTTTTACACGAATATAAATTCACATAAAAGTATATTGTTGTTAACATAAATAATAAATCCCTAAAGTATACTACATTTGTTGCATATACATGATTTTTGTATGTTCTTCATAATTTATCTGTTCAACAAGTAAAAATGATGTAAAACTTAAAGACAATGACATTTTTAAAAAGCCTTTGACTTTTTAAACAATTTTCAAATTATTCTAGCATTTGGAGGCCTTAAAGTATGCAACAGTTTCTGGAAGTTGCTAATTTCGATATATTTTGAATTCTAGAGAAAGTCTTTGATTTTATAACTCACTTTCAAATTAAATCTGTTACATTTTTTTACACAAATCAACTCAAATTGTTGTATTTCCAATATTTTATATTTCTTTCCCTCCTTAAACTATGCCCCACTTTCTAAAACCTTCCTCCTGGAAACAGTGTTTGTTTGCTGCCTTTTAAATATTCTATCTTCACAAATATAGAAAACGAAAAACAATATAAACTTGAAATTTTCATTAAGGAAATTGAAAACGGAAGGTGTTTTTTATATATTGTTGCTAAAGACAGGGAGTGGAATAAAATAAAATATTTTTGTTTTTATTGTTTTCTAGCTTCTTTTGTTGCATGTGTCCAAGTTGAAGGTTGTTAAAATCTCCCGTTTTATGTGCCGAAAAATTGTTTAGCAGGATGATAATGATGATGTTGATGATGATGGCGCTGGTGATCAGGATGAGGTCAATTGTTTTGTGACTCAAAGGATGTCATGTGAAAACATTAAATTATTTTCTTCCGTTTCAATAAGATATTTGTTTTGTTTTGCTACAAATTATTGAGACATTTGTTGGGGGGAAGTAAAATTTTATAATTGATTGATTTTTGAAGAAAAATAGGGCATCGAAACTGGGATAAGATTCAACAGAAAGATACATAGGAATTAAAAGCAAAAACTTTAAGAATATGAGAGATTTAAGAACGAAAGTGAAGGTTTTTTTAATATCTTAAAGCAACATGTTGCAGAAGAAGCTTATTAAATTTTTAAGTGAAAACAATCTAGTTTAAGATATAATTCTTATTTTTAATAAAATTTTTCTATATTATATTATTATATGCTTTCTTAGCAACATGTTGCTGCAACAAATGTTGCTCAACATGTTGCTTAAGAAACACTTTCAATATTTTATACTTAAAGTATTACTTAAAGCTTGAATTCTTCTGTTATGTTTTATTATTGGCACTCTCAGCAACATGTTGCAGATCCAAAATATTTAACAAAAAAACTTAATTTAATCTTAAAAAATTTTATGAAAAATTAAACCAAAAGAAATGAGCTCTTTGGCAACATGTAACCATATTTGTGCAACCTGAGACATTCTTAGCAACATGTTTATAAACATCTTTGAAGCTATATAATATTAGGTAATACACTTGCTTTTTTATAATGACTTGTTGATTTGATGTTAAGTAAAAGTTGTTTTATTAGCAACATATAGCAGTTACAAAAGTTGAACAACATGTTGCTAAAAAAAAAATACTTTCAATATTTAATACTTCAAATATTTTCTGTAATTAAAAGTATTACACTTAGCTTAAATTCTTCAGCTTTCCATCATTTCCATCCGCTCAGCAACATCAAAGAATCAAAAAATTTTAAATTTCATCTAAGTAAATGAAAGTAAACAAAGAGCTCTCTAGCAACATTCGACATTACGTAAGCAACCTGAGAAATTTGTATCAATATGTTTGTAAACATCTAAGTAATATACTTCCTATCTTAATGACTTTTTGATCTGATGTTAAGTTAAAGAATGCTTTCTTTGCAACATATTGCAATTTCAAAAGTTGAACAATATGTTGCTAAAAAAAGACTTTCAATATTTAGTACCTGAAATATTTCAGCAACATTTGATTAGCAACCTAAAACATTGTTATCGACATGTTTAAAACCATCTTAAAATCTATATGTTTTTAAGAAATAGACCTCCTTTCTTAATGACTTGTTGATCTGATGTTAAGTTTAAAGAAAACGTGTTCGTCGAATAATTGAGTAAAGACACATGTTTCGGCAACAAATGTTTGACAAAATTTTTTCAAAGCATTATAAATATTCATTAATTCATTGCATAAACTCTTTAAAATATATTTTTAGAGTTTTTGGCAGTTATAAACATTATTTCATCTGCAACATAATCCAAAAAGTAGTCAATAAATTTTGCTATTGTTTACAGTTGCAAAAAATGGTTTTTGTTTTAGCAACATGTTGCTGACAACCTTGGCTTTCCCTAAGTTTAAGAGTTACAATGCTATATTTTTATCTTGAACTGTTTTTGGTACATAAATTTTAATGTTCCGAAACATGTTTCTGGAAATATTTAATTGTCTCTTAATTTTATTTTAAGCTTTTGTAAACATGTTGCTGGAAAAATTTTATTTTACATTAATTAAATACAGAAAATACATATTTATATTTTAGTTTTTGACTTTTATAAATAGTCAGTAACATATTTCTTTTCAACATGTTGCTGGCAACATTTTTATGGAATTTTTGAAACTTGCGTATTTTAACTTGTGTAATATTACTTATATGAACTTACTAAAATTAACTTATTCAAGTAAAACTTCATTTGCAACATGTTGCTGTCAACATTTATGTAGAATTCTTGAAATTTAGGTATTTCGACTTATTGGAAAATATTACTTATTCGAATTAAAATTAACCAATAAAAGTAAAACTTTACTTACAATATGTTGCTGACATTCTCCCTTAATTTAATATTAATAATGTTTTCTTTTTGATAATGTCGAAACAAAAACATATAGTAATATATCTTCAACTGTGTTTTAATACATTAATGTTTTTCTTGATAATTGTCGTTAAGCAACATGTTGCTGAAAACATGTGCTAAAAAAACTAAAATTATTTTTAGACTTTTGAAAATTTTCGAGGAAATAATTCTTTTCAACATGTTTCTGGCAACATTTTTATGGAATTGTTGAAGTTTGCGTATTTTAACTTGTAGTAAAATATAACTAATTCGAACTTGTTAAAATTTATTTATTTAAGTAAAACTTTATTCGCAACATGTTGCTGACAACGCTCGCTTATCCCTTTATTTAAAAGAAATAATGTTCTTTCGAAAATATTGAAGCAAAACAAATATTATTTCCCTTTAACTGTTTTTGTATACTTTAATGTTTTTCTTAATAATTGTAGTTTCGCAAAATGTTGCTGAAAGCATATGTTTATATCTTATTTTAATACAAAATGAAATAAATTATCAGCAAAATATTTTATTGCAAAATGTTGCTGGCAACATTTTAATGAAATTACCTATTTTAACTTGTAGTAAAATATAGTAAAATATAAAAAATGACTTATTCAAGTAAAACTTTACCATGTCGCTGATGACACCGGCTTATTCATTAATTTAACGTAAAAATATTCTTTTAAAATTTTGAATTAAAGCACATATTATTTGCCTCTAACTATTTTCGTATACATTAATGTTTTTCTAGATAATTGTCGTTTCGCAACATGTTGCTGGAAACATTTGCTTATATCTTAGTTTAATACAAAAGAGTATATTTTTAAATTTTAGTTTCAAATTTTTGTAAATTATTGGTAAAATTTTTCTTTGCAACATGATGCTGGCAACATTTTTATGGAATTATTTAAATTTACGCATATTAACTTGTTGTAAAATATTACTCATTTTAAAATTTTATTTTTTCAAGTAAAACTTTTGCTGCAACATGTTGCAGACAACGCCGGCTTAATCGTTAGTTTAATAGTAACAATGTTTTTTTTTTGAAAATGTTGAAGCAAAAGGATATTATTTGAAGCAAAAGGATATTGTTAATGTTGCCAGCAACATGTTACAAAAAAAATACATTTTGCAGATCATTTATAAAAGTCTGATGTCTTGATAAAGATTTTTTTCTGTATTAAATTAGGATTTAATTAAATATTTCTAGCAACAAGTTGCGAAACAAAAACTATCAAGTAAAACATCAACTTTTTTTAATGTAAAGTAACAGAATATTTGCTTGGAGTTTAATCGGGAACCAAAAACGAATACAAATAATTGTTTCTATATTTAAACATGTTGCTGAAGAGTAGTCTATCAGCAACATGTTGCGAATAAAAAAACTTGAAACAGCTAATTTTAACTAGTTCGAGTACTCATTTGAAGTAAATTTAAGAATTTTTCGATACAAAAAAATGTTGCCAACAACATTGTTAAATTTTAATGCAAAATATTTTTTTGCAACATGTTGCTGGTAACATTTTTTATAGAATTGTTGAAATTCGAGTACTGTTGTAAAATTTTACTTATTTTAACTTGTTTAAATTTACTTATTCAAGGTAAACTTTATTCGCAACATGTTGCTGATACCCTAATGTTATTTTTAATAGTTTTATTGCTACTTAATTATCGGCAAAATATTTTTTTGCAACATATTGCTGGCAACATTTTTATGGAATTGCTGAAATTCGAGTACTGTTGTAAAATTTTACTTATTTTAACTTGTTTAAATTTACTTATTCAAGGTAAACTTTATTCGCAACATGTTGCTGATAACCTAATGTTATTTTTAATCGTTTTGTTGCTACTTAAAGTCAAAGCAAATTTTATTTTCTAATAAATTTTCACTTTACGTTGAAATATAAAATAATTGTTATGCTTGATAGTTTTCATTTCGCAACATGTTGCTGCAAACATTTGCAAATATCTAATACAAAAAATATATATTACAAAAAATGTAGTTTAGATTTAAGACTTTTTAAATAATCGGTAAATTATTTCTTTGCAACATGTTGTTGGCAACATTTTTTTGTATCGAAAAATTCTTAAATTTACTTCAAATGAGTACTCGAACTAGTTTTTTCAAGTCTTTTTATTCGCAACATGTTGCTGATAGACTACTCTTCAGCAACATGATTAAATATAGAAACAATTATTTTTATTCGCTTTTAATTCCCGATTAAACTCCAAGCAAATATTCTGTTACTTTACATTAAAAAAAGTTGATGTTTTAATTGATAGTTTTTGTTTCGCAACATGTTGCTAGAAACATTTAATTAAATCCTAATTTAATACAGAAAAAAATCTTAATCAAGACATCAGACTTTTATAAATGATCTGCAAAATATATTTTTTTTGCAACATGTTGCTGGCAACATTTTTTTTTCGAATGTTTAAAGTTTAAGTATTTAAACTTAATTATTTAATCAAATTTTCAATTAAACTTATTCAATTTAAACTTCTTTAGCAACATGTTGCTTGTAGCCTAATATACAGCTACATGTTTAAATGCATATACAATTATTTTAAATCGTTGTTTTTTTTTCTTGTTTCTGCTTAAACTCAAAGCAAATCTTATTTTCTGTCAAATCTTCATTTTACATTAAAATAAATTACCCAACAATCTGATGCTTTCTTAATCCTTTTTGGAGACAATGCTATTAAAAACCAAAAAATAAAAAAGCATTTTTTCCTTTAATTGTCATAAATACCTGATTCACGACAGGAAAAAAAAGAAAACTGGCGCCGCTGAACATGATATAAATAAATACAAAACAATAATTTCAATTCATTTTTTCATACTTTCAACCACAAACCAGGATTAAACATTTGCCTTCTCTTCGCATTTAATATTTTTACACTATCAACATTTATGGCATTAAGCAAAGTCTTCTTGATATTCAAACATTAAATGTTGACCATTTAATGGTAGATGATGACAAAAGGAACAAAAAGTAAAAAAAAATGTAAGGCAATAAAAAAATTTTTAATATATTATATAAAAAGATAATGTCGGTTATAAAAGTATAAGTATAAAAGTCTAAGTATACATATGGAATTCACATGGTGGCCAGGAGCATTTCAGTTTAAGTCTGTACAATGTTGGCCCGTCATCGCAACGACACTCTTCTTGTCAGTCTGTCAGCTGAACATTTATATACATTACAGTAGTTAGGTTTTTTTTTACTTCTACTTGGTCTTTTTAGTAGTTGTATATGTGTTGTACATTAATTTCGTAATGACTTTATCCTTTTTAAATATGTACTTAACAAACACATTAACGCATAAAATATATTTGTATAATTTTTGTATAAAAAAAACTTTATACATTTACATACAGTTAACATAAGTTTGCAGTTTGTTGGTAGCACAATGGGATAAAATAGGAAAGGAAATTAAAAGTTTATAAATATTGCATATAAACATGTTGTTAGTATATTTAAACATAATGCTATAACCTAGCAACTTTTATTGAATCATTTTTCCTTCCGCAACATGTTTCTAGGAGCATTATGAGCAATTAAAAGATTAGCAACATGTTTTGTTAGTATTTCAAGTCTTATTATAAATAATGCTATTACTGATAACATACTCTTCAACACTTTTTCCGGCATTTTAGTGCTTGGCAACATTTACTTTTTCTGTTTAAATAGTGTATATGCAGTTACTGCAACATGTTGCTGACAACATAATCTTCAAAATCGTAAAAATGCATTATTATTTAACGTTTTTAATGTTTAGTAAATTTTGGCTTTACTTTTTCTGTTTAAATAGTGTAAATGCAGGTACTGCAACATGTAGCTGACAACATAATCATCAAAATTTTAAAACTTAATTATTGTTTAACGTTTTTAATGTTAAGTAATTTTTTACTTATGTTATATTTTTTTAGCAACATTTATTTTTCCATAAAATGTTGCTGGTAACATTTGATTATTTTCTGATTTAACTAAGTTTATGTTGTGTTGAACTATATTTTGCAATATGTTGATATTGGAAAATAAAAGAAATTTCTGGCAACTTTTTATTTTATTTTGGTTTAAATAAAAAAAAAATGCATTCCATCTTTTTCTACACCCTTTTAGGTATCTTTGTGCAACATGTTGCTGGTAAAATTATGTATAAAAATGAAAAATGAAATGATGATGAAGTTTTTACCTCTTACAAGAATATTAGTAAGTTATACATTTGTTTAATAAATTTTCAAATATATGTTTAGATACATGGCTAGCAACATTTGATTAGAATGAAATGATAATTTTTTAATAGACTTAATGCTTTCATGTAAACTTTGAGGTCATTTGGAAATCTTTTTAAATAAATTGCAATATCTGGCTTTTGAAAAGATTTTATATTGACATTTGGATATATATTTTTCAGCAACATGTTGCTGACAATAGTAAGGGAGGTTATTTCTCTAACAGAATTGTTATTTGTGTTTATAAAGATTCTGTAGTTCAAAGATATTGTCTCTAGTGAAATGTAGCTGTATGTTTTGCAACATATTTTTGATTTCTCAACATGTTGCTGCAAAGATTAACATACATTTTTAGAAGCTTTTGAGTAACAATTTTGTTTAAAAAATGCCAAATTATATAAATTATTTACTTATGGCTAAAAATTGAAATAATCAAATAATTTTTTTTCCCAGCAACATGTTGCTATAATCTATATATACTTTATTAATTACAATAATGGATTAAAAGTAAGAATTTAAGTTTCTTCTATAAACATTTTGAATTAATAATAAAATGAATAAAGGAAATTGCAATATTTTAGCTTTGAAATTTTTTCATGTATTTATTAGAAATTGAACAATTGCAACATGTTGCTGACAATAGTAAAGAAGGTTATATCTGTAAAAATATTTGTTATTTTTGTTCATAAGGAATCTGTATTTTTTAGATACTCGTACTGTTTCTAGCAATATATAGCAGCATCTTAATGTTTGGGAAGATATATTTGATTTATCAACATGTTGCTGGGAAGGTTAACATACATCTTTAGGAGCTGTTGGGCAAGAATTTTGGAATAAAAACACTATATTATTATTTTTTTTTATATAAGGCTAAGAAATGAGTTAATAAAATAAATATTTTTTCCAGCAACATGTTGCCAGCATCTATATATTCTTTATTGACTACATACAACTTTAGGAGCTTTTGAGTAACCATTAAATTGCACAACTTTATTAAAATTATTAATTTTAGGCTTAAAATTGAGTTATTCAAATAAATATTTTTTCCAGCAACATGTTGCTAAGATTAACATACATCTATAAGAGCTGTCTTTATATAAGACTATGAATTGAGTTAATCAAATAAATATTTTTTCCAGCAACATGTTGCTAGCATCTATATGTGCTTTATTTACTATATGCAATTTTGGGAGTTTTTGAGTAACCATTTAATTACTCAACATTATTAAAATTATTTAAGGCTAAAAATTTAGTTAATAAAATAAATATTTTTTTCCAGCAACATGTTGCTAAGATTAAAATAAATCTTTAGGAGCTGTTGGGTATAAAAACGCTACATTATTATTTTTTTGTTATATTAGGCTAAGAATTAAGTTAATCAAATAAATATTTTTTTCAGCAACATGTTGCTAACATCTACATATTCTTTATTTATAATCTTACATCTTTAGGAGTTTTTTTGGTAACCATTTAATTACACAACATTATCAAAATTATTTATTTAAGGCTAAAAACTGAGTTATTAAAATAAATATTTTGTCCAGCAACATGTTGCTAAGATTAATAAACATCTTTAAAAGCTATTTTGGTGTAAAATACTAGATTATTATTTTTTTATATTAGGCTAAGAATTGAGTTAATTAAATAAATATTTTTTCCAGCAACATGTTGCCGGCATCTATATTTGCTTTATTTACTATATACATACAAACTGAGGAGATTTTGAGTTACCTGTAAATTGCAAAACATTATTAACATTATTAATTTTAGGCTAAAAATTGAGCTATCAAATATATATATATTTTTGCAACATGTTGCTAAGATTAACATACGTCTTTAGAAGCTTTTGAGCATAAAAACGCTATATTATTTTTTGTTTATTTTTATATTAGGCTAAAAATTGAGTTAATCAAATGAATATTTTTTTCAGCAACATGTTGCTAGCATCTATATTTGCTCTATTTACTATATACAATTTTGGGAGATTTTGAGTAACTATTTGATTAATGTTGAGACATTATTAAAATTATTTATTTTAGGCTAAAAATTTAGTTTATCAAAAAAAAATATATTTCTCCCAGCAACATGTTGCTAAGAATAAAATAAATCTTTACGAGCTTTTGGGTATAAAAACGCTACATTATTATTATAATTATTATTATTATTATTATTATTATTTTATTTTTATCAGCCCAAGAATTGAGTTAATCAAATAAATATTTTTTTGCAGCAACATGTTGCTAGCATCTGTACTTGCATTTATTTACTATATACAATTTTGGGAGCTTTTGAATAACCATTTAGTTACTCAACAATTATTTATTTAATGCTAAAAGTTGAGTTAATTAAAAAAAATACTTTTTCCAGCAACATGTTGCTAAGATATTTATGTTCTTTATTTCCAGCATCTTTAGGAGCTATTGAGTAACCATTTCATTATAAAAATGCTACATTATACAAAGTATTTGTTTTGGGCTAAGAATCAAATTATTTTTTTTTCTAGCAACATGTTGCTGGGATCAATGTAATCTTTATTAGGTATTGTAATGCATTTTTATTATTTTCTTTTATATAAGGCTAAGAATTAAGTTAATCAAATAAATATTTTTTCCAGCAACATGTTGCCAAGATCTTTATATTCTTTATTTCCAGCATTTTAAGAAGCTATTGAATAACCATTTCGTTATAAAAATGCTAAATTATACAAAGTATTTGTTTTGGGCTAAGAATCAAACTAATTTTTTTCTAGCAACATGTTGCTAGGATCAATATATTCTTTATTAGGTATTATAATGCAACATTATTAGTTTAAAACTCCACTTCCTCTATCCCATTGTGTATTTAAACACAGATTTTCATATTTATTTTACTTTTTTATCTCTCTTTGTAAATAAAAATATTTTAAGTATTTAACATAATATTTTCCCTATAATTCATTTTATTTTCGTATACAACTTATATAATTTTTCTTGCATCATTTTTCTACTTTCAGGTGTTAACGTTAACGAATGTGATTTAAACTTAAAAAAAATCTGTATAATTTCTTGTTTTTTACTGCAACTAAAGCAACATCAAAGAAGACTTTAGCGTTTCATTATCAAAAGTAAAAATTTAGTGAAAAACGCCACTGAAGCTGTAAAAAGAACGAGTGTCTTAAAAAGATTGTATTGAATCATTTTAAAAAAGTTGCTAGTAAAATAAGAGGAATCTTTGAGCGGTAGCTTAAGAATCTACCGCGTTTCCAGCCAATAAGAAACATCAAATATTCGCATTTAGTAAATGTTCATCTAATAAATAGGTAAGTTTGCTATAATTTTGTACAAAATTATTTTACATTAAAATGTTTTTCTGCAACACGCAATAAACATTTCCAAGCCAACTTTAAGTCTTTAGAGCAAGGAAGTCGTTTTGATGTTTAAAAAAATGCGTTATAATTTTCTGTTTATTTTATTATTACGGTTATTTTTAATATTTTATTTTTTTCTTTATACCTTTTCGCATAAATAATAATATCCAGTAGTAAGTGGTAGTATTTTGCATATTTTCCTCTTGCCATTTTTTTGCTTACTATCTGCGGTTTTTTTATTTGTGGCCATAAAAATCTGTCCTAGAGCAGGGAATTTTTTTCATTTTATTAAAACCCATAAAAAAAGGTTAAAATATAAGAATTTTTTGCTGCTTTCGGGGCTATTGTTATTATGTTAAGAAGAGTGGATTTAATTTTAAAGAGAAGCGTATTTAGCCGAAGGCTTTAAAATAATATTATTTTGGTTAAATGTTGCTTAATACGGAGGCTGGATTTAATAGCAACTACGTAATAATAATTTTTTTCAAATTTAAATATGTTTTCTTTTAATGCTGATTAGAGTTGTTATATTTATCTTTTTTCATAATTTTTTATAGCAAATTATCTATTTTGAGTGTAAATTTGTAGCATAGAAAACTTTAACATGGAGATTTCATTTAAGCAACATGTTGCTAAAGATGAAGGAAATGTGTTTTTAAATAAACTAAATTTACAAATATTTTCATACAAGATTTTTTTTAATTACACAACATCATTAAAATTGTTTATTTTAGGCTAAGAATTAAGTTAATCAACATTTTTTTCCAGCAACATGTTGCTAAGATCAACATACATCTTTAGAAGCTGTTGAGTATAAAAGCACTACATTATTATTTGTTTATGTAAGGCTAAGAATTGAGTTAATCAAATAAATATTTTTTCCAGCAACATGTTGCTAGCATCTATATATTCTCAATTTACTACATGCAACTTTTGGAGCTTGTGGGTAACCCTTAAATTATACAATTATTAAAATTAATTATTTAAGGCTTAAAATTGAGTTAATTAAAAAAAAATATATGTTTTCTAGCAACATGTTGCTAAGATTAACACACATCTTTAGGATATATTTTGGAAAAACGCTACATTTTTAATATTTATTAACATTAGACTAAGAATTGAGGTAAACAAATAAATATTTTTTCCAGCAACATGTTGCTAGCGTCAATCCCTATTTTTTTAGATACTGCCTCTAATGATATTAAAGCATTACATTAATGTTTGGCAAAATATTTTTAAGTTGTCAACATGTTGCTGGTAAGATTAAAACACATTTAGTAAAGCTATTGGAGTGCCATTTTGTTATAAAAACGGAACATCATAAAAATTATTTATTTTTGACTAAGAATCGAGTTAATCATATAAATATTTTATTCAGCAACATGTTGCTAGAAACTATTTTTGTACATAAAGAATCCCTATTTTACTAGAAACTGCCTCCAGCGATATTATGGCATATATATATGTTGCTGGCAAGATTAACAAACATTTTGTGAAGCTGTTAGAAACCGTTTTGTTATAAAATGTTAGATTATAAAAATTATCTATTTTTTTACTAAGAGTTGAGTTAATCATTTAAATATTTTTACCAGCAACATGTTGCTAGGAAATATTTTTGTACATGAAGAATCCCTATTTTACTAGAAATTACCTCCATTATTATAGCAGTATATTAGGGCTTGGCAGTATATTTTTGTATCCTCAAAATTAACAAACTTTTTGTGAAGCTGTTAGAAACCGTTTTGTTATAAAACGTAAGATTATAAAAATGATCTATTTTTTGACTAAGAGTTGAGTTAATCACTTAAATATTTTTACCAGCAACATGTTGCTTGGAAATATTTTTGTTCATAAGGAATCCCTATTTTACTAGAAACTACTACCTCCAGCGATATTATAGCGGTATATTAGGGCTTGGCAATATATTTTTGTACCCTCAACATGTTGCTGGCAAAATTAACAAACATTTTGTGAAGATTATAAAAATTATAGATTTTTTGACAAAGAGTTGAGTTAATCATTTAAATATTTTTACCAGCAACATGTTGCTAGGAAATATTTTTGTTCATAAGGAATCCCTATTTTATTAGAAACTGCCTCTAGCGATATTACAGCAGAATTCTAATGTTTGGCGACATATTTTTGATTTCTCAACAAGTTGCTGACAAGATTTTGTGAAGCTGTTGGAGAATCGTTATATTATAAAAACTTAACATTATAAAAATTATTTATTTTTGAATTAGAATTGAGTTAATTATATAAATAAATTTTTTTAGCTAATTTTTTTGAAAAAATAGCAAAATTGCCTGGATGTAAATATAATAAGTATTCGCATTTGATCCCAAATCTGTTACATTTATTTATTAATGTAACATACGAATTTATTGATAAAAAGCCAAAACCTGTTTGCGGAGAAACCAAAATTCCTCGACGCGTTTCGATGCTTAGTTAGGCCATCTCACTATCACTAATTTTAGACAAATCGAAAACCTCGCATTATTACTTATTTTACAAACAAAATCCTTACCAATTATGTTTATAAACCATAAGTAAACGCTCAGATTGTCGACTGAACAAAGCACAAACATTTTTCAGTTTTTATCTTCCTTCACTTCCCACATTCTTTTTCTGTATTAGATTTCTTATTAACTTTATGTTGCGAAACATAAATACCATCAAATCTTACTAGCTACTTGTTTCCCAAGTAGCGAATTTAATATATTTTAAGCATATTTTTTACTTCAAACTAACGTTTTCCATCTGTATTAGATTTCCTATAAATTTTATGCTCTGCAACATGTTGCGCAATATAAATACCACAAAATGTTGCTTGCTTTTTATTGCTGAAAGAGTGGATTTTTATTTAATTTTAAAAACCATTATATTAATTTTTTTTTAACGATTTCCTTCTACATTAGATTTCCTATCAACTTTATGTTCCGCAACATGTTGCGAAATATATATACCACAAAATGTTGCTAGCTACTTATGCCCGAAAAAGTTGATTTTCATTTAATTTTAATAAAAATTACCTTAAAGTTTTAATTTTAATATTATATTTTCCTTAAAAAGCAATTTATTGCCTGGCAACATATTTATATCCATATGTTGCTAAGCATATGTAAACATTTTTGTCACACAAAAAGTATTTTTAATATTTTTTTGACAAAATTCCGATTTTTATCTTCTGTAATAGATTACCCATCAACTTTATACTCTGCAACATGTTGTAAAACATAAATACCACAAAATGTTGCTGGCTAATTGTTGCCAAAAAAAGTTTATTTTTATTTAATTTTAATAACTATTGCCTTAAAATTGTTTTTTGAGTATTTCTTTTAACTTTAAAAGCAATCAATTGCCTGGCAACATGTGTCAACTTAAATGTGTTTTTGTCATCTTTTTAACTTAAAGCTAAAGATTTCCTCCTGTATTAGATTTCCTATCAACTCTAAGGTCTGCAATATGTTGCGAAACATAAATTTTTACCAAATGTTGCTAGCTACTTATTGCTCAAAAAAGTATTTTTTTTTTATTTAATTTTAATAGCAATTACCTTAAAATTGTTTTTTTTTAATATTACTTTTAAGTTAAGAAGCAGTTAATTGCCTTACAACATTTTTATAGCTAAATGTTGCTTAACATATGAAAACACTTTTGTCAGATTAAATTTAGCTTTTTGCTACTTTTAAACTTAATGGGTTTGTTTTTCTTCTATATTGCATTTTCTATCATCTTTATGCCCTGCAATATGTTGCGAAACATAAATTCCACCAAATGTTGCTAGCCTTTTGTTTCTGAAAAATTGATATTTATTTCATTTTAAGAAGCATTACCTTAAAATTGTTTTTTTAGTATTACTTTTAACTTAAAAAGCATTAAATTGCCTGGCAACATATTTATTGATATATGTTGCTAAACATATATAAACATTTTCGCCAGATTTAATGTGTTTTTTAGCATTTTTTATTACTTGATGCTAACGTTTTCCTTATTTATTTATTAAATTTTGTTCAACTTTTTGCTGAGCAACATGTTGAGAAACATAAATATTACAAAATGTTGCTAGCTACTTATGAGTGGAAAAGTTGTTTTTTCTTTTATTTTAATAACATTTACCTTAAAATTGTTTTTTTAATATTACTTTTAACTTTAAAAGCAATAAATTGCCTGGCAACATGTTTATAGCTATATGTTGCTAACCATATATAAACACTTTTGACGGATTTAATGTATTTTTATCATCTATTTTACTTGAAGCTAACGTTTTCCTTATGTATTAGATTTCATATCAACTTTATGCTCAGCAACATGTTGCTAAACATAAATACCACAAAATGTTGCTAGCTTTTTGTTTCTGAAAAATTTATATTTATTTAATTTTAAGAAGCATTATCTTAAAATTGTTTTTTTAGTATTACTTTTAACTTCAAAAGCATTTAATTGTCTGACAACATATTTATTGATATATGTCATATTTTTAACTTAGAGCTAAAGATTTCCTCCTGTACTAGACTTCCTATCAACTTTATGCTCTGCAACATGTTGCGAAACATAAATTCCATCAAATGTTGCTAGCTACTTATTGAAAAAAAGTTGATTTTTTATTAATTTTAATAACAATTACCTTAAAATTGTTTTTCTAGTATTACTTTTAACTTAAAAATCAATTTATTGCCTGGCAACATATTTGTGGCTATATGTTGCTAAACATATGAGAACATATGTGCAAATGCAGTTTTAAGCTACTTTTCAACTTAATTCTTTTGCTTTCCTTCTAAATTACATTTTCTACCTACTTTATGCCCTGCAACATGTTGCGAAACATAAATTCCACCAAATGTTGCTAGCTTTTGGTTTCTGAAAAATTTATATTTATTTAATTTTAAGAAACATTACCTTAAAGTTATTTTTTTAATATTACTTTTAACTTAAAAATCATTTAATTGCCTGGCAACATATTTATTGATATATGTTGCTAAACATATATAAACACTTTCGCCAGATTTAATGTTTTTTTTTGGCCTTTTTTATTACTTAAAGCTAATGTTTTCCTTATTTATTAAATTTTTTTCAACTTTTTGCTCAGCTACATGTTGAGAAACATAAATATTACAAAATGTTGCTAGCTACTTATGAGTGGAAAAGTTGTTTTTTCTTTTATTTTAATAACATTTACCTTAAAATTGTTTTTTCTGATATTACTTTTAACTTTAAAAGCAACTAATTGCCTGGCAACATAAATATGTTGCTAACCATATATAAACACTTTTGACGGATTTAATGTATTCTTATCATCTATTTTACTTGAAGCTAACGTTTTCCTTATGTATTAAATTTCATATCAACTTTATGCTCAGCAACATGTTGCTAAACATTAATACCACAAAATGTTGCTAGCCACTTATGGCCGAAAAAGTTGATTTTCATTTTATTTTAATAACCTTTAACTCAAAATTGTTTTTTCTAATATTACTTCTAACTTAAAAGGCAATTAATTGCCTGGCAACATGTTGCTATGCCTTAAAGTAAATACAGCTTAACATTTATTGCTCTCAAAATAGAAGTAAATCTATTTCTCTTTCTTTCCTTGCCCTTAGACAAGAAATTAGAATATTTTAAAGCAATATTTAAAATAATAATAACAAAACCTTAAAAAAATCATTGCCATTTTGCCTAAAGCTATTGTTATTTTATGAAACATTTTTGAAATATGACGGGAGTTTTAACTTTACATGTTGTGTTAAAAACTTTTTTTTGTTCATTGTTAGAGTGAGTGCATGGCTAGGATGATGGTGATATTATGTTGCTGCTGCTGTTATTATTGTGGATGCTGTGGTGATGTCTTCCAGTTCATATCACCACTTTAAATTGTCTAAATTGTACATATTTTAAGCCAATATATTTAACCATTAAAGCCACTTAAAATGTAGCTGCAGGCGAAAAACATTTCTTCTTTTTCTTTTTTTTTTTGAGGGAAAACACACAAATGGTAAAATTTTCATAAAGCCATAATAAATAAACGAGGAGCATTTTTTGGCCTGAAGTATGGATCTGATGTGCTATGTAAACTAATAAATGTCCGTCTTTCGCTATGACTTTTCGTATGTCTGTCCGTCCTTGCATCCGTCTTTCCGTTTGTCTGTCCTTCTTTCCGTCCGTCTTTCTATTTGTTTGAGCTGCTTTTTAATAGTTCATTTCATTGTCAACTTTTTTGTTTGTTACTTATTTTGTTTGTAATTTTTGACAAGATTGAATAACAATGGAGATAAATTGAAGCATAAACTTAAATAAAATAAAATTTAGTGCATATATGACTCTTAAGACTTTTACGAAAACAGAAATTTTTTTTCTCGTTTTTTGCTAAATCCCAAGTAAGTGCCATATTTATCGATATAACAATTAAGAGAAAGTTTTCAAATCTTAACTATGATTCATGAGTTTTGATTTTCTAAGATACTTTCTGCTGGTGATTAACTATTTCTTTGTAAAAGGTGATGGATTTTTGATGGTTTCGTTTCGTCTTAAAGACTTACAATTTTTCGCTTAAAAATCTTAAAAAAATTTGAAAAAAACTAACAAAATCCTTAAAAATTTATTGGTTTCTTTTTATCCTTCTTTTTTTATAAAAAAAAAACGTTTTTTTTTTATAAACAAAACTTTTTGTTGCACGTACTAAAATATTTTTCCTCACAAATTAGCATTGATATGAGTTGCCGTATGTGCTCAGGAGTTGCAAGACGTTTTAGCCAAAATCAATAGTTGTTCCAGAGAAATCAGCGTAACGTAAAAATAACATTAAAAACGCATTAAACCATGAATTTTTGCTAAATGCCAATATTTGCAAGTGAACAAAAAAAAAAAATCGATGGAAAAATTTCGACAAAATTTCAAAGAAATCTTAATAAAAAACACAGTAACATTAAGCAGAAATAATAAGTAATAGCCAGTCTTAACCGATTCTGTGACACTCTATACCAGTGAGATGAAATGAAAACATTTTTGAGGGATTAAGGTCAAATGGGAGCTATGGTCAAGTAAAAACTAATATTTTTTGTCTCAAGGGTTAAACAGATGTTCTTGTTGCCACTAGAATAATAGCCTATGGAAATAGTACATATATCCCTTTCAGACCTAACGCAAAACTACCAGGATTTTTTTTTATTATTTTCGGAATATCTGGTTTCTACGGCGTAAAGTTTTATTATTTGATATCCTTCAATAATTTTTAGGACACGCACAATTGATGCATCTGAATTTTAAACACTGTTTTGCACTGACACAAAACTTCCTTGTGCATAATCTAGTGGCCATAGCTTTTACAGTTAATCATTTATTGGCTTATAAGTGTATTTTCGTGGGAAATTAGGCTATTTTCGTAAGTGTTTTGTATAGGAGCTATGGTTAAATGTGAACCGATTTCAATGAAATTTTATATAGTGGCTAGTGCTTAAACTGTACTAAATTTTATTATCAGCAAACAAGCGATTGGCCTAGGCGAGTTTATACTGGAGCTATGGTCAAATGTGAACAAATTTCGCCCAATTTCCATTTGCCAAAAAACTAAGAACATTTTTGCCAAATTTCCGCTACCTTTAGTTCAGGCCGTATCGTACCGACAACAGACAGTCGGAGGGACAGACAGAAATACAGACGGAACTACAGACAGAAATCGTCTTAGAATTTCATAAGGATTCAGAATATACAGATAAAGAAAGACATACAGGCCGACAGAAAGACAGACAGACACACATACAGACAGACAGACAAAAGCTTTATTTCTCTTTTTTTATCACCTTTCACCTCTTTACTTTTCCCTTTCAAAAAAAGGTAACCCAGTTCTTGTATAAAATAAAGAGTGTTCTAAAAAAAATATGCATTTACTATTTTAGACAAAATTTATCCATAGTGCAAGAAATAATTTATTTTTTGATCAAGTTAGTTTCTATAGATATGTCAGATACTATTATTTTAGAAATTATTAATTTTCAATAGTTATTTCAATCAAAATGGACTGCGAAAAAAAAGTTCGTGAAAATATAATTAAAACTTTTTAAAAAAATCCGTCATGGACTTTTAAAAAATAGCTAAAAATTTGAAAGTTGACCCTCGACGGTTTCTAATGCCATCAGACGGTATAAGAAAAACCTGGATCAGGGAGGAAAAAATGTCCTACAGATATTGGTAAGGCAAAAGAAGTCGAGCGACTCTTTCGAAGAGCGCCTAACACTTCTTTAAGAAAAGCAGCTCGTACGGTGAAATGTTCTACGAATTTTGCACATAGAGTCAAAGCTTATGCTGGACTGAAGACATACAAAGTCCAAAAGGTTCCAGATCGCAATGCTATAAAGAACTTAGAAGCATAAAAAACGAGCGAAAAAATTGAAGTCTGATTTTATAAAAAAATACACCTGTTGTGTAATGGATTATGAAACATACGTACTGGCAGACTTTTCTCAACTTCCTGGTCAAGATTTTTATGTTGCTGATAAACGGGGCAATGTTCGGCAAGAGTTTCGCACAAAAAAACAAACAAAATTCCCTAAGAAGCTTCTCGTGTGGCAAGCTATTTGCAGTTGTGGCAAAAGAAGTAAAGTATTTGTGGCATCTGGCACAATAAACACAGAAATTTATATAAAGGAGTGCCTACAAAATCGGTTGTTACCCTTTTTAAGAGAGCACAGAGTGACTACATTTTTTTGGCCCGATTTGGCATCATGCCATTATGGAAAAAAGGCACTTGAGTGGTACTCAAAGAATAATGTCATTTTTGTACCACGGGAGGCAAATCCACCTAACTGTCCAGAACTTCGGCCTGTGGAAAGGTATTGGGCTCTGGTAAAAAAGGAATTGAAGAACACAGGAAAGATTTCCAAGAACATGTCCGATTTTAAGCGCAGGTGGAACACATGCTCCAAAAAGGTATCAGAAGCAACTGTAAAATCTTTAATGGGAGGGTTTCCGAAAAAAGTCGATAATTTTGCAAAACCCGAGTACTAAGTAAACATTTTAATGCTAAATGATTTTGTATAATATGTCATTATATTTGCGTATTTTGTAGAGTTTTTATATTAAAAGGTTTGATTTTTATTTAAGAAAATCCATCTACAAATTTTATTTAGAGCACTCTTTATATACAATATCACGTTCTGTCTGGGTTCGAGCCCCAGTCAGGGCAAACATCAATTTCTGTAATTTATAAATGAAATAAATGTAGACCATAAGGCCTACAGCATTAACACGCCGTCGATGTAAAATAAATTAAAACTAAATGTAGAAAAAAGCTTTAAAAGATAGCGTAAATTCACTGTTAAATATAAATCCCTGTTAAATTTAAGTCCCTGTTAAATTTAAATCCCTATAGACAAGAGTAGGCAACCCATACCACCAGCAGCCGATGTTTTTTTTTAATATTCGTAAATATCACGATCATTAATAAATTTCGTGAAAATGAGTATTAAAACCATTCAGTTGGAATTTGGATGTTAACTGAGTTGGTTGGTGAAGCTTCAAAATCCAATTTGTAGCAACAAAATACATGGTTCGAGAGAACACAGACATAAAATCTCGAACATTGTTGCCACTACACTATTATTTTTGTAAACATTAGGAATATTTTTGTACATATTCGGAATATTTTTCAAAACAGAAATAAATTATAATATTAAACAATTTTTGATTTTTATAGTTTTTAGATATTTTCGATCCAAAAAATTTTCTATAGAAAACTTTTTAATAAAAAAGTTTTCATAAATTTTCTATAGAATAAATTTTTGATAAAAAAAATTTTCCATAGAAAAATGTTTGATAAAAAAATTTTCTATAGAAAGATTTTGGATAAAAAATTTTCCATAGAAAAATTTTTGATTAAAAAATTTTCTTAAAAAAATTTTGAATAAAAAAATTTCTATAGAAAACTTTTTGATAAAAAAATTTTCCATAGAAAATTTTTTGATAAAAAAATTTTCCATAGAAAAGTTTTTGATAAAAAAATTTTCTATAGAAAAATTTTTAATAAAAAATTTTCTATAAAAAATTTTCAATAAAAAAATTTTCTATAAAAAAAATTTGAATAAAAAATCTTCTATAGAAAAATGTTTGATAAAAAAATTTTCTATAGAAAAATTATTGATACAAAATTTTCCATAGAAAAATTTTTCATAAAAAATTTTCCATATAAAAATTTATAATAGAAAAATGTCCATAGAAAACTTTTGATAAAAAATTTTCCATATAAAAATTTATAATAGAAAAATGTCCATAGAAAACTTTTGATAAAAAATTTTCTATAGAAAAATTTTTAATAAAAAATTTTCCATAGAAAAATTTTTGATAAAACATTTTCCATAGAAAATTTTTTGATAAAAAAATTTTCTATAGAAAAATTTTTGATAAAAAAAATTTTCTATGGAAAAATTTTTGATAAAATAAATTTTCTATAGAAAAATTTTTGATAAAAAAATTTTTGATAAAAAATTTTCAATAGAAAAATTTTTGATAAAAAATTTTCTATAGAAAATTTTTTAATAAAAAAATTTTCTATAGAAAAATTTTTGATAAAAAAAATTTCTATAGAAAAATTTTGAATAAAAAAATTTCTATAAAAAAATTTTTGACAAAAATAGTTAAAAATGGATTCTAAAACTTTTTCTTTTTAAAACGTTAGTTAAAAGTATAAAAAAACAGCAACTCTGCCGACAATTTTTTTGTTCTCTTCTTTTTGCATCTCAAGCATAATTACACCAAAAATTTTGAATTTTTTCTCAGATATATTTTTTTCTAAAAATTGAAATTTTGAAAAATGGCAAATTTTATAAAAAAAAAAGAAATCAAAAATTTAAAAATGGAGTATTTTCACTTCATTTACTTTATGACTTATAAAATCAACATTTATTCATGGCTTTTCAGGAAATAAATTTTATTTTATTTAGAATATTCCTAAATTTAAGATCAAGTAATAAAAATGGTAGGATTTTGACATCTTCAATTTTTGATGAATTTTTAAAAAATAAAAAAAAGTGATAATATAAAAAAAAAAAATTCTTTTAAAAAATGGATTTTTTTTACATTTAAGCGCAATAACTCCGAAGCCATTAAACATAATGAAATTTTTTTACAATGACTTAAAGGTAATTTTATTTACTATTATATTATCTGACTACCAACAAAATCGAACAACTCTTACCAAAGATATGATAAAAATAATAGACTTACATTTTCAAAAATAAAAATTTTTATTTGTGAAATCAAAATTTTTTGAACAAAAAATACGTATATTGAACCTCATCATCTCCGATTTTGATGAAATTTTGTATATACTATATTCTTTTAGCTCATCCAATTTTTAGGGTTCTTCAAAATTTTGAATTTTTTGAATTTCACTTTAGTTAACTTTTTATGACTTTCCAAAGTTCGATTTTTTTCAAGATTTATTTAAAAACATAGCCATTTTGTATGCCTATAACTCTTGATATGGTTATCAGATTTTTATCAGACGAGACTAAACCGCCGTGGTATAACAGGTTATTCATCCGCCTAGTATACCAGAGGTCCCAAGTTGGATCACCGGCCAGGCCTACTTGAAAAAAATAAATTTTCAATAAAAGCGGTTTACCTGATAACTTAGCTAGCCACTGGTTATTGATTATAAGGCTATATAAAACTTCTCTAACTTATACATTTGCCATTGGAGTTTGTGAATCAAAAACTAGAATCGGATGCCACTCATTGTCTGAGAGAAGTACCCCTTGTTCCAATTGAAATGTCTCGGGAATTATGTACGTATGTAGACTCATATGTCAGTGTATGTGTTGAAGTTTCATATTCTTTTAATTAAATCATTTAATCATGTTTTGGAGAGCAAAGGAGATAAAATATGTCCTTGACTAAAAGGACAAAAAAGTGTCCCATGGTCATAAATAATTGACTTTTTGTAAAAAAAAACTCAAATAGATGTTTTGTTAAATAACTCATAGATGTTTTGTTAAATAACTCATACAATTTCAGTACAAAAGATGAGAGAATGAACATTTCTAAATTTAGTTACCAAATGATTTCGATTGGAAGATCAGCCTTTAACCAAGTAAAGGATATGTCACAAACTCGTTTCATAGTTCCAAGTTTAGATGGTCAAAATATCATATATAAATCGCCTCAAAGAGTTACTTTGAATCTGATTGACGACTTAAAGATTAGTCCTTTGGCCAATAAAGACCCTGTATAAGATTAGATTCAGAGTTTTGACCTGTACCGTTAGTAAGAACATTTGTAAATTGGTTATGACAGAAATCTTATATATGAGTCATAGTCATATAGTCACCTAACCTATGTACTTTGTAGGGTATCAAAATCTTAAATAAAAAAATACCGAAACATTGACGGAAATATGTGAGACACAAACAAAACAGCAGCAACATCAGCATTAAACCAAAAAAAAAAAACTGAAAAACAAACTATTTTTAGATAAGAGAAAAATATCCAGGAACTGCAAAAACAACAGGAAAAAATATTCCTTTAAAACGAAAAGGAGATGGCGACACAGGAACTTCAGGAATCTAAACACAACAAAAAGGTGATGCAATGGTATTTGCTCAAACACACACACATACACACGCATACACCCCGACAAATCGTTATCACACTCTCAACGACTGGCTTGGAAACATTTAATGCAACAAATACTTGCAACATTTTTTTTTTGTTGTTTCTAAAAGTTGTTTAAAGAAAACTGTAATACTATATCTATATCTATGTAGTCTCGGCAAATATGCATCATTACTAAACCGCCAAGACCACAAGCATATAATGGAGCATAAAGTTAAAACAAAAACAAAAAAATCAAGCAAAAAGTAAAGAAACCAAGACACCGACACAAAGGTACAACCTGGGGAAGAAACAGAAACAGAAACAGATAAAACAACAAGGTGCAAATTATAAGGTGCACAAAGAAAAACACTCGACTCCATACCAGCATTAAAACTCTACTAAATATCTCTTTTCTTAGATGAAAGGAATGGAAAAATGCTTTGACAAACAGAACAAGTACAAGGATCTTAGAAAAAATTTATTCCTTGAATTTCATTTCAAATAACAGATGAGCAAAATTTTCTGTTTTTGCTGTTTCATATTTCTGGCAAATGCTGAAGACACTCCTGTTGCAAGATATTAATTTTTTTTTTATGTTTGCAAAAGCATCTGTTTGAAGAAAGACCTTAAATTTAAAGTAGTTGGAATTGATATTTAGTTCGATATAAAATTTTGCTTTTTAAAAATTTTAAAAAAAAACTGTATTTACATACAAGTCTTGAAATGTTATACACTTTTTTTACAAATGTTTAATCTATATATATAAAACTCTAACGTGACTGACTGGCACATCATCGCCCAGCCCAAACGGCTGAAGCTAGAAATTTTGACAGCGGGTACCTTTTTTGAAGTATAGATTCACTAAGAACGGATTTTTGGAAATTCGGCATCTAAGGGATTAAAAAAGGGAAAAAATTAGTAATGTTGTATCTCCGGAAGTAAACGTCATATTACCAAAATTAAAATTGCATTGGAATCAGCTACGAAAATAAGTAGACACGTGTTTGGTACCTTTTAGTTGATGGGACAAATAGGGGTTAAAAAGGGTAAAAATAAAATGTTGGTACTTTTTTTAACCCATGTGTATGGTTTAAACCAATTAACATAGTAACAAAATTCAAAACAGAGACGGTAAACAAGAAAAAAGTATTAGACACGTGTTTGGTACTTTTTTGATTTAGAGTTCAAAAAGGGGTAAAAGCGGGGAAAAAAATTAGGGTAGGTTCATTTTTCTTTGTATTTCACTTGAACCAATAAAGCTAGAAATAAAATTTATATACGTATATAAATTTATATACTTTTTTAAATTAAAAGGGTAAAAAAGGGAATAATCGGTAACAATATATCTTCTTAACCATAAGCGATAGAAGCGAAGATTAAATTGGTTTGAGATTCGCACTAACAATTAAGGGTGTTCGGTACTTTTTTGAAAATCGGCCGCATATCGGGCAAAACAGGGTAGAAAAGGGGAGAAATTAGTAACATCATATCTCCGAAACCTACATTGATAGAAACAAAGTTGAAATTGGATATGAATCTGCTAGGAAAATAAGGGGACATGTGCTTGGTACTTTTTTTTTCAAAATGGCACTAATAAGGATAAAAGAGGGTAAAAACTATATTTTGGTACTTTTCTTAACCCATATGTATCTTTTGAACTAATGAACATAGAAACATAATTTCTATCGCAACCGATAGATATTACTTTTGCGATTAATGGGATACAAAAGGGTAAAAAAGGGAAAATGTTAAAGGGTAGCTTTTTTGGTTTTAAGCTATGGATATCTTTTAGGTTAACGAAGAAATCGACCAGTCAATAAATTAATTGACTGGTCGATTGACATTAAAAAAAATAAACTACGCGTTTATTACTTTTTTTTTAATTTTGGGGGTAAAAATCTGTAAAGTATATCTTCTAAACAAAAAGTGAAACAAAAACTAAATTGGTCTGAGAATGGCACTTAAAATTAAGGGACACGTGTTCGGTACTTTTTTGAAATTCAACCTCTTAGAAGGTAAAACAGGGTAGAAAAGGGAGAAATTAGTAACATCATGTCTCCGAAACCAACATACATAGATAGAAACAATGTTGAAATTGGATTTGAATCGGCTAGTTTTTTATAAAATGCTTTAACAAATTTACCTTTAGTTTGTTTTAAAATTACTATTACGCCTTGAGAGCTTTGTTTGGAGCTGTAAAAAGCCAGCCAAACGGAGTGGGAAAGTAAAAAGTCCTAGTATTAAAGAATGTTTAGTAACTAACACATAAGCAAATTTGCGAATGCGCTGATAGCAGCAGAGAATATTAAAATAGCTTCATAGTGTGTTCCAGCAAAGACTCTATAATATAAAAATGTTGCACTTCCATAAAAAATAGAGTAAACCGATTTTACTCTAATTCTGAAACAACTAATGGAGACGATTATCCAACGAAAGAAAGCTAAGGCACACACACACATACTCATAAATTGTATTTTGTTTCTGCGTGTATGTATTTTTCTTTGTACTTTATACACTGTGTTAGTCTATGTCATAGTCTATGTCTTAGTCTATGTCTTAGTCTATATCTTAGTCTATGTCTTTGTCTATGTCTTAGTCTATGTCTTAGTCTATGTCTTAGTCTATGTCTTAGTCTATGTCTTAGTCTATGTCTTAGTCTATGTCTTAGTCTATGTCTTAGTCTATGTCTTAGTCTATGTCTTAGTCTATGTCTTAGTCTATGTCTTAGTCTATGTCTTAGTCTATGTCTTAGTCTATGTCTTAGTCTATGTCTTAGTCTATGTCTTAGTCAATGTCTAGTTCTGTTCTAGTTCTGTTCTAGTTCTAGTTCTGTTCTAATTCTGTTCTGTTCTGTTCTGTTCTGTTCTGTTCTAGTTCTGTTCTAGTTCTGTTCTAGTTCTGTTCTAGTTCTGTTCTAGTTCTGTTCTAGTTCTGTTCTAGTTCTGTTCTAGTTCTGTTCTAGTTCTGTTCTAGTTCTGTTCTAGTTCTGTTCTAGTTCTGTTCTAGTTCTGTTCTAGTTCTGTTCTAGTTCTGTTCTAGTTCTGTTCTAGTTCTGTTCTAGTTCTATTCTAGTTCTGTTCTAGTTCTGTTCTAGTTCTGTTCTAGTTCTGTTCTAGTTCTGTTCTAGTTCTGTTCTAGTTCTGTTCTAGTTCTGTTCTAGTTCTGTTCTAGTTCTGTTCTAGTTCTGTTCTAGTTCTGTTCTAGTTCTGTTCTAGTTCTGTTCTAGTTCTGTTCTAGTTCTGTTCTAGTTCTGTTCTAGTTCTGTTCTAGTTCTGTTCTAGTTCTGTTCTAGTTCTGTTCTAGTTCTGTTCTAGTTCTGTTCTAGTTCTGTTCTAGTTCTGTTCTAGTTCTGTTCTAGTTCTGTTCTAGTTCTGTTCTAGTTCTGTTCTAGTTCTGTTCTAGTTCTGTTCTAGTTCTGTTCTAGTTCTGTTCTAGTTCTGTTCTAGTTCTGTTCTAGTTCTGTTCTAGTTCTGTTCTAGTTCTGTTCTAGTTCTGTTCTAGTTCTGTTCTAGTTCTGTTCTAGTTCTGTTCTAGTTCTGTTCTAGTTCTGTTCTAGTTCTGTTCTAGTTCTGTTCTAGTTCTGTTCTAGTTCTGTTCTAGTTCTGTTCTAGTTCTGTTCTAGTTCTGTTCTAGTTCTGTTCTAGTTCTGTTCTAGTTCTGTTCTAGTTCTGTTCTAGTTCTGTTCTAGTTCTGTTCTAGTTTTGTTCTAGTTCTGTTCTAGTTCTGTTCTAGTTCTGTTCTAGTTCTGTTCTAGTTCTGTTCTAGTTCTGTTCTAGTTCTGTTCTAGTTCTGTTCTAGTTCTGTTCTAGTTCTGTTCTAGTTCTGTTCTAGTTCTGTTCTAGTTCTGTTCTAGTTCTGTTCTAGTTCTGTTCTAGTTCTGTTCTAGTTCTGTTCTAGTTCTGTTCTAGTTCTGTTCTAGTTCTGTTCTAGTTCTGTTCTAGTTCTGTTCTAGTTCTGTTCTAGTTCTGTTCTAGTTCTGTTCTAGTTCTGTTCTAGTTCTGTTCTGGTTCTGTTCTAGTTCTGTTCTAGTTCTGTTCTAGTTCTGTTCTAGTTCTGTTCTAGTTCTGTTCTAGTTCTGTTCTAGTTCTGTTCTAGTTCTGTTCTAGTTCTGTTCTAGTTCTGTTCTAGTTCTGTTCTAGTTCTGTTCTAGTTCTGTTCTAGTTCTGTTCTAGTTCTGTTCTAGTTCTGTTCTAGTTCTGTTCTAGTTCTGTTCTAGTTCTGTTCTAGTTCTGTTCAAGTTCTGTTCTAGTTCTGTTCTAGTTGTCTTCTGCAGTTTTTTCTCCATTAAAAAAATATGTTAAAATATTTTTCTGAGCACTTGTCTTTGCAACACAGAAACAACATAAGTCCCTTCTCCCCGATTATGCCATGACCAACTTATGATTGTTTTTAAAACAATAGAAAAATATCCTAACGGAAAAAATAAAAGAAAATCCAAATAAAGGTAAAAAAAATAAAACAAAACAACATATGATAACAAGGATAAAAGGAAAAATGCTGTTGTTTTATAAATACTAAAAGCAGATAAAAATTTATTAAATAAAAGGAAAACAAAAGAACAACAAAATAATAGTATTAAACAAACATATTTATGGAGCCACTTGCCAACAGTCAAAACAATTCAGGAAAAACACAAAAAAAGGAAAACTTGGCCGAAAGGATGGAAAGGGATAAAAACAGGAATATGAAAAAAATATTGGCATATTTGTCTATAAAGCAATCGAGGGAACAGACACAAAGACTGACAAGCAGACAGATAAAGAAACCAGAAGCTATGGGAAAAAATTCTTAGCCAGCAAAAAAAAATATGTTTTAATATTATATAACAATAATAAATACAACAAAAAAAATTATAATAATAAAGATTTTTTGTTGTAAGTATTTTAGATTCAGAAATATTTTTCCTTGATATAGAATTCAAGAAAAAATAATCGCTTTTACCACACAGAAAGGATCAAAAACTAGATATTTTATATAGCATTTAAAAGTACTTATAAATACTAGCAAAATCTTAAAGCTGTTGGTACTTTCACTTCTACATATGTTGGTACTTATCACATATGTTGTTAAGCAGATTCGTATGTACAAGTACATATTTGTCCTAAGGCTATTTGATTTTTCATAGACTCAGTCAGCAGAAGAGTGGGAGGGACAATAATAACAAACCCTAGCAATTTTCAAATGTTACAAAAAAAAAATTTAT
>OW121743.1:56904405-57299405 GCA_933228675.1 Stomorhina lunata | reverse complement strand
GAAAAATTTTCTATAGAAAAATTTTGTTATAACGAAAAATTTGCTATAAAAAATGTTTTCATCACGAAAAACTTTTTGTAGTGAACTTTTGTTTTCTATAGAAAAATTTTGTTACGACGAAAAATTTTCTATAGAAAAATTTTGTTATATAGAAAAATTTTCGACATAAAATTTGTTTATAACGAAAAATTTGCCTTAAAAAATGTTTTTATGACGAAAAATTTTCTATAGAAAAATATTGTTATGACGAAAAATTTTCTATAGAAAAATTTTGTTGTAACGAAAAATTTTCTATAGAAAAATTTTGTTATAACGAAAAATTTTCTCTAAAAAAATTTTGTTGTAACGAAAAATTTTCTATAGAAAAACTTTGTTAAAACGAAAAATTTTCCATAGAAAAATTTTGTTGTAACGAAAGATTTTCTATAAAAAAGTTTTGTTATATCAAAAAATTTTCTATTTTTAATAACATTTCTATTGAGATAGAAAATTATCAATAAATTTTCTTTGGAAACAAAAATTTATCGATACATTTTCTATAGAAATAGAAAATAATAGAAAAATTGTATATGGAAATAGCAAATGATCGATAAATTTTCTATAGAAATAGAAAATTATCTATAAATTGTCTACAGAAATAGAAAGTAATCGATAACTTTTCTGTAGCAATATAAAGTTATCGATAACTTTTCTGTAGATATAGAAAGTTATCGATAATTTTTCTATAGAAATATAAAATATAAATTGAAAGTTGTCGATATTTTATCTATAGAAATAGAAAGTTATCGATAAATTTTCAATAGAAAAAGAAAGTTATCGATAACTTTTCTATAGAATTATAAAGTTATCGATAACTTTTCTATAGAAATAGAAAGTTATCGATAACTTTTCTATAGAAATAGAAAGTTATCGATAACTTTTCTATAGAAATAGAAAGTTATCGATAACTCAATAAAAATATAAAGTTATCGATAACTTTTCTATAGAAACGGAATATTATCGATAACGTTTCTATAGAAATGGAAAGTTTTCGATAACGCTTTTACTTTTCTATAGAAACATAAAACTTTCGATAATTTTTTTAATAGAATTTAAAAGTTATCGTTAACATCTCTATAGAAATAAAAAGTTATTTATAACTTCACCGCTACTTCTGTGTAGCAATAGAATCTTAGATGACAAGATGTCGTTTGCCAATTTCGGAGACCTCTATAGCTTCTTCTGAGGGTATTTTTCTGCTCACTATACTTTTTATTAAAAGATTTAGAATTCTTACCGCTCAATCTTTATCCTACAATTATCAGCCACTTTGGCTGAAACATTTTAAAGAATGACAGCAGATGTTGCTTCTATGAATATTTGAAAAATAAACTAACATAACTTTCAAATAAAATGCGATTAATTTTCAATGGTTAAACCATTTGTTTGCACATTTTTTAATTTCCAGTAATTTTTCAAAAAAAAAAAAAGTTATCGGTGACCCTTTGGTAGATTTGTTTTAAATTTCTTTACTCTAAAAATCGAAAGAATAGATAATTTTTACAAATTTAGCTATAATTTGTCTCTAAGAGATAGAAATTATTCTTCTGCTGTAATTCTGTTAATTCGATAATCTCCGCTCTCAAAACATTATAATTCGTCTTTAGTCTATATCAAAAATACAAAGTTAGCTATAAAAAAATTATTTTTTTTTGTTGTGATAGCAAAGTGTAATTCAGTTCAGGAGATAATCTACGCTCCATCTTAATGTTTTTCATATTGTTATAATTCGTCTTTATTCTACTTTAAAGCATAAGTATGATATGTGGTTTTCGATCTGCCTAAAAAACAAAGGCATACTTTTGACGAAGATGACCTAACCAACCATCATTTCAAATCTTCAGAAGACAAACATTTTCGAAAAATTTTAAAAATTTTCATGGCAACCCTTTTTAATCAATTTCCCTTCTTTTTTGAATTTATTTCGAACTTCTTTCAGCCGCCAACTCAGCTTGAAAGAATAACAATCATTTAGTTGTGCTGAGAGCACACCTAAAAATTTCAGCAAATTGATTTTTATTTATGGCTAGAATATGGTTTCAACTCCTTGATGGTTAAGTAATAAAAAAAAAACCAACCATTTCGTTAACAGAAAATCGAAAAAAAACACACATAAAACTTAAAAGAAACAGACCTTTAAGAAAATACAGTTTAAGTAAACGGAAGGAAAAACTTTTGCTGTTAGGGAATTTTGTATTTATTTACCAAAATATACCTTTTGGAACATGTGTTTGAGTTCTTTTTTTGAATAGTTCGCATGGCAGCGAGCTAAAATAAATATATGAAGAAAAAGGAATCAAAGACAAGGAAAAAATGATTAAAATCACATAAAAATTTTAGGGTCTGCAGGAGAATTGACAGACAGACAGACATACAGAAGGACAGACAGAGTTGAAACAAAATAAAACTCCTCTTTTTTTTTTTGTTAAATCAAGGTTAATTTTTAAATGGAACTGAATCTTTTTGTTGGACTTAATAATGCAGCTTAATGTTGCTGGTCTTCCTTACCTGTACGAGTATGTGAGAAATAAAACAGAAAAAAGTTTTTATCACACATTTTTTTTATATTAATGGCTGTTAATTTCTACCCTTTGATCGAAAGAGGTGAAAAAATTTTACAATAAAAAGGGAATGCTACTTTATAATATGGAGAAATAATGAATTTAAGAAAAAAAAGAAATAGTTTGTTTCAGAAAAACAAAAAACAAAAGCAAATTCATGTTTTACACTCATGTTAAGTGGCAGATAACAGCAAACACCTCTTAACCTTAACAACAGATACATCATCAGCAACAACAACAGCAGCAACAATCAACGACAATGACTACAACAACAAAATCATGATCCATGCAACAGAAATATGTACATTATCATATGCAAACGTTAAATTTACCTTACAATTACTATAGGCTTACAAATGTGTATATACATCGAGGGCATGCAACATGTTTGTGCAACATTGTTGTATACATACAGATTATAGTAGAGGTAACAACTTTGTTGTTTGTTGTATCTGGTAGGGTCTTATCATGCTCATGTACTCTCTTAATTTTATACAAATACAACATGTTACGATTAGACGGAGGGATGGACGGGTAGTTGGATGGTCGGACAGACAGACGGATGGTAGGGCAGACAGACGGACTGACTAATAAATAGAAAGACGGACAGACAGATTAACTCACATTTATTACATGTAGAAAATATTGTAATATACATTTTACATGTTTTGCTACGCATATTACACTAGTCAACAACCAAAATTAAAATCAAGTTAAACCATTCGTTTTTTGTGTTATGGTCCCCTAAGTACAAAAACAACCAAAATTTCATATTTTTTCTAAAATGACCGGACTTTTGAAGAGGTTATCCTAGTTAGTTAAGCATATCTTGAAAACTGTTTGTCCCATCTTAATAAAATTCAATGGATTAGGAATAAAATTTCCCTAAGACGTATTATTACAAGATTTTTGTGTGATCAACTGTTTTGAAGTTAACCATATCGGAATTTTAAAATAGAAAAGTGGACAATTTTTGTATAAAATTTTTTTCTATATAAAATTTTTTTATCAAAAATGTTTCTATCTAAAATTTTTTTATCAAAAATGTTTCTATCTAAAATTTTTTTAGTTGAAAAATTAGGTTTAATCAGGCTTGAGTTCATTTAACTTTCAAATTATTAATTTTGAAAATTTGAAAAGTAATTGTGGAGAAAAACTGAAAAAATTATTTTTGAACGCGGCTCAGTGGATTGCAATTTCTGTCCCGCCACAGGACGTCATCAGCACTTAGCGCCCTCGACCACAGTCGAGTTGTCAAATTGCAGAGATAATCATCAATTTAACTCATTGAGTTTGATCGAACATCACTACGTTTAATTGATTGTGTATTCTCCTATTACTTGTTTTGCTCGATCTTTTCACTTGCCGTTTAAATGAACTCAAGCCTGATTAAACCTAATTTTTCAATCAATTCTAAAGTTCGAATAATTAATTCCAAAATAAATAAAAGCAAAGGGCACGTTGCATTTACATATATTCATGTAATTTACTTACATACATATGTTGTTAACATTGTTACTATTCTAAAAATAGCATCAAACCAAAAAGTCTTGTTCTTCTCTACATGCCAACGGCAAGTGAAAAGATCGAGCAAAACAAGTAATAGGAGAATACACAATCAATTAAACGTAGTGATGTTCGATCAAACTCAATGAGTTAAATTGATGATTATCTCTGCAATTTGACAACTCGACTGTGGTCGAGGGCGCTAAGTGCTGATGAAGTCCTGTGGCGGGACAGAAATTGCAATCCACTGAGCCGCGTTCAAAAATAATTTTTTCAGTTTTTCTCCACAATTACTTTTCAAATTTTCAAAATTAATAATTTGAAAGTTAAATGAACTCAAGCCTGATTAAACCTAATTTTTCAATCAATTCTAAAGTTCGAATAATTAATTCCCAAATAAAATTTTTTTATCAAAAATTTTTCTATTTAAAATTTTTTTATCAAAAATTTTTCTATCTAAAATTTTTTTATCAAAAATTTTTCTATAGAAATTTTTTTACAAAAAATTTTCTATAGAAAATTTTTTTATAGAAAATTTTTTTATCAAAAATTTTTCTATAGAAAATTTTTTTTTTCAAAATTTTTCTATAGAAATTTTTTTTTTATCAAAAATTTTTCTAAAGAAAATTTGTTTATCAAAAATTTTTCTATAGAAAATTTGTTTATCAAAAATTTTTCTGTAGAAAATTTTTTTATCAAAAATTTTTCTATAGAAAATTTTTTTCATCAAAAATTTTTCGATAGAAATTTTTTTCATCAAAAATTTGTTTATCCAAAATGTTTTTACAGAAAATTTTTTTACCAACAATTTTTCTGTAGAAAATTTTTTTATCAAAAATTTTTCTATAGAAAATTTTTTTATCAAAAATTTTTCGATAGAAATTTTTTTCATCACAAATTTTTTTATCAAAAATGTTTCTACAGAAAATTTTTTTATCAAAAAATTTTCTATAGAAATTGTTTTTTATAAAAAATTTTTCCAAAAAAAATTTTTTTTTCTGTAGAACATTTTGTTATCAAAAATTTTTCTATAGAAAATTTTTTTATTAAAAATTTTTCTATAGAAAATTTTTTTATCAAAAATTTTTCTATAGAAAATTTTTTTATCAAAAATTTTTCTATAGAAATTTTTTTACAAAAATTTTTTTTATTCAAAATTTTTCTATAGAAAATTTTTTTTTATCAAAAAATTTTCTAAAGAAAATTTGTTTATCAAAAATTTTTCTATAGAAAATTTTTTTATCAAACATTTTTCGATAGAAATTTTTTTCATCACAAATTTTTTTATCAAAAATGTTTCTACAGAAAATTTTTTTATCAAAAATTTTTCTATAGAAATAGTTTTTTATAAAAAATTTTTCCAAAGAAAATTCTTTTATCAAAAATTTTTCTGTAGAACATTTTTTTATCAAAAATTTTTCTATAGAAAATTTTTTTATCAAAAATTTTTCTATAAAAGATTTTGTTATCAAAAAATTTTCTATAGAAAATTTTTTTATCAAAAATTTTTCTATAGAAATTTTTTTACAAAAATTTTTTTTATTCAAAATTTTTCTATAGAAAATTTTTTTATATCAAAAATTTTTCTAAAGAAAATTTGTTTATCAAAAATTTTTCTATGGAAAATTTGTTTACCAAAAATTTTTCTGTAGAAAATTTTTTTATCAAAAATTTTTCTATAGAAAATTTTTTTATCAAAAATTTTTCGATAGAAATTTTTTTCATCACAAATTTTTTTATCAAAAATGTTTCTACAGAAAATTTTTTTATCAAAAATTTTTCTATAGAAATAGTTTTTTATAAAAAATTTTTCCAAAGAAAATTTTTTTATCAAAAATTTTTCTGTAGAACATTTTTTTATCAAAAATTTTTCTGTAGAACATTTTTTTATCAAAAATTTTTCTGTAGAACATTTTTTTATCAAAAATTTTTCTATAGAAAATTTTTTTACCAAAAATTTTTCTATAGAAAATTTTTTTATCAAAAATTTTTCTATAGAAAATTATTTTATCAAAAAATTTTTCTATAGAAAATTATTTTATCAAAAAATTTTTCTATAGAATCTTTTATCAAAAATTTTTCTATAGAAAGTTTTTTTTCTAAAAAAAATTTTTATCAAAAATTTTTCTATAGAAAATTTTGTTATCAATCACAAATTTAAAAATAATTTATGACATGGACCTAACTAAGCCCGACTCGACTTACGACCATCAGAAAATTTTTTTATCAGAAATTTTTCTATACAATTTTTTTAATTACAAATTTTTCTATACAATTTTTTTTATTAAAAATTTTTTTATCAAAAATTTTTTTTATGGAAAAAGTTTTTAATAGAAAAATTTTTTAACAAACATTTTTTCATAATTTTTTTTTATCAAAAATTTGTCTATAGAAAAATTTTTTATATAAAAATACTTTCGTCGGAAATTTTTCTATGGAAACATATTTTTATCGAAAATTTTTCTTTAGAAAAAATTTACTACCAAAAATTTCGTGACAGAAATTTTTTTTTTTTTTAGAAAGGGTATTATAAGTTTGTGCTGATGTATGTAACGCATAGAAGTATTTGTCTTAGACCCACCTTTTAGTATACCAATAGGCTTTGAATAACTTTCTAAGTCGATTTAGCGATGTCAGTCCGGCCGTCCGTCCGTCTGACTGGACCCCCATGTAAACCTTGTAATCAAAGTACAGATCGCAATTCTAAACATAGTTGATGTTGGCTATTGAAATTCTACTTCGGTCCATTTTTCCCGGAATTGATATATTGCCCCCAAATTTCAATATTTTTCATGAAATTTAAAACAAATACTGCTTATGTAAACTAAAATCACTGCACTAAATTTCGTTGAAAACGGTCCGCATATTAAAATTAATGCCTTTTTCGAAAATTCGGTTAGATTTAGTATCAACAATGTTCGAGATTATATATCTTTGCTTCCTCGATCCATGTATTTTGTTGCTTTAAATTGGATTTTGATCTTGTTTCTTGTGTATTTTGTACTATCTTTAACAAAGCGGCACCAACCGACTCTGCTCATAATGATCGTAATACTTACGAAAATTACAAAAAGTCATCGGCTTCTGGTAGTATGGGCTCCCTACTCCTGATCATAACGAATAAAAAGTATAGTTTTAATACAAAAAGTTAAATTTTGTAAAGTAGTGCGTTTAAAGACATAAATTAGCCTTGTGGCCTTCATTTATAGTGCAACATGTTGCAAATATTTGCTTAAGAGTGTTTGTGTGTCTTCACTGTATATGTAGTAGTAGTAGTAGTTTGTTGCAACATTAAAATGATAAGAAAATCTCAAAGATGAAGGAAATTGTAAAGAAAAGGATAAAAGTATAAGGATTTATTGTAAAAGGGATTTATTACTTTAAGCAAAGGATTTGAGCTGAGTTCAAAGAGAAAAGGATTTTTATTTTATTGTATGAGTTAGCATTCAAGGATACTTAGTATAATTTTGATTTGAAAAGGAAATATGGTAGCAATAATATTAATTAGGCCATTAAAATTAAAATTACCCCCTCTACTAAAAATTTATGGCTTTTGAACTACTTTTTCAAAGAACTGAAAGAGTTACTTCATATTACGCTTTATAATATTTTTAATTTTGTAGCATATTTCTTTTTTTTGTTTTGATAAACAATCCTTGTTTCAATTGCCCTCTTTAATCCTTTAGCAAAACTCTCTCTTTTTCAAAGGTTTTAATAACTATTTTCTAAAGCTTAAATGTTTTAATTTAACTTTTCGAAAGCAACAATTAAAAGCAAAACGTAATATCAATATACGCAGGAGTAAAATAAATACAAATCTTCTCTAGTGAAATCCTTTTAAAAAAATCTGTTTAAGTAACAGCTAAAATAACACAAAAAAAATCCAAAAACCAAACCTATAATTTTAGTTTTTCTAATATTTATTATCCTTAATTGTTTTACAAGCACACCAACACAAATACCTACAAACGAGTCATAGACACTTAACAAATAACATACCATAACAAAGCAATTGCAACAACTAAAACAACAACTAATACATGCATACATACATACATACATAAGCATTAAATGGCAAAAAAAAAGGATATGCAACATAAAAATTAAAAGGCAACACCCATGGAGGTTCTTTTTGTTTTTCTTTCTGATACAAAAGGAAAACTAAAATTTTTCAAAATTTTTTTCTTAAACAACAATAACTATTTGTTAAGTACAAGACAGTCAAACAACAAAAAAACAACTCAAAATATAACAATAGGAAAACAATTTAACATATTGCACTGATATCCCTTTTTGAAGTTAAACTCAGGGAGAGAGTGAGTGATGAGTTGGGAGAGAGAGAGAGTGGGTAGAGATAGGGTAGAAGAGCGAAATTTAAGTCAAAGAGCCGCAATAGTAGAAAAAGTTGACACACACTCACTCAAACTTGAGGTAAAGGCAGCAAAACTAGAATGAAGTTATTTAGAGTTTGAACGTGTTTTACACCGTTTCCAAAATTAATAAAAATTAACTTTTTAAAAAAGATTTGCGTAAATTCAAATTCTTCTTCTTCTGTTATACTTGACTCCCAGTGGAGCATAGGGCCTCAATTGATTTCGTTCGTCAGGATGTTCTTGCATAGAATAGGCACCTCCAAAATGCATGTGTCAGCTGCCGTAGCAGGGGGATTTCTCGCATGATTACCCCTTGGAGTGGTATATTCTGTTATGTTGTTTCTTTCCATGCTTAGAACATCGTAAGTGCTAAGTCGATGGATGATGAGTCCAAAGACAAGAGCCACGTTTGTAAAGCAAGCCGCTCGATCCGAGACAGACGCCCGCCTGTAGCCGCAACTAACATGTTGAACAGACGCTACAGTTCCGTACTTCACCAAGTACAATTATCTTAGACCCTTAGACCAAATACATCGAAATGGCTCCAAGATAACTTCCTCTCACGTTGGCCCTGACCTAGAACTCCACTCGGTTTATTTACCGCATCTTCAACTAGGTTGCTCAGGTTTCCAGGATGTACCACTAGGAGGTGTCAGTAAGAATTGAATACAGTTGTTACCTGTTAGCAGGAAACCCAGGCAACAACTGCATCCCTAAATTCAAAATACTAAAGAAAATTTAACTATGACTTGTTAACATAATTTCCATTATGTTTTACAAAATGTTATCGATAACTTTTTATTACTGAAAAAACTTATTATTATGCCTATTATACCTCAGGTTATTATGTCCAGTAATGTTACCTACATTAGGGTGCACTTTATTTTACGAAAGTGCGAAATTGAACCGTAACTCCATACAGAAATGTTCTACGCAACAAATTCTTTCCAAATTCTTTCCAAATTGCATAAGGGGAACTCGTGCCGCAACCTCCTACAATGTGTTAAACTTTTTCGTATGGGAAAAAATAAGAGTACTTTCGGCTTTCCCCAAATTATAACCACTAAGAATTTTTTTGTTTCAAAATATTTAATGGAATATGAAAGACAACTTTTTTTTATAAATGATAACTTTTATTTTTACTTTATTTTAAGTCATCAAAATGCAAAATCCATTCAGAGTAATTGTAATTTTTCTCCGAAAGTTTCCGTTCGTTCTCTTGAGTTTTTTTTTTTATAATAGAAAATTATCCTTTTGTCTAAGGCCGGTTTCCAAAATCATTTTTTAACTTTTTGAAAATTTTGTCCAACAAATATTACAAATAGTAAATTTGCTTTCCGGTATCATAAACAAAAAAATGGCGGAATAAACTACAAAAAAAAATGAGTTCGATGTTTTTAACCGTTTCGTCGTACCTACGAAGTGCAGTCGTACAATTTCGAGAAATTGTTAAATTGTACCCATGTTCAACATTAATACAAGTAATAGTGAATATTTTTCCTAGAACGTTCTCGGTATTGTTTCTGTAATATTGGGAAAGTTTAATCCTTTTTTCTCCGGGATCAAAGGTCAGAATTCGGAGTTTTTTCTTTTTCTATAGAGAAAATTGCGGAATATTAAGAATTTATTAACAAATATTGTTCAAAATGTAAAAATATATTAACTTGTAATAACATTAAGTCTTGCTGGTCTGCTACCCAGCACAGTTAAAAAAAAGGTTTTAGTTGAGAACCTGTAGCTCCCTGCGAATACGGCTGACTAGGTTAGCCAGGCAGGCGTTGTTAAGAGCTACCAAGCAACGACTGACTAACTTTGACCTAATAACAAATTGCTTTGATGGCAGCTTGATTATCTGTATATATATTGTTATATCGCTTCTGAATAGCGGCATCATTGATATTATTCGAGCTGCGAATATTTCGCTTATAAAATACTACATTCGGTGTTTAGTCTGAAGCTTCTGTTTTATTCCTAGTTTTTCACAAAAATGCCACTACCTATATGCCTATACTTTGTGTGTGAAATCGGATTACTATTTCGGGTACCTCCTATGGGGATGCCTTCCCGGAATAGAGATTTTGGTCCTTTACATCCACAAATTTACTTGTATTTTAATAATTTTCAACTTTTTCAATTTTTTTTTTTCAAATTTGTTAACATAAGAACCTTAGCCGGAAATGGCATAAATCTCGAAATTTTTAAAAAAATCTCTTGTACACGGCCGAGAAGTTCTAAAATATACTTTGAAGCACCGGCCCATGCATGAGAGTTGTATTCCATTTTCGGTCGAATATAAGTGGTATAGTTATTAAGGAGATCAGTTGAAGTGAAGTATGTCTTACACCGCTTTAAAAACCCGAGACACTTTAATGTTTCTTTCCACACTTGGGAAATGTATTAAGTCCAACGGACAACACACTTAATTTTCATGACTAGATCAATCAAGAGTTTCTAATTCCTCAACATTTATACCACAGATGATGCAACAATGTTCGTAACGCGTTTCTGTGTTAACACACAACATTGGGTCTTTCGAGTGTTGAAATCGACCCTATTTAAACGACCCCAATTGAATATTGTATTGATATTGTATTCATGATTTACCTATTGGAATTGATTTCCAATATGCTTGTCCTACAGTTAAATACGAATGATAAATGTTGATAGGATTAGAAGTTTGACATAGAAGGTCATTTTGAAAAATAGGAAATAGAGTAGGAGAAAGAACGGAGTCTTGTTGTACAACCGAATTAATCTTGAACGCTTGATTTCGAAGCTTATATCGTTGTTGATGTTCACAGCGTCACCAAGGTGTACAAATTCTTTTACAACCTAGAAGCTATAGTTCTCAACGAACACATGTGATCCAATTCTAGTGATATGTCTGCCTGTAGAAACCATCAGTTTTGTTTTTGATCAGGAAAGCACCAGAAGGACGGTTATGGCAACTGTAACCGTCCTTCTGGTGCTTAACTATTTAATAAAAATTGCGTACTTCATTTTGAGTCTTATACATTTCAATCTCCTCAAACACACGTCTCTCCATATCTTTCTTTTTTCTACGAAATGGTCGTTTTTTTTTCACTCGACATCTTTCTAAAGATACACGAGTAGCTACTGCCCGTAGAGTTGCCCTATATGGTCTCATTTTTTCAGCAGTGGCGTTGCGGCACTACTCGTCCTTCTAAGAGTTTTCGAGATGGGGGATTACAGAATTTGCTGCAGATAATATGTTGCCTGTGATTGGAATTTTTTACCTTAAATTTCCTATCTGCTCTGCCTGTATACTCCTCTACACACTTTGATATGTTCTCACCTTGGCCATAACAAGACAATGATATGAGTCCATGTTAGCTCCACGCATGGAACGCACATCCAACACATTTTGTGAGGAGTGTCTTACATCAACTACAATATGGTCTATTTGATTGTTTATTATTTGATCAGATCAAGACACCCATGTAGCTTTGTGGATTTTAAGGTATGGAAACCTGATGCGGCTCACAACATTATTGCGAGCCGCCTCAACGGAGATTTACCTGATACCTTTGTTAGTTGTTACGCTGTGCAGACTCAATTGCAGAATTATTTTAACGTCTGTGTAGAATTATTTTAAAGTGGTGACTGGCGTAGCTATCTTAAACTTCCACAAGTTTTTCAAAAAAGGTTCCCTTTATACAATCATATTTCTCCTCTGTTGGAGCTTGAACACTTATCAAGCTTAGATGGAAGTACTTAGTTTTGTTGCGTAATGACCCTAACCTTTCGTTTACTAGGGTCAACCTGGAAACAAGATTCCGCAGCTGTAATTTAGGTCGTCTTTTGGTGCGACGCTGTAGCCATTCCTTTTATTTTCTGGAAAGCAGTCACAGCAGTAGGCTCAAAGCAACTTTCCTGCCCTAACTTTGCTTTTAAATCACCCAGTATTATTTTAACAGCATGATTAGGATAACTATAGTTTACTCCTCAAGTTCTTCATCTTTCTCCTCTTTAGGAGCGTGAGCACAAGTTAAGCTTAAGAAGCACTAAATTTTGACGCGTATTGACGCTAACCTTTCGTTAACTAGGGTGAACCTGGAAACAAGATTCCTCATTTTTTTGTTAATCATAAAACAGAAACCAAATAAGTGCCTTCTGTCATGACAGCTGTAATAGAGGTCGTCTTTTGCTGTCTTGGCGTCGCCGTGGCCATTATTTTTTTTTCCTAATAATTTAAATTTCCTAATAATCACATTTATATTCATGGAGAACATTCATCAACTAGAGCAGAGCTTCTCTTCTGCCAAGGGTTCGGATGTTCCAGTTGCTGATTCTTAAATCATAGTCCTTTTATCGAATGCCATTGTCGTCAAGATTAGTCAAGATTGTCTTCTTTAAAGAGACATGATTGTCTTCTGTTAGAAGCCACGATCTGCTTCTATAAGGAGTCGAAATTGTTTTTTTAAAGAGTCACGAGAGCACCTATTGGCTTTTGTATAGAGTCACGATCGGCTTTTTTTAGGTGAACCGATTGTCTTCTTTAAAGATCCACTTTTGGCTCTATTTGGTGCACCGATTTTCTTTTATAGAAAGATGTCACGATTAACTTCTATGAGTAGGCACGATTAGCTCCTAGAATTAGCCACGATTGTCTTCTATAAGGAGCCAAGATTGTGTTTTATAAGAAACACTAGTTTTGGGAACTATAAACAAAAGCTCGGTAAAGGCGGGTTCAAAATTTAAATAAACAAAAGTCTATAGTTGCCAAAAAAGCAACAACAAATGCGCTGTAAGTAAAGAAAAGATAAAACTGGAAAAATATTCTATATTTCATTCTTCTTAGATGATATTCTTCGCCGTATTTTGATATTTTGCATAGACACTATGATTCCTATTCATTTTGTCTTGCAAACTCGAAATTTGTCGTTCAAGAAAAACTTATTTTGTAAATGGTGTAAATCTAAACACTTTTGTTTAAGAAGGTTCAGTTTAGTCTGAGTGTATTGTGTAATGAGTGCATGTAAATTTCTTCACTCCCAAACTCGTTCCCATTCCAACATATCTTCTTCATCCATCGAGTCGTATGTTACCCAACTTGAAACATTCTACAGATGAATATGAACATAAGAACATGTTAAATTTTAGTTTTCTATAAATATTTTTATCTATGTATGTACATGCGTCCGTCCATCCATTCATTGCATACAATTTACCTAGAGCATATCTGTCCGTCCATCCGTACATCTATTAGTCAGTCCATTCACATGTTCGTTCTATGGGTATTATTCGGAGGTTCGGAGTTAATGTTAATAATATTCCTTTAATACTTGTTTTTTTTTTTGTTGTGTGTCTTTTTGTTGTTGTGTATTTGTTTTTCGACAAATTGACTGTTCAGGCTGAAATTAAATGTAATTGAGTGTTTTTTGTTTGTTGCGAGTGTACAATACAACACAACCATTTATTTAATGTTTTCTGTTCGTTTCGAACAAAAAATTTGTTGGTTGGCTCGAAAAACGTCTAACAAAGTGAGTGTGTGCACGACATGTGAACGAGTCGGACGGAAAGAGTGAGCTAGCGCGTGTTGGTGTCTTTAATATAAAAGTTATAAAATTCAGAAAAAATAATAAACGAAAAAATTTTACCAAAAAAAAACAAAAGAATTGAATATAAATTATTATTCTTATTGTTGTGATTGATATACGGTTTAATTGTTTTTGTTTAATGTTCGAAACCAGAAAAAAATAATAATATTTTTTCAGGTTTAAATTAAAGTTTTTTGTGTGTTGTTACTCTTTACAAAAATTGTGTGATGGAATATATGGAAATTTTTTATACTTGAAACTTAAACCCGTATTGAATATTTAGTTGTGTTGATGATATACTAGTCACTTCAGAGTTTTTCCACAAAAGAGGAAAACACAGCATGAAAATTATACCGAAATTAAAAATAAAAAAAAACAAGAAAATTGTGAAAATTATACTACGTTGAAACTCTATAAATATTTGTTAAGTTCAGTTTGAAAATAAATAAAGAAAATATTGAAAAAGTGGAAAAAATATATCAAAAAAAATTTTATGTGATTAAAGCAAAAATATCTTGTATGAGGAGTATTAATTTCTCTGTGAATTAAATAAATTTTGTATGATTTTATTTTTGAATAAAAATTGTTATGGCCAAAATTTTAAATAACAAAAATATAGTGAAAAAATTTTGAAAATGTGCAAAAAATTTAGTGAATTAAAATTTTAAGAATTAAATAAAAATACAATAAAATAAAATAATAAAACTATCAAGGCATTACAATAATAAATTGGTTGCTTAAATATAAAATTTCTAAGAGGATACAAAAATTAAAAAGGATACATTTTTTCTAAAGGATTACATCTAAACAATTTGGGATTACTACCTATAAGAAAAATTAAAAAAAAGGTATGTTTACTGGACTACTTAATTTAGCTAGGAAATGAACCCAGGTCTTAAATACTATATTGAGAAGTTAGTCATAACTTTGAACTACCACAGAAAAGTTTTCAATAATTTTTCATTTTATTAGAAGTTCGAGACAAATTTTGAACTCAACAGAAGAACTATAGATAACTTTGCATTATAATAGAAAGTTATTAGTAACATAGATTTTTGCATTACAATTGACCACTACTATATATATATTTTTTTATGATTTGTTGTGGTTTCCTTATTATAAAAACGGTCGAGATTCAAAATACTATGGATACATTACACAGGGCAACAGCAAAAATATGCTTGAGTAACTACTATATACATTTGATGTATCATGGCTACCTTAGTACAAAAATGGTAAAATTTTTAAATTCTATGGATAGGTTTTTTTTTAATTTTTTTGTAAAATTGCAATTTTTTTAAGACACTTTTTCATATAATTAATGATAACTCAGAAACTACTAAACGGATATTATTCAAATAAAATTAGAAAAATTAAAATTTACATAGCCTTTGATTCGTCTATATATCGCGTTTCAATCGGATCAATAGTATCAGAGTTATAATAAAAAATTTAAGAAAAAAGTATATTTTTTACATAAAAATTTCAAAAATTTTTGTTTTAAAAAAATCATGAAAAATAGAAAACGGCAAAAAATGTTCAGATTCATTATTCTGTCGCAAAGCCATAAATAATAGCTACAAAACTAGATATCGACCATAAAAATCGATTGATTATTTTCGAATTTATACACAATTAAGTAAATTCACTCATTTTCACAAAATTTTATATTTTTCCACAATTTTGTGATAAATCGGCCGGTATTTCTTTTAGCGAATTTAGATAAACCATTTCCAAGTTACGATAAAATCAATGGAACGACCTCTGTGAAAATCCGTAATTTTAGAAAAAAAAAAAAAATTGAAAAAAATCGTATTCATTTAAATTTTGGGTGACCTTGTACTTAGGGGGCCACAATATATCGAAATTAAATAGTTAGACTTCAAAGTATTTTCTCTTGTTGACCAGTATTATGGACATTTTTGTTTAATTTTTTTTTTCAAAAATTGTGTTCAAAGAAATTTTTATAAAAATTCTAAAATTCTTTTGGTCTACTAAATCCGAAAATGACATTGGTTTTTCCGAGTTGGCTCTAGATTTTGAGATATATTTTTTCCGGAAAACATGTTTTTTTGAAAATAGTGTTAACATAACCCCAAAATGGCTGGTTATATTGCGATAGTAAGAAAAACCGAAATTAGAGAAAAATTTTACCTTTAGTCGTGTTCACAATTTTCTTAATCCGCTTAGCCGTTTTAGAGATATTATAGAATTTACACCGAAAAATTATTCTTTAAAAATTTTTTCGTTTTTAAAAAATTCATAGAAGATAGAAAAAACAACAAAAATTCAATTTATTTTCTATTATCATATAGTAGAAAAAATAATCCATCCTTTCATAACTTAACTTGTAATAAAACCTTTACGTCTTAATCGATAATAACAACATGTAGCTCGTTGCTACATGTTTGAAAACCAAAAAATTTTGGTTTGAAAACCAAAAAATTTTTCAAAAATAAATAATTTTGGTTTGTAACTGCTGAGTTGATTAAAAAATATTGTTAGAACAACTGAAAGACAACACTGTTACCAAGTTTAGGTTTTTCTTGATTTTTAAATATGACAGTCTTTCTTTAGATATATTAATTTTAGTCGTGCAAAACCTATTCAAAAAAATTATATCTCGAAAACTAGAGTTAACTAAAAAAAAAAAACTTAAATCATTTTCGGATTCAACAGAAAAAATTTATCTAAGAATTAACCTAAAAGTTCGCAAAAAGCTTAATTTTTGTATAGCTGCGTAATTAAAAAACTTCTTCTTAAGAAAAGTCAACAATTCTCTTTCAATTGGAGTAAAAAGTTATCGATAACTCATCTATAGATATTGGGGACCTATGGGGAGTTAATGATAACAGAATAATCTTCGACTTACAAACATAATTCGCAATGATTGTGTTTGTAGGTAATAATGCAAGGTTTTCGATTTGTCTAAAAGTAGTAATACTCCTCCTGAAGATAATGGTCTAACCCACCATCGAAACTCGTCGAGGAATTGGTTGTCCCCACAAACATTTGTTTTCGTCTTTTATCAATAAATTTTCTGGATCAAATGCGAATAATTTTTCTTTTTGAAACGATTTTTAGTGTGTGTTATTTTTTGAAAATACACTATAATTCATGTTTAGTTTATTACTTTCCAAAAATTTCTTTAAACTAAATTTTTTGTTCAGAAAATATTAATTTAATAACAAATTTTTTGAAAACTCTTTGTCTTAGAAAAATTTCCACATATTTTTATTTGCAAATAAATTTTCTATAACTTCATTTAGAGAAAATTGTGCAAAATGAATGTTTAAAGACATTTTTTACTTGAATTCTACAGATGAGTTATCGACAAACTTGTACTTTAGTAAAAAATATTTTTGACTTTCTACTTCTATAGAAAAGTTATTGACAATTTTTTTTTAAATTTACTTTACAAAAAATATATTTTTTTTCAATAAATATTTGCTTTGAAGAAATCAAAAAAAAAAAAAAAATATTTGTTTAACAAAAAAATTTAATTTTTATTTTTTAAAAACTCATAAAAAATAAAAATGCAACAAAAAGCAAAACTTTCTTTCAAAAACATTTAGCGTAATATGTTTATACTGAAATGAGCTTTATTTCATTGTAATTGGTGAGCCGCCGTGGTATAGCAGGTTAGTCATCCTCCTAGCAAGCCAGAGGTCCAGAGGTTATCAATTAAAGCAAGTATCGTTCACCGATTTTTATGATTTATATCTCATTAAAAGAAATAAAATTTTGACCTTTTTATTTTTGGATTTTTCATGATTTTTTATAATATAAAATTTTAAATTTTTAACGGTTTTATTTTTATTCAAACAACCACTGTCACTAATTTTGCGATTTCTAATTATTTGATAGTTTTTAGACTATAATTACATCTTTAAACTAAATGATTTATTTTGAAAATCGCTTGAGAAATGGTAAAGTTATGATTTTTTTAACTTTTAATTTTTGGTAAAATAAAGTCCAATTCTTTAAAAATTTTCTTATAGTAAAAATTTCTACAAAAAAATTTTATTAAAATTTTCAAAATTTTTCCATTGAATTATTGGAATTTTTTTTTAGGTTAAAATATATTTAAATTTAGTAAAATTTTTGTCTTAAAATTTGTTCTTATCAAAAATTTTTTTCTGGGAACTTTTATAAAAATTTAGTCATATAAAAATTATTATCACACATTCAAATTAATAATTTGAAAATTAAAAATGAACTCAATCCTGGTAAATCGTAATTTTTTAATTTAAAACTTTTCTATTAATTAAGTTTTTTCTGGTGATTATCTTCTTAACAATTTTTCGTCAAGTAAACATTTGTTTCTTAGTGAAAATTTATCAGTAATTTTTCTTCTTAAACATTTTTTATTGTCGAAAATTTTTTAAAAAATTTCCTTGAGTAAAATTCTTTAAAAAAAGTTCTTATAGTAAAAATTTAGCAAGATCTTGTGGTGTTAATTTTTCAAAAAAAAATGTTTTTAGTGAAAAATTTTTTTATAATAAAAATTTATTAAAAAAGTTTTCTGAGTAAAAATTTCTTTTAGAAAAAAACTGTTAGAAAAAAAACCAAAGGAAAAAATTTTTTATTGATAATATAGTAGCACATTTTTTAACTTCATAATCTTGAACCAATTGAGACCCACAAAATCTGAAAGCTTATGATGGTAGAAGAAAAATCCTGGCTGGCTTTTGAATTATTAGCTAAGTTTTTTTTTTTAATTCATTTTTAGAGATTAGTACAATTTGCAAAAAACATGTACTGATTTGAAGTCTATATCTCGTAAATTATTTAAAAACATTGCTTTTCTATCTTCAGCAAACTTTTTCCTCTTAATTAGATCTAATAATTTTGCCTTGAGATATAATCAAGAAACAATAATATCGCAGAGAAATCTGTACCCTATAAACTTTCTTCCATCCGTCCATCCATCCGTCCATCCATCCATTCATCCATCCATCCATCCATCCATCCATCCTTCCGTTCATCCATCCGTCCATCCATCCGTCCATCCATCCGTCCATCCATCCGTCAATCCATCCGTCCATCCATCCGTCCATCCATCCGTCCATCCATCCATCCATCCATCCATCCATCCATCCATCCGTCCATCTATTCGTCCATGCATCCGTCTATCCATCCGTCCATCCATCCGTCCGTCCATCCGTCCATCCGTCCGTCCGTCCGTCCGTCCGTCCGTCCGTCCATCCGTCCATCCGTCCATCCGTCCGTCCATCCGTCCGTCCATCCGTCCGTCCATCCGTCCGTCCATCCGTCCGTCCATCCGTCCGTCCGTCCATCCGTCCGTCCGTCCATCCTTCCGTCCGTCCATCCATCCATCCATCCATCCGTCCATCCGTCCATCCGTCCATCCGTCCATCCGTCCATCCGTCCATCCATCCGTCCATCCGTCGATCCATCCGTCCATCCATCCGTCCATCCGTCCATCCATCCGTCCATCCATCCGTCCATCCATCCGTCCATCCATCCGTCCATCCATCCGTCCATCCATCCATCCATCCATCCATCCATCCATCCATCCATCCATCCGTCCATCCATCCGTCCATCCGTCCATCCATCCACCCATCCGTCCATCCATCCGTCCATCTATTCGTCCATGCATCCGTCTATCCATCCGTCCATCTATCCGTATATCCATCCATCCATCCGTCCGTCCGTCCATCCGTCCGTCCATCCGTCTATCCATCCGTCCGTCCGTCCATCCATCCGTCCGTCCATCCATCCGAACTTTCCTCCATCCGACCTTTCCTCCGTCCGTCAGTCCGTCAGTCAATTTTAGAGCTGCACTGTGTAATTAATATATAGTAACACAAAAATTATTTTTCTAGTAAAATTTTTCTTATATTAAAAATAAATTTTCTAAGTATTCAAGCGAAAATTTTGTTTTTGGAAAAATTATATTTTGTAAAAATTTTTCAAAAATTATCTTAAAATGAATTTTTTATAGAAGAAAACACCAAAGAATCTTCAAGAGTTTTCATATGCTTAAAATATTCTACTGTTAAACATTTTTACTAGTAATAATTAAATTTTTTCTACTTTTAACAATTTTTTAAAATTTTATTGTAGTAAAAACTAAACGGAATTTTCCTCAATAGAATTTTTTGTTCCTTAAAAAAATTTTCTTGTTCACAAAATGATCTAGAAATTATTTTTTTATGAAAAAACTTAAAATATTTAAGTCATATTTTTTAAATTTTAAAAAGTTTAAACAATTTCCATTTTTTTATAATTTCTCTATAATTGAAATATATTCTACTAAGTTTTTTCAGCTGTAAATTTTTTTCAAATAAATTAATACAAAATATTTTTATTTCAATTCATTTAAGCCATTAAATTACCGCAATAACAATAAATTTTGTCATTTAAACAAACAATATAAGAATTTATGGATTTCCACTCAAAAAATTTGCAAAAAAATTAAAAAAAAAAACTTTAAAAACCAAATTTTTTCTATAGAAATTTCAGAAAAACCATTAAAAATTTTTACCAACTAATCTCTAGGCTTAAGCGAAAAAAAGTTTATAACAAATAATTTTAAACCCATAACGAAAGCAAAATTATTTTGCAACATTTGAAAAAAAAAAAATAAGAGCCAAATCATAAACTAAAACAATTTATGCCAATCGACAGCGCAACTTGTTTTAAATAAAAATTTTATTTCATTTCGTTTTTCATTTATTTATTCATTTTTTTCGATATTGACAATAAGCGAACGACTAATAACGGATCGGAGCCAATCATGTCAACCATATGTTGCCCGGTTTAATAACAAATTTATTACATTTGTTGGGACAGCGAAAACATTAGCCAACATTTGGCTTAAATTTCTGTTTAAACTTGAGGTTAAATGTTTAAATGTTTCTTAAATGAACGATAAAGAGAATGAATGAATCGAACAAAAAAAGCACCTGTTTTACATTTAAACTATTAATTTCACATGTTTACCTACCTCCGTCCGGCCTTTAGTTGCAACTTTGTCTTTATTTTTAAATTTTTTATTTTCGTTTCCATTTTCAAATCGTTTTAATCAATTGTCATATTTTACTCAATTAAATGTTTAGTCGTTTGTTTATTGTAAACTTTTGTATTGATTTCAGTTTTTGCTTGAACGTTAAACTGTCAAAGTTTTAAATTTCATTTTACCTCTAGAGCGCCAGTTTTTGTAACAATTATAATTGAAATTTATTAATCTCTAGATTAGTTATTTTTTTTAATGGTTGTATTGTCCCATAAATATTTATTAACCACAATTTTTTTTTTTTTTCTATTTTTAGGTGAGTTGGGTCAACAATTAAGGAAAATTTTTATAGCGAAAGAAATTAAAGCAAGTAAGTTATTAAATTTGAAAAATCTAAGGGATATCATTATATTTTTATAGAAAATTTATGGATAACTTTATATTTCTATAGAAAACATATCGGTAACTTTCCATTTCTATAGAAAAGTTATCGATAACTTTCCATTTCTATAGAAAAGTTATCGATAACTTACTATTTCTATAGAAAAGTTAACGATAACCTTCTATATCTATACCAAAGTTATTGATAACTTTCTTTTGCTATAGAAAAGTTATCGATAACTTTCTACTCCTATAGAAAAGTTATCGATAACTTAATATTTTTATAGAAAAATTATCGATAACTTTATATTTCTATAAAAAAGTTATTGATGACTTCCTATTTCTATAGAAAGTATATCAATAAATTTCTATTTCTATTGAGAAGTTATCGATAACTTTCTATTTCTATAGAAAAGTTATTTATAACTTTCTATTTCTATTAAAAAGTTATTGATAACTTTCTATTTCTACAGAAAAGTTATTGATAACTTTATATTTCTATAGAAAACTTATCGACAACTTTCTATTTCTATAGAAAAATTATCGATAACTTTCCATTTCTATAGAAAAGTTATCGATAACTTACTTTTTCTATAGAAAAGTTAACGATAACTTCCTATATCTATACAAAAGTTATCGATAACTTCCTTTTTCTATAAAAAAAGTTATATATAACTTTCTACTCCTATAGAAAAGTTATCGATAACTTAATATTTTTATAGAAAAGTTATCGATAACTTTCTATTTCTATAGAAAAGTTATCCATGACCTCCTATTTCTATAGAAAATACGAGTATATCGATAACGTTCTAATTCTATAGAAAAGTTATTGATAACTTTCTATTTATATAGAAAAATTATCGATAACTTTATATTTCCATAGAAAAGTTATCAAGAACTTTTTATTTCTGAAGAAAAGTTACTGATGACTTTGTTTTTCACTAGAAAAGTTATCGATAACTTTTTATTTTTATAGAAAAGTTATCAATAACTATCTTTTTCTATAGAAAAGTTATCGATAACTTTCTATTTCTATAGAAAAGTTATCGATAACTTTCTATTTCTATAGAAAAGTTATCGAAAACTTTCTATTTTTACAGAAGAGTTATCGATAACTTTCTATTTCTATAGAAAAGCTATCGATAACTTTATATTTCTATAGAAAAGTTATTGATAACTTTCTATTTCTATAGAAAAGTTATCGATAACTTTCTATTTCTATAGAAAACTTATCGATAACTTTATTTTCTATAGAAAAGTTATCAATAACTTTCTATTTCTATAGAAAACTTATCGATAAGATTATATTTCTATAAAACACTTGTCGATAACTTTATATTTCTATAGAAAAGTGAACGATAACTTTCTATTTCTATAGAAATGTTTTTGATAACTTTCTATTTCTATAGAAAAGTTATCAATAACTTTCTATTTTTATAGGAAAGTTATCGATAACTTTCTATTTCTATAGAAAAGTTATCGATTTCTATCTTTTGTTATAGAAAAGTTATCGATGACTTTCTATTTCCATAGAAATGTTATCGATAACCTTGTATTTTCATAAAATGTTATCGACTTGATCTATATTCAAGTCTATTTCCTATTCTATGTCTTAGTCTATGTTTTAGTCTATGTCTTAGTCTATGCTTTAGCCTTTATCTTAGTCTATGTCTTAGCCTATGTCTTAGTCTATGCTTCAGTCTATGTCTAAGTCTTTATATTAGTCTATACCTTAGTCTATGTCGAAGTCTATATCTTAGTCTTAGTCTATGCCTTAGTCTATATCTTAGTCTATGCCTTATTCTATCTCTTAGTCTATGTCTTAGTCTATGTCTTAGTCTATGTCTCTGTCTATGCCTTAGTCTATGTCTTAGTCTTAGTCTATGTCTTAGTCTATGTCTTAGTCTATGCCTTAGTCTATGTCTTAGTCTATGTCTTAGTCTATGTCTTAGTCTATGTGTTAGTCTATGTCTTAGTATATGTCTCAGTCTATGTCTTAGTCTATGTGTCAGTCTATGTCTTAGTCTTTGTTTTAGTACATTGTCCATTGCGTATTTTGATTACTTTAGTTATTCATCAAAATACCATTGCCTATTTTCAGGATTTCCTTAAATTAGTGATGATTACTAAAAATTGACTTTAGTATTAGCTACTCATTAAATTAACAAGCAAATATTGTCTTAAGCGGTTTTCCATTGAATATCCTATTTCTCAAATTGAAATCCAAAGTCCTATTTAAATATTCATCAAGAAAATTACATAAATGTAAAGCATACTTTACGGTCATTATAAATATGAAATATTTCCAAGAAATATCCTATTAAAATACATTATCATATAGTAAATAATTAATTAGGGAAAAAATGTTTCTTAGTAGTCATAGGAAATGATATGGAAAGAAGAAAATTATAATAAAATTTTCCTTGAGCAAAAAAAGCAGAAAAATATTAAAGCAGTTTAAAAGATTTTCCCTATAATCCGGTAATCAATAATTACTACATTAATTGCCTGCTAGTAAAACAAGCGAGTGAATAAAAAAAGATGATTAAATATTTCTCAGCAAGTTTATCCTTGATTCAGGATCGGCAACAGGCAACTGAAAATATTAATACAACGCTATTAATGTTTAAGTAATTTCCCTGTTGCTACAACGAGGAAAATTGAAGGAAACTTTTAGTTGAAAGTTATACAAGGGTGATATGTTAATTATTAAAAATTTCATCAAATGTGTTTAACCGGCTACAGGTATTGTTGCTCCCCCCAATCTTGTTCTCAGTTTACCATAACACGTGTATTTTTTCAATACCTTAATCTTTTTATCTTGCATAAATTTTCCATAGTATATATGTAGGAGGATTCTAATTATTTCATATTCTTTTTTGCTTTGCGTTTTATAATTCAGGTTGTAGTTTTCATTAAGCCTCATTTGCTAGAGTTTTTCCCTTGCAATTTTTTTTCCCTTTCATTATTTTAATGTAGTTTATATATTTTTTCCGGTTACCTTGCAGTAACGCAAATGCGGAAGCTAATGCATTTAAGCAGAAGTTTCAACTAAATAGAAATTTTATTTTTATGCATTTATCCTTTTTTCCCCCCATTTACTTTCAATTAATTTATAAACGGCCAACATATAAAGCCATATTTAGAGCTTAGTAGTTGCAATTTTAGCAATAAGCTATTTTCTCTTTATTAATAACTAATTGCAACTAATTGGAAAAATGAGGCAAAAACTAAAGCATAATGTTAGGCTTTTATTGTTTTTATAAAGTGAAGCATATACAAAGGGATTAGAGCTACAAGCATGGTTACAAATTGTATAATATTATTTTAGCTTTCAATAAATTTAAAGGGTTTAATAATATTAAAATATTGAAAACGTTTGTTAATATATTCGATAATTGAAATTTAGTTAAAGAATGTGTTTCACAAATTTTCGTTTAAAAGATACCTTCTATTAGTCTCTGACTTAGTATATGCTTTAACACTAGTCTTTGTCTTAGTAAAGTCATAGCCTAGTTCTTAGTCTATGTCTTAATTTCGTTAGAAATGTTATAGTTAACTTTACATTTATATAGAAATGTTATCGACAACTGTCTACTGCTATAGAAAAGTTATTCATACCTTTCCATTCCCATAGAAAAGTTATCGATAAATTTATATTTTATAGACAAGTTATCTATAACTTTCTATTTCTATAGAAAAGTTATCAATAACTTTCTATTTCTATAGAAAAGTTATCGATAACTTTATATTTCCATAGAAAACTTATCGACAACTTTATATCTCCATAGAAATCTTTTCGATAACTTTATATTTCTATAGAAAAGTTATCGATAACATTCTATTTCTATAGAAAAGTTATCGATAACTTTCTATTACTATAGAAAAGTTATCGGTAACTTTCTATTTCTATAGAAAAGTTATCGATAACTTTCTATTTCTATAGAAAACTTATCGATAACATTATATTTCTATAAAACACTTGTCGGTAACTTTATATTTCTATAGAAAAGTGAACGATAACTTTCTATTTCTATAGAAATGTTTTTGATAACTTTCTATTTCTATAGAAAAGTTATCAATAACTTTCTATTTTTATAAGAAAGTTATCGATAACTTTCTATTTCTATAGAAAAGTTATCGATTTCTATCTTTTGTTATAGAAAAGTTATCAATAACTTTATATTTCTATAGAAAAGTTATCGATAACTATCGATGAATATTTCTATAGAAAAGTATTTCTATAGAAAAGTTATCAATAACTTTATATTTCTTAAAAAAGTGAGTTTAAATCTTAGTCTGTGTCTTAGTCTATGTCTTAGTCTATGTCTTAGTCTATGTCTTAGTCTATGTCTTAGTCTATGTCTTAGTCTATGTCTTAGTCTATGTCTTAGTCTATGTCTTAGTCTATGTCTTAGTCTATGTCTTAGTCTATGTCTTAGTCTATGTCTTAGTCTATGTCTTAGTCTATGTCTTAGTCTATGTCTTAGTCTATGTCTTAGTCTATGTCTTAGTCTATGTCTTAGTCTATGTCTTAGTCTATGTCTTAGTCTATGTCTTAGTCTATGTCTTAGTCTATGTCTTAGTCTATGTCTTAGTCTATGTCTTAGTCTATGTCTTAGTCTATGTCTTAGTCTATGTCTTAGTCTATGTCTTAGTCTATGTCTTAGTCTATGTCTTAGTCTATGTCTTAGTCTATGTCTTAGTCTATGTCTTAGTCTATGTCTTAGTCTATGTCTTAGTCTATGTCTTAGTCTATGTCTTAGTCTATGTCTTAGTCTATGTCTTAGTCTATGTCTTAGTCTATGTCTTAGTCTATGTCTTAGTCTATGTCTTAGTCTATGTCTTAGTCTATGTCTTAGTCTATGTCTTAGTCTATGTCTTAGTCTATGTCTTAGTCTATGTCTTAGTCTATGTCTTAGTCTATGTCTTAGTCTATGTCTTAGTCTATGTCTTAGTCTATGTCTTAGTCTATGTCTTAGTCTATGTCTTAGTCTATGTCTTAGTCTATGTCTTAGTCTATGTCTTAGTCTATGTCTTAGTCTATGTCTTAGTCTATGTCTTAGTCTATGTCTTAGTCTATGTCTTAGTCTATGTCTTAGTCTATGTCTTTATGTCTTAGTCTATGTCTTAGTCTATGTCTTAGTCTATGTCTTTATGTCTTAGTCTATGTCTTAGTCTATGTCTTAGTCTATGTCTTAGTCTATGACTTAGTCTATGTTGTAGTCTATGTCTTAGTCTATGTCTTAGTCTATGTCTTAGTCTATGTCTTAGTCTATGTCTTAGTCTATGTCTTAGTCTATGTCTTAGTCTATGTCTTAGTCTATGTCTTAGTCTATGTTTTAGTCTATGTCTTAGTCTATGTCTTAGTCTATGTCTTAGTCTATGTCTTAGTCTATGTCTTAGTCTATGTCTTAGTCTATGTCTTAGTCTATGTCTTAGTCTATGTCTTAGTCTATGTCTTAGTCTATGTCTTAGTCTATGTCTTAGTCTATGTCTTAGTCTATGTCTTAGTCTATGTCTTAGTCTATGTCTTAGTCTATGTCTTAGTCTATGTCTTAGTCTATGTCTTAGTCTATGTCTTAGTCTATGTCTTAGTCTATGTCTTAGTCTATGTCTTAGTCTATGTCTTAGTCTATGTCTTAGTCTATATCTTAGTCTATATCTTAGTCTATGTCTTAGTCTATGTCTTAGTCTATGTCTTAGTCTATGTCTTAGTCTATGTCTTAGTCTATGTCTTAGTCTATGTCTTAGTCTATGTCTTAGTCTATGTCTTAATCTATGTCTAAGTCTATGTCTTAGTCTATGTCTTAGTCTATGTCTTAGTCTATGTCTTAGTCTATGTCTTAGTCTATGTCTTAGTCTATGTCTTAGTCTATGTCTTAGTCTATGTCTTAATCTATGCCTTAGTCTATATCTTAGTCTATGTCTTTGTCTTTGTCTTAGTCTATGTCTTTTTCTATATCTTAGTCTATGTCTTAGTCTATGTCTTAGTCTATATCTTAGTCTATGTCTTAGTCTATATCTTAGTCTATGTCTTAGTCTATGTCTTAGTCTATGTCTTAGTCTATGTCTTTGTCTATGTCTTAGTCTATGTCTTAGTCTATGCCTTAGTCTATGTCTTAGTATATGTCTTAGTCTATGTCTTAGTCTATGTCTTAGTCTATGTCTTAGTCTATGTCTTAGTCTATGTCTTAGTCTATGTCTTAGTCTATGTCTTAGTCTATGTCTTAGTCTATGTCTTAGTCTATGTCTTAGTCTATGTCTTAGTCTATATCTTAGTCTATATCTTAGTCTATGTCTTAGTCTATTTCTTAGTCTATGTCTAAGTCTATGTCTTAGTCTATTTCTTAGTCTTTGTCTTAGTCTATGTCTTAGTCTATGTCTTAGTCTATGTCTTAGTCTATGTCTTAGTCTATGTCTTAGTCTATGTCTTAGTCTATGTCTTAATCTATGTCTAAGTCTATGTCTTAGTCTATGTCTTAGTCTATGCCTTAGTCTATGCCTTAGTCTATGCCTTAGTCTATGTCTTAGTCTATCTCTTAGTCTATGTCTTAGTTCCTGTCTTAGTCTCAATTATAGAAGTTTACAATTTATTGTAATTAAAAAAAATCATAGCATATCTTCAGGCTTTATATTTAAAGGTATATTTCTAGACTTTATATTTTAAGATATATTTCTAGGATTTATGCCTTAATATATACTTTAACAATTGACTTTTTAATCACTTAACATTTATTAGTACATACTCGTAACTTCATTGTAAATATTTATATTGCTCTTTTTTTTAATCAATTGTTCTTCCTTTTAATCGAATTTTTCCATTATAAATTATTTCAATTATTGTATTGCATTGTATTGTTAATGTACTTTTGCATTATGATTGTTGCATTTCATTTAATTTGCGTAATTGCTACAGCTAAGTATTTATTTCTGTTAATTTCGATAATAATGATGTTGCACGAAATAAGAAAATAAAAAAATATCTTTCAGTTCGTACCACTTTACGCCATTTAAGGCATATAATTATCGTTGAGCAAAGTTTAATTAATTGTACAAAATTACATAAATATAAAGAAAATACTCAGTAAAGCAAATTAAAAGGTAGATTTTCTTTAGCAGGCTTTTAGGTGCTTGTGCAGCGGCAAATTAAAAAGAAATATTAATATTATTCTGAGTATATATAAATATTGAAAGGGGCCAAAGCAAAGCTATATAATTATATATTATTGGAAGCTTTTCAAAAGTTTTAAGTAATTACTATCAATACTTAAAGTATGCTCTTTGAGATAATTAATGTTAATAATAGTGAAGCATACTTAAGGGTGTTTGAAATGTAAAATGAATAATTTTATTTTATGTTAAAAATTGATTGAATACAGATTTGGATTTAAAGTGGAAAAATAAATTATTTAATAGCTTAATTATTCAATTATCGGTTAATTCTCTGTTAGAATAATTTTAGATAAATTTTTGCCTTACCCTTAAAATAGGCTCTACTTTTTGCTAACCTCTACTTCATTGATTTTAAATTCATTTATGAACGTAATTGTGTTTTAATCTGGTTTTATTTTCATTAAATATTAATCATATTTTAAATATGATAGAGAGGTAAATTTATTATAAATTAAATTTAATAAAAACAAACCATTTAAAGTAATTACTAAAACATATTTTTTTCATTTCAACTTAAGAGTGAGAAAAATATTCAATAAATAAATGTTTTTGAATTTAAATGTTATTTCTGTTTAAAATGTTAACTAATGAACAATTCAACTTGAATGCATTTGCCACCAATAGGAGGTGGGAAAGGGTATTGTAAATCCCGGTAACCAGTATTTATGATATTTATTTGCAATGCACAAAAGCCTATTAGGAAATAAAAAGAAATTTCAATATCTTAAATTGACCGTTCAATATAGACAAATATTTCTTTCCAAAATTTTTCCAAAGAAAAATATATCTTTCCAAAATATTTGGAAAGAAAAATATTTCTTTCCTAAATTTTTCTAACGAAAAATATTTCTTTCCATAATTTGTCTAAAGAAAAATTATTCTTTCCAAAATTTTTCTAAAGAAAAATATTTCTTTCCAAATTTTTTCGAAAGAAAAATAATTCTTTCCAAAATTTTTCTAAAGAAAAATATTTCTTTCCAAAATTTTTCTAAAGAAAAAAAATTTTTCCAAATTTTTTCTAAAGAAAATTTTTTTCTAAAGAAAATTTTTTTCTAAAGAAAAATAATTCTTTAAAAAATTTTTCTAAAGAAAATTTTTTTCTAAAGAAAAATAATTCTTTCCAAAATTTTTCTATAGAAAAATATTTCTAACGAAAATTTTTCAAAAGTAAAAAATTTCTAACGAAAATTTTTTATAAGAAAAAAATTTCTAACAAAAATTTTTCTAAAGAAAAAAATTTCTAACAAAAATTTTTCTAAAGAAAAAAATTTCTAACAAAAATTTTTCTAAAGAAAAAAATTTCTAACGAAAATTTTTCTATAGAAAAAATTTCTAACAAAAATTTTTCTATAGAAAAAATTTCTAACGAAAATTTTTCTATAGAAAAAAATTTCTAACAAAAATTTTTCTAAAGAAAAAAATTTCTAACGAAAATTTTTCTATAGAAAAAATTTCTAACAAAAATTTTTCTATAGAAAAAATTTCTAACGAAAATTTTTCTATAGAAAAAAATTTCTAACGAAAATTTTTCTATAGAAAAAATTTTTCTATAGAAAAAAATTTTTCTATAGAAAAAAATTTCTAACGAAAATTTTTCTATAGAAAAAAATTTCTAACGAAAATTTTTCTATAGACAAAAATTTCTAACGAAAATTTTTCTATAGAAAAAATTTTCTAACGAAAATTTTTCTATAGAAAAAAATTTCTAACGAAAATTTTTCTATAGAAAAAAATTTCTATCGAAATTTTTTCTATAGAAAAAAATTTCTAACGAAAATTTTTCTATAGAAAAATATTTCTATCGAAATTTTTTCTATAGAAAAATATTTCTATCGAAATTTTTTCTATAGAAAAATATTTCTATCGAAATTTTTTCTATAGAAAAATATTTCTATCGAAATTTTTTCTATAGAAAAATATTTCTATCGAAATATTTTCTATAGAAAAATATTTCTATCGAAATTTTTTCTATAGAAAAATATTTCTATCGAAATTTTTTCTATAGAAAAATATTTCTATCGAAATTTTTTCTATAGAAAAATATTTCTATCGAAATTTTTTCTATAGAAAAATATTTCTATCGAAATTTTTTCTATAGAAAAATATTTCTATCGAAATTTTTTCTATAGAAAAATATTTCTATCGAAATTTTTTCTATAGAAAAATATTTCTATCGAAATTTTTTCTATAGAAAATTATTTCTATCGAAATTTTTTTCTATAGAAAAAATTTCGATAGAAATACGTTTCTAGATAGAAATATTTTTCTATAGAAAAGTATTTCTTTTAAAATTTTTTTTTTCTAGAAAAATATTTCTATAGTACATTTTTCCTTAGAAAAATATTTCTAAAGAAATTTTTCTCTAGAAAAATATTTATATAGAAATATTGCATATTTTAAGGAAGTATAAAATAATTTTCAATTTTATGATATTATACATGGTTGCCCATTAATGTAGGTCCATTGGTATTAAAATGAATTCAAATGAGAACTTTAATAATTATTACATTTATGTTCACATTTGACATATAACACCATTAACTCAATTAAAGAAAAATAATTTTTCAAACCTCCCAAAAGTATGCAACAAAATTTTTATTATATTTTTTATGTTTTCATTTCGCAATCAAAGCCTTAGGGTCCTTTCACGGTCTTCTCGAATTTCTATCAAAAATTTTCCACCTGGCCTTTTATAACATGCACGTGTAATTGTATTTATAAAGCTCACACTCACTCAAATGAGTTCATTTATTAACGTTTATGAGCGGGTGCAAAAATATATTGGACTTGTAAATTCACACAAAATAATTGCCATAATTATAATTAATGTTTTTTCAATATTTAAAGCAAATAAACTTACACACAATTACATAAAACATTTAAATATATTTAATTTTATGTAAATACACACTCAGTTTTTATATAATAACAAATACATAAATGTAGGTATTTGGCAGGTAATTTTGGTTAAGTGATTTTTTAGGCATTTTTGATTTGAAAGCAAAATCTTTTCTTAAATAAAGTTGGAGTTATAATGAAATAGTCTTTACTTTATTTAAAAACAGAAGCCGCACTCGATTTCTATTGTTATGTAAAATATTTCAGAAACATTTGTGTAGCATACTTTTAGGTTAACCTAAGGTATTTTATACAATATTTGCTTAAAAGTCTAAGTTTTCAATCGATATCGATTTTTCGTCAGTTTTCATAACAAATTTCTTCTAATTGTCAAAAATATTTAGCCCTTTTTGCTGGCTACACGCTCGTATACCTTTAACATAAAACCTGGTAAATAGGATTAAAAGGGCAGCAACATAAAGTTGACAAGATAAATACTTGCATAACGTTGCATAAATACTTTTCAATAAACAGAGCTTTCGAACGAAAAAAAATGCATAGTTGTGTTGTTAAAATAGCATAATAATTAAAATTAATGTAATTAATAATTATTGTTATTTACGTAATAAATGAAAAATCATTTAAAAAACTAAAGGAGAGAGAGATAAGGCACTTTTTTAAAGGCAGCTACATAATTGTTTACGACAAATAACAAAAGTTTATAAAAAATGGCACTGAAAGAAAAATAAGGTATACTTTTAGGTTTCAGAGTTTTCAAAATGATGTAGAGTTAAAAAAGTATAGACTACTTTTAGGGAAATTTTAAGCTAAAAAAATAATCTATTGAAATTTGTTGTCGTGGTAACACAAGATGTTAGATCTCTTTTTTAGAATGAAAGTTCTTTATAATCATTTTTTTGTGAAATTGTTTAGTTTTGTTAAAATATTAGTCATAAAAGTACTAACAACATATCACTAAATTACAAATAAAACATGTTTAATAAAAGGAATCGAACTTACGTTAAAAATGTCATAAAAAAGCGGACAGATTTAGGTTACAGAGTTCAAAAATAGTCTGAAGCAAAAAAAGTGAAGCCTACTTCCAGGCTGATTTCTAACACTGATAAGAAGACTTAAGAAGTTTGTGTAAATTTTATTGTCGCCTTGAATGGAAGATGATAAGCAAATATTTATAAGAAATATTTTAATTTTACTAATAAACAATATAATTAACAAAAGTTTAATAAAAGTACAGTAAGTTTTTTAAAAGCTTTTGATCAAAAAGAGACCTTCTAAAATATTTTAAGGCTGCAGGGTTTTAGTAATTATATGGAGTAGAAAAAGTGAAACCTACTTTTCGGGTAATTTTGTACTCTTGTGAGTAGGCTGTAAAATTTGTTCCTGTGATTTCCAACAAGAACGAACTTCTTCTAATCGATAAAAAAAATTTCTACTACAAAAATATTTCGATATAAAAATGTTTTATAAAGAAATTTAAAAAATTTGTGAGTTAGCAAATTTTTTAATATTAAAATTTTTCTAAGTATTTTTTTTTTAATTTTTTTATTAAATCTTAATTTTAAGTCTATTTTTCGAAAAAAAAAAATATATATGATTTTTCCGATATAATTTTTTTGATGAAGAAATTGTCAGAAAATTTTCAAAACAAATTTTTTGTTTGAAAAATTTCTTAATAGAAAATTCTTCTTTATAAAAAATTTTCAGTACAATTTGAGTCACCCAAAAATATACAAATTTTGAAAAAAAAAAACACAGAGAAGATTTTTGATTTTAAAAATATTATAGAGGAAAGTAGACTTAAACTGACATCTTAAGTTGATTATTTTCTACAAATATATATTTTGAGGTGCCCAAAAATATGCAACACGATTCGAGTGCCATAATAATGTTAAACTTCTTCATTATATTTTCGTAAAAAATTGTTCGTTTAAATTTTTTCCTAAAAAAATTGTACGTTTAAATTTTTTCGTAAAAAATTGTTCGTTTAAATTTTTTCGTAAAAAAAATGTTGTTTTCAAATTTTGAATTGAAAAGTTTTACATGAAATCATTGCACTAGGATGCTTATTTATTACAAGTATTTATTATTCTAATAAATACTTGTAATAAATTTAAACCAAATAATTTTTTCTAATTATTCTCTTTATATCCCTTAAAATCACGGTTCGGCGCAAAGAGAACAGAACAAAAATATAGTCGACAGAGTTGCCGTTTACACTTTTAAATAAAATAGGTATTTTTTCAATGTGTAGTTCTAACGTTTTAAAAAAAATAAGTTTTCTACTCCATTTTTCTGAATATTTTTATCAAAAATTTTTCTACTTTTTTTGATCAAAGATTTTTCTATAGAAAATTTTTTTATCAAAGATTTTTCTATAGAAAATTTTTTTATCAAAAATTTTTCTAAAGAAAATTTCTGTATCAAAAATTTTTTCATCAAAAATTTTTCTATTAAAAATTTTTTATCAAAAGTTTTTCAATAGATTTTTTTTTATCAAAATTTTTCTAAGAAATTTTTTCATCAAAAATGTTTCTATAGACAATTTTTTTATCAAAAATTTTTCTACACAAAATTTCTGTATCAAAAATTTTTCTATGGAAAATTTTTTGTTAAAAGTTTTTCTATAGAAAATTTTTTTATTAAAAATTTTTATAAGAAATTTTTTTATCAAAAGTTTTTCTATAGAAAATTTTTTTATCAAAAATTTTTCTAAAGAAAATTTCTGTAGCAAAAATTTTTCTATAGAAAATTTTTTTTATCAAAAGTTTTTCTATAGAAACATTTTTTAATAAAAATTTTTCTGTAGAAAATTTTATTATCAAAAATTTTTCCATGGAAAATTTTTTATCAAAAGTTTTTCTTTAGAATATTTTGTTTATCAAATTTTTTGTTTAACAAATTTTTTCATCAAAAATTTTTCTATAGAAATTTTCTGTATCAAAGATGTTTCTATAGAAAATTTTTTATCAAAAGGTTTTCAATAGAAAATTTTTTTTATCAAAAATTTTTCTAATAATTTTTTTATCAAAAATTTTTCTAAGAAAACTTTTACAACAATAACTTTTTTAAGAAAACTTTTTCAACAAAAATTTTTCTATTGAAAATTTTTTATCAAAAATTTTTCTACTGTTTATCAAAAATTTTCTATAAAATTTTTTTTATTAAAAATTTCTTTATTAAAAATTTTTCTAAGAAAGTTTTTCATCAAAAATTTTTCTAAGAAATTTTTTCATCAAATTTTTTCTAAGAAATTTTTTCATCAAAAATTTTTCTATAGAAATCTTTTTCAGCAAAAATTTTTTTATTGAAAATTTTTTATCAAAAATTTTTCTATTGAAAATTTTTTATCAAAAATTTTCTATAGAATATTTTGTTATCAAAAATTTTTCTATAGAATTTTTTTTATATTGAAAATTTTTCTAAGAAATATTTTCATCAAAAATTTTTCTAAGAAATTTTTTCATCAAAAATTTTTCTACAGAAAATTTCTGTATCAAAAATTTTTCTACAGAAAATTTCCGTATCAAAAATTTTTCTACAGAAAATTTCTGTATCAAAAATTATTCTATGGAAAATTTTTATCAAAAATTTTTCTATAGAAAACTTTTTTAACCAAAAATTTTTCTATAGAAAATTTTTTTATCAAAAATTTTTCTATAGAAAATTTTTTTATCAAAAATTTTCTATAGAAAATTTTTTCATCAAAAGTTTTTCTATCAAAAATTTTTTTAAGAAATTTTTTCATCAACAATTTTTCTATAGAAATTTTTTTTATTAAAAATTTTTTTATAGAAAACTTTTTCTTTTTTTATCAAAATTTTTTCTATAGAAAATTTTTTTATCAAAAGTTTTTTTATAGAAAATTTTTTTTATCAAAAATTTTTCTAAGAAATTTTTTTATTAAAAATTTGTTTATAGAAAATTTTTGTTCGGCTCGAAAATATCTAATTAAAAATAATAATCTTAATATTAGAATTTATTTCTGTTGTGAAAAATATTCCCAATATTTACAAAAATATTCCCAATGTTTACAAAAATAGTAGTGTCGTGGCAACAATGTTCGAGATTTTATTTCTTTGGTCTCTCGAACCATGTATTTTGTTGCTATAAATGAGATTTTGTTTTGTTTCTTGTCTATTTTGTTTTTGTCTGTTCTTTAACAAAGCGGCACCAACCATTTTAATACTTATTTTCGTTTTATTATCGTGGTGTTTACGAAAGTCACATAAAATTTATCGGCTTCTGGTGGTATGGACTATCTACGAATATTTAAAATAGACAGATCAAAAACTTTGTCTTTTCTTTATTGAAAAACAAACTAAATGCGAATTATTATAGTGTCTCAATAGATTTAAATACACAACATTTTTTAGAATTATCACTTTTTTACTTTCCACACTTTTTTATTACTTTTTTGGGAGCTAAAGAGGGTTTCAAAAATAAGTGAAATGAAAAGAATAATTAAAATTTTGGCTATACCAGTTTTGTATAGAAAAATCTGTACGAGAATCAAAATTTTAAGAAATTTTACAAAATATAAAATTTGTAATAATTTAGGACGTCTAAAAGTAGACAACATGATTAAAATGCCGCAAATGGATCTCAGATTATGGGCCTGATTTTTTAAACATTTTTTTTACTTTATTTCCTTCTTAAAAGCAAATCTACTTAAATGTGGTCTAACTCATGACATCTAACCATATTTAAGCATTAATACCTCCCTAAAGTATGCAACATTTTTTGTAAATTAGTTAAACTCTTTGCTTAATCGTGCATTTTTGATTTAAGCCACTATATTTAGCCTTACCACAAATGTTTGCCTTTTTTCATGTAATTTTTGTGCTACTTTTTTAAATAAAAAATATTTTTATTAAAAAAATCGCTGGCATATTTGTATTTATTTAACCAAATTTTTTTGCCATTTTCTCACAAAACAAATAAATTGCCAGCAAATATTTACTTTTTATTAATTTTATTTTTATAGTCAGAAATTTTTTTATTAAACAGATTCCGCCAATAAAATATTATTTACAAAGGTATTTTATTAATGACTTGTAATAATAAATTTTATTATTTTAATTTATTAAAATATTATTATTATTATTTTTAATTATATGCGACAGTGATTTTTATATAAACAAACAAATTTCTGTGACGTTATTTGTTGCAGAGTTTTTTTCTTAAATTTTCTTTTTTGTTTTTTTGCTCTAGAAACTTAATTAAACAAATAAATAATAATTAAAATAAAATAATTAATTAAGCCATTAGTTTGTCAAGATTAAATATAACAAAAAAAAAACACATATTGGAAAATTGGATTTAATGGTAGATGTCAAGACTAATTAGGTGAGAAAAAATTCTAGTAATTGGTATATAATATTGAGGTTTAGGTTTTTTTGTTGGAAGGTAAATGTCAGTTTGTAAAAAGCGATAATTAATGAGGTTTGTTAGAGTTTGATATGTAAATTAAGTCTCAATTAATTATATAATATATATTTTTTTAATTACTTAATCTCGAGGCTATTTAATGTTATTACAGAGATAATAGGTTTTTACAAAACTGTTTAAAAAGCTATTTGAAATTAATTAGAATTTGAATAATTGAAGCCTTCAATGTATGCAATAGTTTTTATTTCTCTTTACCAGGCAAAAATGCTTATTATGTTATGCTTTTCGCCCCAGAGTTAAGGCAAAATACATAATTTTACTTGAAATTTCATCCACTGTTTAAATGAAGCCTTAAATATATGCCAAAGTTTTTACTTTAATTCATTACACTTTGTATTGCATACATCAAAGGCAACCAGATTCACTCCCAGTCACAAAGAACCTCTGTGTTTTTGAAGTATTTTAAATTTCGAGTCTTCTCAATTTTATTACTGAAAACATCTCTTTAAAAAATGTTTATAAAAAACTATTTGAAATAAATCAGTTTTTTTTTAATAATTGACCCCTTCATGGTATGCAATAGTTTTTAGTTATTTTCCCTAGGCAAAAATGCCATGTTATGTTATGTTTTTTTGCCTTACAGTTCAGACTAAAAATACAGGTTTACTTGAAATTTCATTCATTGTTTAAATGATTTTACTTTTTTCATTACACTTTGTATTGCATACCTCAAAGGCAACAAGATTAAATCTGCATCAAAAAAAAACTCACTTTTTTTTAATATTTTGAATATAGAGTCTAGTTAATTTATAACTGCAAAATTGTTAAAAAAGCCATTTGAAATTAATTGGTGTTTTGGATAACCTAGAGGCTACTCAATGTCGGTTTTCTAAAGAATCGTTCTTAAATGAGTATTTTTTACATAAATATTTAATATCGAAAATTTTCTATAGAAAAATTTGATGTCCACAGTTTTTAAAATTTTATATAGGAAAATTTTGTATTAAAAATTTCATTGGAAAACTTGTACATTAAAATTTTTTTATAGAAAAATTGTATATCGGAAATTTTCTCTAAAAAAATTGTATATAGACAGTTTTCTCTAAAAAAATTCTAAATTGGGGATAATCCTCCCGAAGAGATGGCCTAACCAACCATCGAAACGCGTAGAGGAATTTTGGTTTCTCCGCAAACAATTTTTGGCTTTTTATCAATAAATTGGTCTGTTACATTAATAAATAAATGTAACAGATTTCGGATCAAATGCGAATAGTCATTCTTTTTGAAAAAAATTTTATCTCAAAAATTTGCTCTAAAAAAAATTTTATATCAAAAATATTCTCTAAAAAATTTTTTATTGAAAATTTTCTGTAGAAAATTTTTTTATTGAAAATTTTCTGTAGAAAAATTTTGTATCGAAAATTTTCTCCAAAAAATTTTTTATTGAAATTTTTAACAAAAAACTTATATATCGAAAATTTTCCATAAAAAAATTGTATATTGAAAGATTTCTTTCAAATAATTTTATTTCGAAAATTTTCAATAGAAAATTTGTATAACAACAATTTTCTGTACAAACTTTTATATTGAAGATTTTGTATAGAAAAATTTTAAATCAAAATTTTCTATAGATAAAACTCTGTACTAAAAATTTTCTATAGAAAAATTTTATTATGAAAATTTTCCATAGAAAAATTTTAAATAAAAATTTTCTGTAGAAAAAATTCTGTACTAAAAATTTTTTATAGAAAAATTTTATATTGAAATTTTTCTATAGAAAAATTTTATATTGAGAATTTTCTCTAGAAAAAAATTTATTTTGAAAATTTTCTATAGAAAAAATTTATATCAAAAATTTTCTATAGAAAAAATTTATATCGAAAATTTTCTATAGAAAAAATTTATATCGAAAATTTTCTATACAAAAATTTTTTGTACAAAAATTTTCTATAGAAAACTTTTATTTCGAAAATTTTATATTGAAATTTTTCTATAGAAAAATTTTTTATTGAGAAGTTTTTCTAAAAAAAAAATTATTTTGAAAATTTTCTATAGAAAAAATTTATATCAAAAATTTTCTATAGAAAAAATTTATATTAAAAATTTTCTATAGAAAACTTTTATATCGAAAATTTCCTATAGAAAAACTTTGTATCAATACTATCAAAAATTTTATAACAAAAAAATTTTCTGTCTAAAATGTTCTCTAAAAAATTTAGTCAAAAATTTTCTCTAAAATAATTTTATGTCGAAAATTTGCTCTAAAAAATTTTTTATCGAAAATATTTTATAGAAAAATTTTATATCGAAAATATTCTATAGAAAAATTTTATATCGAAAATTTTCTATAGAAAATTTTTATATGGAACATTTTCTATAGAAAACTTTAATATCGAAAATTTTCTATAGAGACATTTTATATCAAAAATAATCTATAGAAAACTTTTATATCCAAAATTTTTGTTAGAAATCTTTAATATCGAAAATTTTATATCAAAAACTTTCTATAAAAAACTTTTTTATCGAAAATTTTCTATAGAAAACTGTTTTAACGAAAATTTTCTCTAATAAAATTTTATATCAAAAATCTTTCTAGGAAACTATTGTATCGAAAATTTGCTATAAAAAACATTTATATCGAAAATTTTCTGCAGATAAATTTTAAATCGAAAATTTTCTCTTAAAAATTATATATCTAAAATTTTTGTAGACATTTTTTGTATCGAAAATTTTTTACAGAAAAATTTTTAATCGAAAATTTTTTCTAAAAAAATTTTATATCGAAAATTTTTTCTAAAAAAATTTTATATGGAAAATTTTTATAGAAAACTTTTATCTCTAAAATTTTATATAAAAAACTTTTATTTCGAAAATTTGCTCGAAAATTTTCTATAGAAAAATTGTATATCGAGTATTTTCTAAAGAAAAATTTGGTATCGAAAATTTTCTATAGAAAACTTTTATATCGAAAATTTACTTTAGAAAAATTTAATATCGAAAATTTTCTACGGAAAACTTTAATATCGAAAATTTTCTATGGAAAACTTTTATATCGAAAATTTTCTATAGAAAACTTTTATATCAAAAATTTTCTATAGAAAACTTTTATATTGAAAATTTTCTATAAAAACTTTTATGTCAAAAATTTTCTACAGAAAACGTTAATATCGAGAATTTTCTATAGAATAATTTTATTTAGAAAATTTTCAATAGAAAACTTTTATATTGAAATTTTTCCATAAAAAATATATGTAGCCTTCAATGTATGCTATAGTTTTTAATTAATTTTACCATGTTCTTTAAATAGCCTGCAGTTAAGGCAAAAAAACATAAGTTTACTTGAAATTGCATTTATTGTTTAAATAAAGCCTTGAATATATGCCACAGTTTTTACTTTTATTCATTACACTTTGTATTGCATACATCAAAGGCAACTAGATTAAATCTCTGTCACAAAAAAGCCAGTATTTTAACTCTTTTAAAAATGTAGAAATATATTGTAATTAAAATATTTAAAATTCTAAATATATGTTTTTTTATAAATAAGTTTAATATACATTATCTGCTTCTAGGCGTTTAACATATTTTTCACATAATTTATTTGAAAATATTTTTATTTCGAGTCTATAAAATTAGTTTTCATAATTGAATTACCTTTTGCTAATATGCACTAATTTTTAGCACAAATTTAAATTAATTTCAAATTTTCACATTTAATCTAATTATGCCACACAAATCCTATGAATGTGAATAGGCTGGACTCGGCACTTGGAGTAGATTATGTTAATAGTTTTAAAGCATTTAATTAAATTTTAAATGTTTGAAAAAATTAAAAGTAAAAAAAAAACCAAAACAATTGCATGGAAATTATTTTTATTATATTTTTTAAGCCTAAAAATATGTTATATTAAATAGCAAAATTATTAAAAATTCTTTTTGAGATAAAATATCAATTTTAAATAATACTAAATTTTTCAGTTTAAATTGCCTGTTATTAGTAACAATGATTTTAGAGACATCTGATGATATTTACATATAATCAACAAAATCTTACATTCACTGTTTATAAAATTATTTATTTTGTACCTCCTAAAAGTATGCAAAAAATTGGAATTACTTAAATAATGCTTCAAATAGAAGTCGTGTCTCTGAGTTTCTTGAGGGATAATCAAGGGGTAACTTTGGCATTTAGTATGAATCGAAATTCAATATATGAATATATTGTTTAGCATACTTTTAGGCAATTTGAATAAAAACCTAATTCAATAATTTTAGGAGGTTCTGGAATAAAGTTCATTGTAATCAATTTAAATGTATTTTAAATGAAAAGTTGAAACAAATAATTATTCTTTCTTCAGAATTTAATATATTTTCCTTAAATTGCTTCTATTTCTTTTTCTGATTGTCCAAATTTTTATTTAACCCACATAAATGACACATGTCTAGATTTCTCTTTAAAAAAAACCCAGTCAATAACTTAATTTTTATTTTAGGTTTTTTTAAGAATTTTGAATGGCCAAATCAAAATTGAAAATATAACTACATTCATACATGACTGTAAAAAAAGCTCGAAAAACACTAAAACAGAGCAACTTAAGAGCCTTAAGGCGGCGGCATAAAATCAAATGCCTAGACAGTCGTAAAACATTTGGAAAACTCTTAAAATCATGAAAGATGCAGCTAAAAGCCAAACAAAAAATAAAAGAAAAACTACCAAATTTCTCCATTCAAACGTTCATGTTTAGTATTTGTATGCTCTATTTAAGGAAATGAATGTTTAAAATAGTCTACTATTTATTTATGTTAAATGGCTGAATGCACTTTTTTATACCTAGAGGATTTTGACTCTGAAATATTGAATTTGATAGCAAAAAAAAGAAAAACAAATCCTTTATATTTGTCTTAAATTGATTGAATTTATAAGTGCAAAAAAATAGCGGAGGAGGTTGAAATTGAAATTTTAGACAACCTACAAATGTCAAAAAGATTTGTATATCTTTTCTTGGGGTAATAGTCTGCTAATTTGATATTCTAAAAAGGATTCACATTTCATTTAGAAATTGGATGATCATATTAATTTCAAACTACAACAAATAACTCTTTATTTTTAAATTAATTAAAAAATATAGCCTACTCTCAGGGTTTGCAATTTTAACTAATTGCAGTATACTTTCAGGCCCGATTTTCTATAGAAATATTTCTAAGAAACAATTTTGACTGAAAATTTTCGATAGTAAAAATTTCTATGGAAAAAATTTCTGTAGAAAACTTTTATATCGAAAATTTTCATCAGAAAAATTGCATATAAAAAATTTTTTTAGAAAAAATTTTAATCGAAAATCTTTTATAGAAAAAATTTATATCAAAATTTTTCCATAAAAAAATCTTATATCGAAAATCTTCTATAGAAAAATTGTATATCAAAAAATTTCTATAGAAAACTTTTATATCGAAAAATTTATTAAAAATATTCTATTCAAAGTTTTCTATACAAAAACTTTTTATCGAAAAATTTTATCTCAAAAGTTTTCTATAGAAAAATTTTATTCTTAAAAAATTTCTTCATAAATATTTTATATTGAAAATTTTCTATAAAAAATTTTTTTATCAAAAATAAAAAAAAAAAATTTAATGAAATATTTTAATAGAAAAGTCTTATATCAAGAATTTTCTATTGCAAAACTTAAAAATAAAAATTTTATAACGGAAATTTTCTATCGAAAATTTTCTATTGAAAAAATTCATATTAAAAATTTTCTATAGAAAAATTTTTTATAGAAAAATTATTTCTATGGAAAAATTTTCTATAGAAAAATTTTTTATCGACAAATTTTCTATAGAAACACTTTATATCTAAATATTTCTGTAGAAAAATTTAAAATTGAAAATTTTCTAGCAACATTTTATATAGAATATATTCTATCAAGAAATTTTACAACAAAATTTTCTAAGAAAAATTTTCTATAGAAAATTTTTTATAGAAAAATTTTATAACGGAAATTTTATATCGAAAAATTTATAGAAAAAATTTCTTTCCAAAATCTTCTACAGAAAATTTTTTTTATCGAAAATTTTCCATAGAAATATTTTATACCGAAAATTTTCTATTAAAAAATTTTACAACAAAATTTTCTAAGAAAACTTTTTTGCTATAAAATTTCCTTTAAAAAAATGTTATATTGAAAAATTTCTAAAAAAAATGTATGTTTAATTATTTTAACAGAAAAATCTTATATCAAAAATTTTGTATTAAAAACTTTTAAAATAAAAATTTTTACACGAAAATTTTCTGTAGAAAAATTTTTTATACAAAAATTTTCTATTGAAATATTTTCTATAGAAAGAATTAATATCGAAAATTTTCTGCAGAAAAATTTAATATTGAACATATTCTATAGAAAAATTTGATATTTAATATTTTCTATAGCAAAACTAACTTTATATGGAAAATTTTCTTTAAAAAAATTTATATCGAAAATTTTCTATGGAAAAATTTTATATCAAAAATTTTTTATAGAAAAATTTTATATCAAAAATTTTCTATAGTAAAATTTTATATCTAAAATGTTCTATAGAAAAATTTAATATCGAAAATTTTGTATAGAAAAATGTTATATCGAAAATTTTCTATAGAAAAATTTTATATCGAAAATTTTCTATCAAAAAATTTTATATCGAAAATTGTCTATAGAAAAATCTATTTTAACAATTTTCTATAGAAAAATTGTATATTGAAAATTTAAAAAAAAAATGTATATAGAAAGTCTTTTTTTGAAAAATTTTATAACGAGAATTTTCTATAGAAAAATTGTATAACGAAATTTTCCTATGGGAAAAATTATAGAAAATTTTTCAGTAGAAAATTTGTATATCAAAACTTTTTAAAAGAAAAATTTCTATAGAATAATTTTCTTTCGATAAATTTTTTATTTAAAAATTTTGCTTTGAAAATTTTCTATAGAAAATTTGATATATAATATTTTCTTTAGAAAAATTTTATAACGAAAATTTTCAATAGAAAAATTTTATATCAAAAATTTTCTACAATTTTTTTATAGAAAAATTTTGATCAAAAATTTAATATTTTCTATAGAAAAATTTTATATCAAAAATTTTCTTTAAAAAGATTTATATCGAAAATTTTCTATAGAAAAATTTATATCAAAAATTTTCTATAGAAAAATTTTATTTCAAAAATTTTCTATACAAAAATTTTATATCGAAAATTAAAAAAAAATGTATATAGAAAGTTTTCTATAGAAAAATTTTTTAACGAAAATTTTCTATAGAAGAATTGTATAACGACGAAATTTTTCTATAGGAAAAATTATAGAAAATTTTTCAGTAGAAAATTTGTATATCAGTAGAAAATTTGTGTATCTAAAAAGAAATATGTTCCAAAATTTTTTATAGAAAAGTTAAGTATCGAAAATTTCTATATAATAATTTGCTTTCCAAAAATATTCTATTTAAAAATTTTGTTTTGAAAATTTTCTTTAAAAAATTTATATCGAAAATTTTCTATAGAAAAATTTGATATCTTATATTTTCTATAGAATAATTTTATATCGAAAATTTTCTATAGAAAAATTTTATATCAAAAATGTTCTATAGAAAAATTTTATAGCAAAAATTTTCTATAGAAAAATTTAATATTAAAAATTTTTTTATCTAAAATTTTTTATAGAAAAATTTTATATCGAAAATTTTTTATAGAAAAATTTTATATCGAAAATTTTCGATAGAAATAAAAGGATAGAAAAATTTTATAGAAAATTTTTATGTCGAAAAATTTTTTGTGAAAAAATTTTCTATAGAAAATTTCTTTTCGAAAAATTTTCTCTTTAAAATTTTATTTTGAAAATTTTCTATAGAAAAATTTACATGGAAAATTTTCTATAAAAAAAAAAATTTGATATCTTAAATTTTCTATAGAAAAATTTTATATCAAAAATTTTCTTTAGAAAAATTTTATATTGAAAATTTTCTATAGAAAAATTTTATTTTGAAAATTTTCTATAGAAAAATTTTATATTGAATATATTCTTTAGAAAAATTTAAATTGAAAATTTTTCTACAGAAAAACTTTACATCAAATATTATCTTTAGAAAAATTTTAAATCAAAAATTTTTTATAGAAAAATATTACAACAAAAATTTTCTATAGAAAAATTTTATATCGAAAATCTTCTATAGGAAAATTTTACATCGAATATTTTCTTTTAAAAAAATTTGAAATCAAAAATTTTCTATAAAAAAATTTATATCAAAAATTTTCTACAAAATAATTTTATATCGAAAATTTTCTAAAGAAAAATTTTATATCGAAAATTTTCAGTTTGAAAACTATATTTAGACTCTACTTTTAGATTTTCTGAGTTTGGTTTTTACCTAAAATTATGCTTTAAATTTTATAGTATTTATTTCGCCTTAAGTTATGCTATATTGAAAATCATTTATTATTTGCTTTTCATTTATTTCGCATTCTTTATTTCCTATTTTTGAACTTACAAAATCCGTCTATTCCCGTTCTCAATACCTTTTTGTTTGTCGATCTGTGACTCCATCTTCTGTGTGTGGACAGACAGACAAGACTTATAAAAGAAATCAATTGAATTGAATTGATTTTAAAGTCTTGTGTTAGCAGTGGTTGTGATAACATCGTTAGCGGAAGAATATATTTTAATAGTGAATTAAAAACTCTCTACCTGGAGGTTTGATACCTAAATTTAAAAGTGCATGAACATTTAAAAAAATAAAGTGAAAAAGACATTTAAAAAATAGAAGTTGTGCTTTAAAATAACATTCGGGGTTTTTATTCCCCTTGAATATATTTAAAAAGTGTAAAGATGGAGGAAGATAGAAATCTGAACCCAAAAAAGAGACCAAGAATGGTCACATCATTAGAAGAACTGAACAAAATAATAAGTTCAAAAAATGCAGAAATTAATCTGCTCAAGCAACAATTTTTAATGCTAAAGCAAAATTATGATGAGCTGATGAAAAGAATGGATACAAACAATAAATCCGATGAAGCTTCGAGTGAAGAAGAAGAAGAAATGGTTGAAGATACCTACGTTAATGAGAAGGAAGTATTGCCTACAACTTCCAGCCAGGCTAATGCCGTAGCTGGCTCAACAATACATAAGGATGCCTTGAATAAATGTTGGGTCCAAAATACTGAAGGAAGAAAATCGAATGCAGGTGCTACTAAAACAAGTGCAGGTGCTGTTAAAAAAGATGCAAAAACTGAAGGTGCTAAAACAAACGCAGGTGCTGCAAAAAAGATCCAAGTAAGGTAGATATAAGAAACAAACATATTCCTATTATAACTACCTACAACATAAATGTTAGAGATACAATATGTAGTATTGACGCTTTGCTAGGTCATAAAAACTATAACGTTAAAATTCTTGGTAATAATGTGGTAAATATAGGAGTCTGCACCTTAGAGGACTTTTCAAAAGTTAAGAGCCATTTAGGTCAACAGAAGGTAGAGTTTTATACGTACACCCCTAAAGGTATGCGTCCTTTTACGATTGTAATTGAGGGACTTCCCAATTCATTTGAGCAACTAGAATTATCTGACTACCTGAATAGTCTTCAAATTACTATTAACATAGTAGGTATATCTAAACTAGGCGGCGATAAATGGGTCGTTAGAATATCAAAAGACTCTGACATAAAGCAGGTCTATAATATTAAATATATTTTGCGTTGTAAAGTTACAATAAGAAAGTATATAAAAAAGGGAATAACGCAATGTTTTAATTGTCAGCGCTATGGCCATGTAGCAACGAATTGTTCCATGCCATACCGTTGTGTCAAATGTGGAGAGTCTCATGGCCCGGGTAATTGTAAAATACCTCCTAAGTCTCTAAACACTGAGGAATCCTTGGTCAAGGATAGCCTTTCAGGAGTAGTTAGGACACAGGTTGGCTTGCCAACAAAATGTGTGAATTGTCAAATTGAAGGGCACGTAGCAAGTTCTAAAGATTGTCCAAAAAGGAAAGAACTTTTGAGAAAACTAAGTGAAAAAAAGCTGGCAGAAACAAATAAAAATTCTTCTGTCAAATACCAAATATCAACTCCATCAAATGTAGTTAAAGGATTATCGTATGCTGCGGCTGCTGCGTCCTCTTCGAATAGACAACGATCGGCCCCTCAGGCTACAACTAATGGATCTTCAAATTCCATGATAAGTGTTGAGTCCGCCATGGCAGAATTTAATAATATTGAAAAAGATTGTAGACGATACTTTGGGGGAGGTCTATTCCAATGCCTTGAAAAAGTAGGAACTTTTGCAAAGGGATATAGTAAGTTAGGTTCAGAGGGGGAGAAAAAGAGTGCTTTATTTGGCATGTTAATGACACTAGGACATCATGGCTGACTTTATAAAAACCATTTTTATCAATGTTAACTCTATTGTTTCCAAACATAGAAGACATTATTTGAATTTATTTTTAAAACAACATAAGCCGGAGATATTATTGATGGCTGAGCATGGTCTTAGCTCTCGCCATAGATTAAGCATTGATGGGTATATAGTATTTCGACGTGACAGGATCAGTGGACGACGTGGGGGCACAGCCGTACTAGTTAAAGATCATATTCAATGTGAGGAAATAGTTCTCAATACCGGCAATATAGAGAACACTACTGTACGTATTAGGAAAGCAAATGGCAGAGACATTATTGCAATTGCCATGTATCTTCGACCAAGTGAGAACTTTTCTGAAAACTATTTAGATTCAGTACAGCAACTAGCGCAAAATTATAGTGTAGTTGTAGGTGGTGACCTCAACGCAAGACATCCCTATTGGGGCGATCCATACACTAATATAAGTGGACGTAATCTTAGAGAATTTTTGCTGGCAAGTCCTGACTTTGACATTCGACCAACTGCCGGACCAACAAGAATAAACAGGGGAATATCATCACATATCGACATAATAGTGACTACAGTTGACATTATACCGACTACATTTAATGGGCTTCGGACCTTAGAATATGAATCAGATCATAAGGCTGTGGAATTATCCTTTTCTACTGATGAACTTGTATTACGAGAGCAAACAACAAGATATAATTACGAAAAAATAAATAAACGAACGTTTAATAATAGATTATCAGCAAATCTTGCTAATATTAGTTTACCAGTAGACATGAATGTTAATGAGGTTGAAATTGATCAATGCATTGAAGTAATGGATAGAGCATTTATTGACGCTATTGAATATTCAGTACCAAAAATAAAGGTATGTGACAGGGGACTCTTAACACTTCCTTCTCACATTCTAAATTTTATACAAGCTAAAAAAAGACTTAGGCGAATATTATATAGATGCGGTGAGCCAGGAAGGTGCAATATTCTAAAAGCCGAAATTAAGAACCTGGATAAAATAATTCAGGGAGCCATCGCAGTTTTTGAAAGAGAATACTGGGAAAATTACTTCAAGAAAATAAAAATTAATAATAAAACATTTAGAAAGGTAAAATCAGCAGCTGGACTCAATGCACGACCTAGGGTTCAGACTTTAATTGCCACCAATGGTGAACTAGTTTCTGACGATAGTGGAAAAGCTAACTTATTAGCCAATACGCTATTTCAGACATCACCTATGGGCCAGCAAAATTCAATTGAAGACGAAGTAAGAAATACTATTCTAACTCTTGACAGAATCACACCTATGACAGTATTCTGCGAAACTAGGACAGCTGACCAACGTACAGTTTCTAATAGAAATATTGAGGAGTTAAATTTTGTTGACTCAGAATATATAGGCAATGCCCTTAAAAGGAGATCAAATAAAAGATCTAGTGGTCTCGATGGTATACCAGATTTCGTTCTAAGAAAAACTGATTCCGTCACATGGAGATTTCTATCAATACTTCTCAATCACTGTTTAAATATTGGCTATTTCCCAAAAGCATGGAAAGCTGCACTAGTTGTCCCTATACTTAAGCCCAGAACAGACCCATCCATTGGCTCTAACTACAGACCAATATCTCTGCTATCAGCTTTTGGTAAACTTCTAGAATACATTATTCTGGCAAAGATAAACGAAGTCCTAGTGGACAAAAACATCCTAAGAGAATTCCAATTCGGGTTTAGAAATGGTCTTTCTACATCACATGCGTTAATGGTGCTCACGGATTATGTTTCCAAAGGACTAAATAACAAGAAGCCAACAATAGCGGTTAGTTTGGATTTTGCCAAAGCGTTTGACACGGTTTGGCAAGACGGAATTATATATAAACTTCACAGTATGGGATTTGGTTTAGGTATCAGCAGAATGGTGGCAAGTTTCCTAGATTCCCGTACATATAAAGTACGGGTTGGAAGTAATCTTTCTGACGAAAATTCAATTACAGCAGGAGTTCCGCAAGGTTCACTGTTAGGCCCAGTACTATATAACATATATGTCTCTGATGTACCCCAACCTCCAGAAGGTGACCTTTTATTAATATATGCAGACGATATGCTTATTGCTTCATCAGGTGCAAGAGCTAGGACTGTTAATAGTCGTATTAATTGTTACCTAGCTACATTAAAAAATTACTTTGATAAATGGAAGATTAAATTAAACGTGAACAAAACAAGCGCCATTATGTTTAAGGGAATTAGGAAACATATTTATAAAAATTGCAGGACATATATTCCTTCTTTGTCAATGGGCGGTGAAATTATTACAACTTCGGATCGGATAAGATACTTAGGCGTAACATTTCACGAAAAGTTTGAATACTATCGTCATATAGATGACATTCTTGTTAAAGCAAAAAAAATATACTCTGCTTACCAATGTGTGCTAAGAAAGAAAGCAGGTCTGGACCTGAAGATACGACTTCTTCTGTATCGACAGATCATAAGACCTATTGTTTCCTATGCCTTTTCAGCTTGGTTTGGTATTTCCTCATCCCAGATGGAAAGGCTTAGGAGATGGGAAAGGAGGGTATTAGTTACATGCCTGGGCCTGAGACCACGACTAGCAGCTGATGGAACTTACCACAATCCCTCATGTCAGTTGATATATGACTCTATTGATTTCCAAAGAATAGATCAGTTTATGATAAAAAACGCTATCAAATTTCTTGAAACTTCAAGAAATCTAGATAATAATCTTATTAGACAATGCTATGACAGAGTTGGTAATCTGGAGGCAGTTCGAAACTCAAGATATCTTTCTCCTGTTGATTTATTGACCCTAAGGGGAGCTGGCCTCCTCTACTCAGGTGAAGATCTCCTATTTTACCACAGAAGAATAAAAACACTCAATATAATTGACACTGTTTATATAACTAGCCAGTAAACTTTAATAAAAATATTTAATATTCTATCCTTTGTAAATATTATCCTTCCTTTATTAAATTTAAGTTATTTTTTGTGTTATTAGTCTTAAGTCTTAGTCATAAGTTTGTTAATAGTATATAAGTAAATGACAATAGTCTCCCTTTTTTTAATCCCTTTTTGGGGAAATAATATAAATGCCTTATACAATGTACAATTGAAGTAGCTAAGCTACATACATAGATATAAGTGGAAAGTCTTGTAGAAATACAATTAGTATGTAAGAAAAAAAAGACAAAATGTTAGCTCTTAAGATTAATCATAAGAACTTTTATATGAATTTTTGGGATTAAATAAAAATCAAATCAAATCAAATGAATTGATTTTAAAATGCAATTCATCTTCGTGTCAATTCTTCATTTTTTATTCAATCAAATGCAATTTATTTATATTTCATAGGTTGAGTTTTCCTTTACAAAAAGAACTTAACACACTTGAAGTTCATTTAAGATAGAAATTTTTCTTTTTCTATTTTTTAGGAAATGTTCTTAGATTTATGTTAGTTGATGTTGTAGGAACTATTTGATTTTTTAAGATAAAATTTCTTAAAAACTTTTCATTTATTTTAAGTATTTTCTTTTCCAATAATTTTAATCTTTAAATTTTTCTTCGTTCTCAATAATAAAAAATCCTATAACTGGCAATCAAGTTTTCTTATATCCGCATTTTTTAGTAGTTTTCTTCAAAATCCAAACAAAAAATATTTTTTTTAGTTTTATTTAATTTTTTTATGATCATTCTTAAGTAGATGAAATGTGTCTTCAAAAGCGGCAATACTTAACTTTGGTTTTATGGCTTTAACGAAACCAATAAAAAAATTTTACCAACAAAAAAAAAAGTAAATCCATCATTTTGTTTATTTCCAACAGATGAATTATTTTCTGTTACTTATTGTAAAAGGCAGAAAATCAAGTGAAAAAAATCTGTGAAAAAAAAACCATGAGATAAATAAAATTTATACTTCTTGACTTTCAAGTTGACCAATTGAAATACATTTAGACGGACGTTTATACTGACCGTCTTGCTGACAGTCATTTAGTTGGTTCGTCAGAATGTCTTACCTATGGACATGACCATGGCATGAAGCTAGAGTTAAGAAGGCATTTCTTCTTTTATCGATATTATATATGCAGTTTTATTCCTGAGTTTTCTTTAAATCTGTGAGTTTATTTTTTGGATTTTTTTTTCATTTTTTTTTTTTTTTGGAGATTGTTTGCCAGAAGAATTGGCTTTGATGGACTACATGTTGACAGTTGGACAGTTCGGACAGCTGAGCTGAGTAATGCATTGAAAAGTTGGATAATGAAACAATAAAAATAGCTGAATTCTATTATAAAATGGCTAAGGAAATTTTTGTTAAGAATTAGGAATTTAAAATTATAATTTAAGAAAAATTTAGATATAAAAATATATTTAAAGAAAGCTTCCTACAAACTATTCCAAACGAGATTAATAAGATTTCAAACAAAATTTGACAACATAATTTTAGGCTTGTGATAAAAGTAGATTTTTTCGCGTTCTAAAATTCCTGGTTTCATTAAAAAACTTTCGAAAATTTTGGATATAAAGTTTTTCTAAAGAAAATCTTCGACATAAAATTTTTTCATACAAAATTTTCGCTTTCAAATTTTTTTACAGAAAATTTTAGATTTAAAATTTTTTTATTAAAATTTTTTAACTGAAGATTTCTTATAGAAAATTTTCGATATAAAATTTGTCTTAAGAACAATTTTTGATATAAAATTTTTCTACAGACAATTTTCGATATAAAATTTTTCTATCTAAAATTTTCAATATAAAATTTTTCTATAGAAAATTTTTGTTAAAAAATGTTTGTAAAGAAAATTTTCAATAAAAAATTTTTCTACAGAAAATTTTTGTTAAAAAATTTTTGTAAAGAAAATTTCCAATATAAAATTTTTCTATAGAAAATTTTTAATATAAAATTTTTCTACAAAAATTTTTTGATATAAAATTTTTCTACAAAAATTTTTTGATATACAATTTTTCAATAAAAAATCAATACAAAATTTTTTTAAAGAAAATTTTTCATATAAAATTTTTCTATAAAAAATTTTTGATATAAATTTTTTCTCTACAAAATTTTCCATATAAAATTTTTCTATAGAAAATTTTCAAAATAAAAATTTTCTATAGAAAATTTTCAAAATAAAAATTTTCTATAGAAAATTTTCAAAATAAAAATTTTCTATAGAAAATTTTCAAAATAAAAATTTTCTACAGAAAATTTTCAAAATAAAAATTTTCTATAGAAAATTTTCAAAATAAAAATTTTCTATAGAAAATTTTCAAAATAAAAATTTTCAAAATAAAAATTTTCTATAGAAAATTTTCAAAACAAAAATTTTCTATAGAAAATTTTCAAAATAAAAATTTTTTATAAAAAATTTTCGATATAAATTTTTCTATAATAAATTTTCGATATAAATTTTTTCTCTACAAAATTTTCTATAGAAAATTTTCAAAATAAAAATTTTCTATAGAAAATTTTCAAAATAAAAACTTTCTATAGAAAATTTTCGACATAAAAATTTTTTATAGAAAATTTAAGATATAAAATGTTTCTATGAAAAATTTTCGATAAAAAATACTTCTTAACAAAATTATCGATATAAAAGTTATCTATAGAGAATTTCGATATTAAATTTGTATATGGAAAATTTTTGATATAAAAATTTTATATAAAATATTTTTGATATAATAGTTTTCTACAGAATATTTTTGATATAAATGTTTTCTATAGAAAACTTTCGATATAAAACTTTGATAGAAAATTTTTCAAAATTTATCTGTAGAAAATTTTCGATACAAAATTTTTCTTTAGGAAATATCTAGGAAATTTTTCTATAGAAAATTTTGGTTCTAAAATTTTATATGAAAAATTTTCGTTACAAAATTTTTCTATAGAAAATTTTCGACATAATATTTTTTTAAAGAAAATTTTTGGTATAAAATTTTTCTAAAGAAAATTTTTGGTATAAAATTTTCTTACAGAATATTTTCGATATTAAATTTTCATATAGAAAATTTTCGAAACAAAATTTTTCTAAAGAATATTTTTAATATACAAATTTTCTATAGAAATTTTCGATATAAACATTTTCTATAGAAAAATTTCGATATGAAAATTTTCTAAAAAAAATTTTCGATTAAAATGTTTCTTCAGAAAATTTTCAATATAAAATTTTTGTTCAGAAAATTTTCGGTATAAATTTTTTTTTTTTAGAAAATTTTTGATATAAAATTTTTCTATAGAAAATTTTCGATATATTTTTTTTTAAGAAAATTTTTGATATAAATATTTTCTGTAGAAATTTTTCAATAAAAATTTTTCTGTAGAAAATTTCCGATATAAAATTTTTCTATAGAAAATTTTTGATATAAAATGTTCTGTAGGAACATATTGAATGGTTTGCTCAATGCTCAAAAATTTTTCTATATAAGATTTTCAATTTAAAATTTTTCTGTAGAATATTTTCGTTATAAAATTTTTCTATAGAAATTTTTCGATATAAGATTTTGTATAGAAATTTTTCGATATAAAAATTGTCTATGGAAAATCTCGATATAAAATTTTTCTATAGAAGATTTGCGATAAAAAATTTTTCTTTAGAAAATTTTCGTTATAAGATTTTTCTATAGAAAACTTTCGTTATAAGATTTTTCTATAGAAGATTGCGATACAAAATTTTCGATATAAAATTTTGCTATAGAAAATTTTCGTTATAAAATTTGTCTATAGAAAATTTTCGTTTTAAAATTTTTCTATAGAAAATTTTCGTTTTAAAATTTTTTAATAGAATACTTCTATAAAAGAATACTTCTATAAAAATTTTCCGACTTAAAATTTTTCTATAGAAAATTTTCGATGAAAAATTTTCTATAGAAATTTTTCGATATAAAATTTTCTATAGAAATTTTTCGATATAAAATCCCTAAATAAAATTTTTCTGTAGAAAATTTTCTATATAAAATTTTGCTGCAGAAAATAGGATATAACATTTTACTATAGAAATTTTTTGATATACAATTTTTTTATACAAAATTTTCGATGTTAAATTTTTCTTACAAAATTTTCTATAGAAAATTTTCGATATAAAATTTTTCTATAGAAAATTTAGATACAAAATTTTTTTATTGAAAATTTGCGATATAAAATTTTCCTATAGAAAATTTTCTATATGTAAATTTTCTGTAGAAATTTTTTCTATATGTAAAATTTTCTATAGAAATTTTTCGATATAAAATTTTCTATAGAAGTTTTTCGATATAAAATTTTTTTATAGAAATTTTTCGATATAAAATCACTAAATAAAATTTTTCTGTAAAAAATTTTCGATGTAAAATTTTGCTAAAGAAAATAGGATATAACATTCTTCTATAGAAAGTTTTCGATATACAATTTTTTATACAAAATTTTCGATATTAAATTTGTCTTACAAAATTTTCTATAGAAAATTTTCGATGTAAAATTTAGATACAAAATTTTTTATTGAAAATTTGCAATATAAAATTTTTCTGGAGAAAACTTTCGATACAAAAATTTTTCTCTGGAAAATTTTTGTTATAAAATTTTTCTACAGAAAATTTTCGATATAAAATTTTTTTTATAAAAAATTTAGATATACAATTTTTTATTGAAAATTTTCGATATAAAATTTTTCTGAAGAAAACTTTCGATACAAAAATTTTTCTCAAGAAAATTTTTGATATAAAATTTTTCTATAGAAAATTTTCGTTATAAAATTTTTGTATAGAAATTTTTAATGTAAAATTTTTTTTATAGAAAATTTGAAATATAACATTTTTCTATAAAAAATTTTTGATATAAAAATTGTTTGTAGAAAATTTCGATATAAAATAAAAATTTTACTTTAGATAATTTTTAAATAAAATTTTTCTTTAAAAAATTTTCGATCTAAATTTTTATACAGAAAATTTTCGATGTAACATTTTTCTATAGAAAATTTTCGTTATAAAATTTTTCTGTAGAAAATTTTTGATATAAAATTTTTCTATAGAAAATTTTCATTACAAAATTTTTCTATAGAAAATGTTCGAAATATTTCTTGTTTTAAGAAAATTTTTTATATAAATATTTTCTGTAGAAATTTTTCAATAAAAATTTTTCTGTAAAAAATTTCCGATATAAAATTTTTCTATAGAAAATTTTTGATTTACAGTTATCAATGTTCAAAAAGTACAGCATAACTTTAGGTTAAAAATTTATTTTCCGTAATTTATATCATTGAAAGCTATTGACCCTTTGGTATATATGGGCACCAAAAAACAAAAAAAAATAAAATCTTTTTAAAAGCGTATTAACCAATTCGTATGAAAAATATATGTATATTTTTTCTTCTTTCTACCAGCATTTTCCTCTTAATATGGACTTATTTTAAGCTTCTCATTTGTCTGTTTTTTTTCGAAAAAGAAGAAAAAACTGTTCAATACCGTGTAATGCAAATATGTATTTTAGTAAACTAAAACTCAAGTATTTTTATACTTTTTTCTCGACCAAAAAAAATAAAAGCTTGTTGCACTTTGTTGTGATATTAAAAAAAAATAAAAAAAAAAATGTTCACTCTGTAGATATGGTAAAATATTTAAAAGAGTGTGTTGGCATGGCTGCATGTTGACTTTAGGTTCTGGGAGTCTGAAGGTCTGTAGATCTATGTTGTTTTTAATACTTTTGCAAATGTAAATTCCTTTAAAATCCGCTTAAAAATTATAAGCTTTTCACTTTTCACTGCTGCTGTACGGGTAGCGTTAGCTCTGCTACCATTCAACAGCTACTAACAGACTTTGCCACCAAACAACTGACGTTTAATATTAAGCTTTAGCAAAATTTATGTAAACGGAAAATTTGCAAAAAAAGCACATGCAAATGGGAATTTGGTTTGAGCCCTTTTTTAGTAAATAGCTTATATTTTTATGCACTAAAAACTTTTATTTTATATTCAATGTCGACATTTTTATTTGAGATATGGAATTACTCGTATATTAAACCAAAAAATTAAAAAAAAATATATAAGCTAAATGCACTTTGACCGGGGATATTTTCAGCTTATTCATAAGTGTCAGTTTAAGTAGAAATATTTTTAATAAATTAAATTTTTTTATTTATTTCGATATAAAATGTTCTATAGAAAAGTAATAGAAATTTTTCGATATAAAATTATCTATAGAAAATTTTCGATATAAAATTTTTAAATAGAAAATTTTCGATATAAAATTTTTCCATAGAAAATTTTCGATATAAAATTTTTCCATAGAAAATTTCGATATAAAATTTTTCTATCAAAAATGTTCTACATAAAATTTTTCTATGGAAAATTCTCAATATAAAATTTTTCTATAGAAAATTTTCGATATAAAATTTTTCTATAGAAAATTTTTGATATAAAATTTTTCTATAGAAAATTTTTGATATAAAATTTTTCTATAGAAAATTTTTGATATCAAATTTTTCTATAGAAAATTTTTGATATCAAATTTTTCTATAGAAAATTTTCGATATAAAATTTTTCTATAGAAAATTTTCGATATAAAATTTTTCTATAGAAAATTTTCGATATAAAATTTTTCTATAGAAAATTTTCGATATAAAATTTTTCTATAGAAAATTTTCGATATAAAATTTTTCTATAGAAAATTTTTTTTATACAATTTATCTATAGAAAATTTTCGTTATAAAATGTTTCTATAGCTAAATTTTCGATATACAATTTTTTATAGAAAATTTTCAATATAAAATTTTTCTATAGAAAATCTTCGATATGCAATTAAATCGTTTTAAAGAAAATTATCGATATAAAATTTTGCTATTGGAGATTTTCGATAAAAATTTATCTATAGAAGATTTTCGATACAAAATTGTTCTATAGAAAATTTTCAATATAAAATTTTTCTAAAAAAATTTTTGATATAAAACTTTTCTTTTCAAAATTTTCGATATAAAATATTTACATCAAAATTTTTTTATCTAAAATTTTTCTATCAAAAAAGAAAATTTTCTATGTAAAATTTTTCTAAAGCCAATTTTTGATATAATATTTTCTATAGAAAATTTTTCATATAAAATTTTTCTATCAAAAATTTTTGACATAAAATTTTTTTATAGAAAATTTTCGTTAAAAAAATGTTTCTAATAAAAATTTTGGATATAAAATAGTTCTGTCGAAAATTTTCTATAGAAAATTTTTTTAAGAAAATTTTTCTAATGAAAATTTTTGATATAAAATTTTTCTATTAAAAATTTTCGGTATAAGATTTTTCTATAGAAAATTTTCGTTAAAAAATTTTTCTATAGAAAATTTTTGACACAAAATTTTGCTATAGAAAAATTTTTATATACAGTTTTTATAAAGAAAGTTTTCAATGTAAAATTTTTCTATATAAAATTTTTCTATAGGAAAATTTAGATATAAAATTATTCTATAGAAAATTTTTGATATAAAATTTTTCTATACAAAATTTGCAATACAAAATTTTTCAATAGAAAATTTTAGACACAAAGTTTTTCTTTTCTATAGAAAATTTTCGAATTAAATTTTTTCTATAGAAAACTTTTTATATAAAATTGTTTTCTACAAAATTTTCTTTACAAAATTTTTCTATAGAAAATTTTCGATATAAAATTTTTCTATAGAGATTTTTCGGTATGAAATTTTTCTATAGAAAACTTTCGGTATGAAATTATTTTATAAAAAATTTCGATATAAAATTTTTCTATCACAAATTTTCGACACAAAATTTTTTTGTAGAAAATTTTTGATAAAAAATTTTTCAAAAGAAAATTTTTGATATAAAAATTTTTCCACAGAAAATTTTTAAAATAAAATTTTTCCATAAAAAATTTTCGATTTAAAATTTTAATATAGAAATTTTTCGATATATAATTTTTCTATAGAAAAATTTTAATATAAAACTTTTCAATAAAAAATGTTTGATATAAAAAATTTTCGATACAAAAATTTTCTACAAAAAATTTTCGATACAAAAATTTTCTACAGAAAATTTTGATATAAAATTTTTCTATAGGAAAATTTTTGATATAAAATTTTCCTATAGAAAATTTTCGTTATAAAATTTTTCTTTAAAAAATTTTCGTAAAGTTTTATTTTCTATAGAATATTTTCGATACAAAATTTTTCTAAAGAAAATTTTTGTTAGAAAATTTTTAATATACAATTTTTTCTTATAAAATTTTCGATATAATTTTTTCTATAGAAAATTTTTGATATAAAATTTTTATATAGAAAATTTTTAATATAAAATTAGTTTATAAAAAATTTCCCATATAAAATTTTTCTTTAGAAAATTTTCAATTTAAAATTTTTTGTTAAAAAATTTCGAAACAAAATTTTAAATTCAAAAATTATACAGATACAAATTTTTTTATTAAAAATTTTCTTTAAAAATGTTTGAAAGAAAATTATTAAAATTGGCCTATAGAAAATTTTCGATTGAGAAACTTTTCTATAGAAAAATGTCTCCCTAAGAAAGATTTCTATACAGTGTCTCCTTAAGGAAATTTTTATAGAAAAGTATATCCTTGAAAATTTTTGATTGAGAAACTTTTCTATAGAAAAGTGTCGCCTTAAGAAAGTTTTTTAAAGAAAAGTTTTCTATAGAAAATTGTCACCTTTAGAAAGTTTTCTATAGAAAATTGTCTCCTGGAGAATTTTTTTTATAGAAAAGTGTCCCCTTAAGACATTTTTCTATAAACAAGTGCCACCTTGAGAAAGTTTTCTAGAGAAAAGGGTCGCCTTGAGAAATTTTCTATAGAAAAGTGACCCCTTGAGAATGTTTTCTGTAGAAAAGTGTCTTCTTGAGAAAGATTTCTATAGAAAATTGCCTCCATGAGAAAACTTTCTATCGAAAAGTGTGTTCTTAAAGAAGTTTTTTCAAAGAAAAATTACTTTCTCAGAATGTTTTTCAGTCAAAGATTCCTAAAATATGAAATTAGTGCACCTTCCCAAAATTGCCTAAAAATAGGCAATACTTTTATAATATTTAATAATTTCACTTCAGATAAACTTTTCTTCTTAATTTTTTTTTCCATTTTTTGTAATGAAATATCTTTTAAAATCCTCTGCAATTGGCCACAAACTTTTTAATTGATCACTTATTCCGGGTAATCTTAAATTGTTTCACACACTTCAATGCGTTTGGCCCTCGGGCAAGAAGCGGCAAATGTTGTTGATTTCATTTTAAAAGACATTTTTGTTAATATTTCTTTGTTTCTTGTTTTTATCGTTTTCTTTTTATATATATTTCTCTATAATCATCTTAAACAATTGGTTTATATAAAGTGACTTTTGTAAATATTTAATGTTGCTGCTGCTGTTGCAATAGTTGCAATTGTTGTTGCTTTTGTTAAATACTTAATAAGGTTAAGAAAATGTGTAACATAAAGAAACTGAAGCGTGTAAATACCATTTTAAGTAGTCGAATATCATGTTACCGATTCTGGCAACACACTCAGTAGATGCCCGCAACTTGCAACAGTTTCAGATATAAAAAACTAAAAGAATTGCAATTATATTAAGCACAATTTTACACAACTAAATGTTGCAGGAAAAATAAAAAAATATAAAGAAAAAAGACAAGAACCAACCCAGAAATCATAAATAATGCAAGAGTTAAGAATTCTACAAACTTACTTTTATATTTATAAATGAAATGAAAAGTCTACTTTAGTCGTATATATTTAATGTTTTAAAGATTAAGATTGTCAGTATTATCACGTTGTAATGAATACTCTTGGCTACACTCCACAGAGAAATGAAAACTGCACTAAAACCTAAGAGTTACAAAAAGAAAAAACTAAAAAATCTTTTAGAATCTTAAATGGGAACTTGCCACACAAAGGAATGAAAACAAGAGGCAAGTTTTAGTAGTTATACCCTACACCATCAGAGGTTGGATGTTTAAACAATGGAACCACATATGAATATTTCAAATTTTTCTATAGAAAATTTTCGATACAAAATTTTTCTACAGAAAATTTTCGATATAAAATTTTTCTATAGAAAATTATTGATATAAAATTTTTCTATAGAAAATTTTCAATAAAAAATTTTTCTATAGAAAATTTTCGATATAAAATTTTTATATAGAAAATTTTCTATATACAATTTTTCTATAGAAAATTTTCGATATAAAATTTTTCTATAGAAAATTTTCGATATAAAATTTTTCTATAGAAAATTTTCGATATAAAATTTTTCTATAGAAAATTTTCGATATAAAATTTTTCTATAGAAAATTTTCGATATAAAATGTTTCTATAGAAAATTTTCGATATAAAATTTTTCTATAGAAAATTTTCGATACAAAATTTTTCTATAGAAAATTTTCGATATAAAATTTTTCTATAGAAAATTTTCGATATAAAATTTTTCTATAGAAAATTTTCGATATAAAATTTTTCTATAGAAAATTTTCGATATAAAATTTTTCTATAGAAAATTTTCGATATAAAATTTTTCTATAGAAAATTTTCGATATAAAATTTTTCTATAGAAAATTTTCGATATAAAACTTTTCTATAGAAAATTTTCGATATAAAATTTTTCTATAGAAAATTTTCGATATAAAATTTTTCTATAGAAAATTTTCGATATAAAATTTTTCTATAGAAAATTTTCGATATAACATTTTTCTATAGAAAATTTTCGATATAAAATTTTTCGATGGTTGGTTAAGAAAATTTTCGACATAAAATTTTTCGATATAAAATTTTTCTATAGAAAATTTTCGATATAAAATTTTTCTATAGAAAATTTTCGATCTAAAATTTTTCTATAGATATTTTCGATATATAATTTTTATATAGAAAATTTTTGATGTAAATTTTTGTACAGGAAATTTTCGATAAATAATTTTTATATAGAAAATTTTCGATATAAAATTTTTATATAGAAAATTTTCGATATAAAATTTTCTTAAAAAAAATTTCGATACAAAATTTTTCTATTGAAAATTTTTGATATAAAATTCTTCTGTTCAAAATTTTCGTTATAAAATTTTTCTATAGAAAATTTTCGTTTTAAAATTTTCTATCAAAAATTTTCATTTTAAAATTTGTCTATAAAAAATTTTCATTTTAAAATTTTTCTATAAAATATTTTCTGTATAAATTTTTTTATAAAATATTTTCTATATAAATTTTTCTATAAATATTTCTCGATATAAATTTTTCTATAGAAAATTTGCCATACCAAATTTCTCTATAAAAAATTTTCGATATAAAATTTTTCTAAGAAAAATTTTTGATGTAAAATTTTTCTATAAACATTTTTTAATATAAAATTTTTGATGTCAAATTTTTCTATAGAAAATTTTACTTATAACATTTTTATATAAAAAATTTTCCAAATAAAATTTTTTAATAGAAAATTTTTGATATAAAATTTTTCTGTTGATAATTTTCGATATGAAATTTTTCTATAGAAAATTTTTGATGTAAATTTTTGTACAGGAAATTTTCGATAAAAAATTTTTCTATAGAAAATTTTCGATATAAAATTTTTATGTAGAAAATTTTCTATAGAAAATTTTGGATATACAATTTTTCCATAGAAAATTTTCGATATAAAATTTTTCTATAGAAAATTTTAGATATAAAATTTTTCTATAGAAAATTTTCGATATAAAATTTTTCTATAAAAAAGTTTTTCTATAAAAAATTTTTCTATAGAAAATTTTCTTTTTAAATTTTTTCTTTTAAAAATATTCGTTTTAAATTTTTTTTATCTAGAAAATTTTCTATAGAAAATTTTCGATATAAAATTTTTCCATAGAAAATTTTCGATATAAAATTTTACTATAGAAAATTTTCGATAAAAAATTTTATTATAAAAAATTTTATTATAAAAAATTTTCGATTTAAATGTTTTCTGTAGAAAATTTTCGTATAAATTTTTTGTATAGAAAATTTTGGATATAAAATTTTTCTATCGAAAATTTTGGATATAAAATTTTTCTATAGAAAATTTTGAATATAAAATTTTTCTATAGAAAATTTTCAATAGAAAATTTTTCTAAAAAAAAAAATTTTGATAAAAAATTTTTCTACAGAAAATTTTCGATATAAAATTTTTCTAAGAAAGTTTTCGATATAAAATTTTTCTACAAAAAATTTTCGATATAAAATTTTTCTAAGAAAATTTCGATATTAATCTTTTCTATAGAAAGTTTTCGATATAAAATTTTTCTATAAAAAAATTTCGATATAAAATTTTTCTATAAAAAAATTTTTCTATAAAAGGTTTTATAGAAAATTTACAATATAAAATTTTTCAATAGGAAATTTTCAATATAAAATTTTTCTATATAAAATTTTGTATATCAAATATTTCTATAGAAAATTTTTACGTAAAACTTTATTAATTTTTCTATAGAAAATTTTTTAAAAGATAATTTTCTATAGAAAATTTTCGATAGAAAATTTTTTTATACAAAATTTTTTGATATAAAATTTTTCTGTAAAAAATTTTGATATAAAATTTTTCTATATAAAATTTTTCGTTATAAAATTTTTGTTAAAAATGTTGGTTCAGAATTTTTTTTATTGAAAATTTTCGATATAAAATTTTTTTATAAAAAAAATTTTTGATACAAATTTTTTTTCGATATAAAATTTGTCTTTACAAAATTTTTCGATATAAAATTTTTCTATATAAAAAATTTCGTTATAAAATTTTGATACAGAAATTTTTTATAGTAAATTTTCGGTATACAACTATCCTATAGAAAGTTTTCGATATAAAATTATTCTATATAAAATTTCCATTTTAAAAAATTTCTTTAAAAAATTTTTAATATAAAATTTTTTATAGAAAATTTTCATTGTAAAATTTTATTTTATAGAAAATTTTTGGGAAATATTTTGAAAAAATTTTACTCACTCCTATAGGATATCTTTATGATCGACTTGACCTGCTTAACTTTCTTATTTGATTTTTTAATACCATCAAATTGTTAAAGGAAACTTTGAGGAAGTCTTCAAACATGGCTCATATAAGAACACCAGTAAATATCTTAGTTATTTTTTTCTTGAGCATCAAATCCATGAATTTTTGGTATTTTTTGAAAGTTTAAACACGTAGAAATTTCTTTCCTTTTTGTTTCCTGATGCTGTGCTTGATGTTCATGTTGTATTTCGAAAAACTTAAAACTCCTCAAACTCATTTGTTATTCAAAACTTTTTGAACGCAAACGGCATGAATTTTCCCTCTGTCCAGTTTTAAAAAGTTTGTTTCGTTTCGAATGTTTCGTTCCATGCCTGTGTTTTTTATGTTTTTTCTTTCAAAAGGTCTATAAATTAAATAGTATTTTGCATTTTTATTTTACTGCATTTAATTTAAATGTTTTCGAAAAATTTGTGATTTTTTTAGGCTTTCAAAATACACCAATTGCATCAGTTTTGCAACATCATTTATTGTCTTTTAACAAAAAAATATATGCATTTAATTTTAAGAGGAATAAATAGTTTTATTCCACTTTTTTGAAGCAAATCATGTTTACGGCAATGCGTATAATTTGGTCATTATTTTAGGGTCTTAAAATTTAAATTTACTGCATTGTTTATGGCAAAAAGTGTTGTATACATTTGTGGGATAATGAAAGAAAAACTATAATGAACATTTAAAGGGTTTTTATTTGGAGGTTTGAATACTTATTTTTTTGTAGGCTAAATTGCACAAAATTGCATTATTTTTAAGCCATTTTTGGAAATTTTATGAGCAAAAACATGAAAGAAAATATTTATGGTCTGCCTAAAAGTAGACAATAAAAATGTGAACAAATTAATGGCATTAAAAATTATATAAAAAAAAGGTTTTTATAAATATTTCATTAAACATAATAATGAAAAAGATTTCCCCTGAGAAAATTTTCCATACAAAAGTACGTGCATGATAAAGTTGTATATAGAAAAGTCTTTCTTTGAAAGTGTTTATATAGAAAAGTGTCTCTTGGAGAAAGTTTTCTATAGAAAGGTTTCTTCTAGAGAAAGTTTTCTATAGAAAAGTTTCTTCTAGATAAAGTTTTCTATAGAAAAGTTTCTTCTAGAGAAAGATTTCTATAGAAAAGTTTCTTCTAGAGAAAGTTTTCTATAGAAAAGTTTCTTCTAGAGAAAGTTTTCTATAGAAAAGTTTCTTCTAGATAAAGTTTTCTATAGAAAAGTTTCTTCTAGAGAAAGTTTTCTATAAAAAAGTTTCTTCTAGAGAAAGTTTTCTATAGAAAAGTTTCTCCTAGAGAAAGTTTTCTATAGAAAAGTTTCTTCTAGAGAAAGTTTTCTATAGAAAAGTTTCTTCTAGAGAAAGTTTTCTATAGAAAAGTTTCTTCTAGGGAAAGTTTTCTATAGAAAAGTTTCTTCTAGGGAAAGTTTTCTATAGAAAAGTTTCTTCTAGGGAAAGTTTTCTATAGAAAAGTTTCTTCTAGGGAAAGTTTTGTATAGAAAAGTTTCTTCTAGGGAAAGTTTTCTATAGAAAAGTTTCTTCTAGGGAAAGTTTTCTATAGAAAAGTTTCTTCTAGGGAAAGTTTTCTATAGAAAAGTTTTTTCTAGGGAAAGTTTTCTATAGAAAAGTTTCTTCTAGGGAAAGTTTTCTATAGAAAAGTTTTTTCTAGGGAAAGTTTTCTATAGAAAAGTTTCTTCTAGGGAATGTTTTCTATAGAGAGTTTATTCTAGGGAAAGTTTTCTATAGAAAAGTTTCTTCTAGGGAAAGTTTTCTATAGAAAAGTTTCTTCTAGAGAAAGTTTTCTATAGAAAAGTTTCTTCTAGAGAAAATTTTTGTTATTTTTTGATAAAACTGCATGCATTCAGCTTATTTTTAAAATAAACTTGTTTATTTTAAAACATCTTACCCCCCCCCCCCCCTTCTTCACAGCATTCTGCAAATAGTAGCCAACGGCTACAGCAAGAATGTGGGAAGTGAAGGTAGATGAAAACTGAGAAATGTTTGTTTTTGTTCAGTTGATAATCTACGCTTTTACTTTTGGTTTATGAACATCTTAATAGTTATGTTTGTAAATTTAGTAATAATGCGAGGTTTTCGATCTGTCTAAATTGGGGATAATCCTCCTGAAGAGATGGCTTAACCAACCGTCGAAACGCGTCGAGGAATTTGGTTTCTCCGCAAACATTTTTTGGCTTTTTATCAATAAATTGGTCTGTTACATTAATAAATAAATGTAACAGATTTGGGATCAAATGCAAATACACTTCTTTTTGAATAATATTTACATCCCGACTATTTTGTTATTTTTTGAGAAAATTTTTTATAGAAAAGTTTCTTCTGGAGAAAGTTTTCTATAGAATAGTTCTCCTTGAGAAAATTATCGGTAAGGCAATGTAAGTTTAAAGTGTTCTTTTTTCCTTAAGACAAAAAGCTTTCTGTAGCTTTAAGTTCAAATGGCTTGAACTACAATTTCTGTGTTTTTCTTGTTTCAAATTAGGTTTTTTATGCTATAAACACGGTGTAAATGTCAAAAAACAGTCATGTAAATATTTGTGGTTAGCCCAAAAGTAGGCAACACCAATATTAAAATCCTAAGCCTGAAATCATGCAACTAAAATGAAACAAAAAGCTTAAAGCATTTATAACATAGCAAAAACCAAAATAGTTCAACATTGCCTTAGGCCAGAGCTAGGAGTCACGTTTGCAGATTGTTCCATTGACCCAAAAAATCTCCTCACATCAAGCCATTGTTCTATGACGGTTTGTTATTTTAAAATTTTAATACTTTATTGTTATGTATATGTCATTTTTTCGCTTCTTAATTTATTTAGTTTAAACAAATTTTCTAAAAACACAAAAAATGCTCTTTATTTAAATTAGATTACAAAATTTGCTTAACAAATTAGTTTAACATAAAACACAAATTAAATTTAATATCATGTGTAACAAAAATTCCACATATTCTTCTCCTCTACTTTACAACGTATGTAAATGACAAATTGCCCCAGTTTTTAGGTTTTTTCTTTTCAAATTTAAAATGTTTTAAAACTAAACTTTTTTTTCAAAACCTTTGTCAGCCGGAAAAAATAGCAAATTTCTAACAAATTGAAAACGAAATGCAACAACATTTTTAAAATAGATGTTCAGTTTTTTCATAGTAATACATACTTTCTAATTTGGAATGACCAACGGCTATAATACGATAGATTCTGGAGGGTTTTTTATGCAGAAATGAAAATAAATTTAAAATTTTTAACATATGAATAAAATTTTTTGAAACTTTTTTATTTTTCACTAAAAGAAATCAATCAGTTTTATAACATTTTAAATCTATGTCAACACTTTCGTTAGTATTTCGTTATTGGAAATCTTGTTTTTAAGTAAAAAACTTAAATATATTAAATTTATACAATATAAATTCAGACTAAATATATGATAAATAGTATTAGTTTTTAGCCTAAAGTTATACTGTATATATTTTGCAAACAAATTGAATACCTTGTACTAAAGAAAACTTAGTTCATTTTTGTATTAAACACTTTTTGATCAATCCTTAAATTATGCAGCATTTTTTAATATTTTATATATTAAATTTTTCAATAGAAAATTTTCGTTATAAAATTTTTCTATAAAAAATTTTCGATATAAAATTTTTTTATAGAAAATTTTTGATATAAAATTTTTCTATAGAAAATTTTCGATATAAAATTTTTCTATAGAAAATTTTCGATATAAAATTTTTCTATAGAAAATTTTTGATATAAAATTTTTCTATAGAAAATTTTTGATATAAAATTTTTCTATAGAAAATTTTCGATATAAAATTTTTCCATAGAAAATTTTCGATATCAAATTTTTCTATAGAAAATTTTCAATATAAAATTTTTCTATATTAAATTTTCGATATAAAATTTTGCTATAGAAAATTTTGGATATAAAATTTTTGTATAGAAAATTTTCGATAGAAAATTTTCGATATAAAATTTTTCGATAGAAAATTTTCGATATAAAATTTTTCTATAGAAAATTTTCGATATAAAATTTTTCTACAGAAAATTTTCGATATAAAATTTTTCTATAGAAAATTTTCGATATAAAATTTTTCTATAAAGATTTTCGATATAAAATTTTTCTATAAAAATTTTCGATATAAAATTTTTCTATATAATATTTTCGATATAAAATTTTTCTATAGAATAATTTCGATATAAAATTTTTCTATATAAAATTTCGATATAAAATTTTTTTCTAGAAAATTTTCGATGTAAAATTTTTCTATAGAAAATTTTTGATATAAAATTTTTCTATTGAAAATTTTTGAAATAAAATTTTTCTATAGGAAATTTTTGATATAAAATTTTGCTATAGAAAATTTTGGATATAAAATTTTTGTATAGAAAATTTTCGATAGAAACTTTTCGATAAAAAATGTTTTTATAGAAAATTTTCGATATAAAATTTTTCTATAGAAAATTTTCGATATAAAATTTTTCTATAGAAAATTTTCGATATAAAATTTTTCTATAGAAAATTTTCGATATAAAGTTTTTCTATAGAAAATTTTCGTTATTAAATTTTTCTATAGAAAATTTTTGATATAAAATTTTTCTATAGAAAATTTTCGATATAAAATTTTTCTATAGAATTATTTCGATATAAAATTTTTCTATATAAAATTTCGATATAAAATTTTTCTCTCGAAAATTTTCGATGTAAAATTTTTCTATAGAAAATTTTTGATATAAAATTTTTCTATAGAAAATTTTTGATATAAAATTTTTCTATAGGAAATTTTTGATATAAAATTTTGCTATAGAAAATTTTGGATATAAAATTTTTGTATAGAAAATTTACGATAGAAAATTTTCGATAAAAAATTTTTTTATAGAAAATTTTCGATATTAAATTTTTCTATAGAAAATTTTCGATACAAAATTTTTCTATAAAAATTTTCGATATAAAATTTTTGTATAAAAATTTTCGATATAAAATTTTTCTATAAAAATTTTCGATATAAAATTTTTGTACAGAAAATTTTCGATATAAAATTTTTGTATAGAAAATTTTCGACATAAAATTTTTGTATAGAAAATGTACATTCTTGAGAAAAAATGTCTTTTTGTAATACTTTCGTTTTCATTATTAATATTTTTTGCTTTTAGAAGATAATTGATTATGTTTTACTTTCATAAATATTTTAGTTATGGTTATTTTTCATTTTCTAATCATTTCTAACTAGAAACCCGTTAATGCAGTTAATTAAACTTTTACTATAATTTAAATTGTTAGGTTTCGTCTATTACTATACATTTATTAGCTGATTTTTGATGGTTAGTAATACTTTTCAATTCCAAGCTTTTATGTAACTGTTAAAAATTAGTTAAAAAAAAGCTATTGGAAAAGTAGTCATTTTCATTTTTCAAATTTAAAGATTTTAAAATTTTTCAGTTTTATTTTAGCCATTTTTTATTAAATAAATGCCAATAGTTTAATGCTATTTACGTAAACAATTTTTCTTCTCGAGTATTTCGTAAATACCTTAGAAAAATTAACATAATAACGATGTTATTATACTATTTATAGGTTCCTTAACAATCATTTCTAACAAACTTCTTAACAAACAGACACAAGCGAGATCGTAAAAAGTCAGAAATAGTGAATATGATATAGAGAGATTTACATAAGTACTTTAAAGATATGCATTTATACGGATCTAATCCTTAGAAAAATACAAATAATAAAAATACTACTTAACAAAGATAAACATCATCATTAACTTTTGGAGCTACAAATGTGTCTCCGGTTTTTACCAAACAACTACAACAGCGACAACAACAAACATATTATGTAAAGAAAATGTAAGAAAATCTACTGAAAATACATTAAACAAACATGCGTCTAAAGAAAAGTCAACATGTTCACATCAACAACAAAAAGTTAGAAGAAAATGTTAAGAAAAATAACAAAAATTTTTAAATCATGATAAACATGATATAAAAAATACTCCATGTCTCGGTCCAATGTCTCGACGTAGAGGCAAGAGCTAAACGCATTTATGTTATTTTGTTTAGTTTTTTCTTGCTTTTTGTTCATAAGAATGAAAGATTATCATTTTTGGTATTTGTGTCTTTTTAATGTAGGCACAGTGGGATAAAATTTATTTTTTTCTATTAAATTTCTAGGGAGTCATCTACAGAAAAGTGTCATCTAGAGATATTTTTCTATAGAAAAGTGTCTTCTAGAGACATTTTTCTATAGAAAATTGTCTTCTAGAGACATTTTTCTATAGAAAAGTGTCTTCTAGAGACATTTTTCTATAGAAAAATGTCTTCTAGAGACATTTTTCTATAGAAAAGTGTCTTCTAGAGACATTTTTCTATAGAAAAATGTCTTCTAGAGACATTTTTCTATAGAAAAGTGTCTTCTAGAGACATTTTTCTATAGAAAATTGTCTTCTAGAGACATTTTTCTATAGAAAAGTGTCTCCTGGAGACATTTTTCCATAGGAAATTGTCTTCTGGAGACATCTTTCTATAGAAAATTGTATTCTGGAGACATTTTTCTATAGAAAATTGTCTTCTGGAGACATTTTTCTATAGAAAATTGTCTTCTGGAGACATTTTTCTATAGAAAATTGTCTTCTGGAGACATTTTTCTATAGAAAATTGTCTTCTGGAGACATTTTTCTATAGAAAATTGTCTTCTGGAGACATTTTTCTATAGAAAATTGTCTTCTGGAGACATTTTTCTATAGAAAATTGTCTTCTGGAGACATTTTTCTATAGAAAATTGTCTTCTGGAGACATTTTTCTATAGAAAATTGTCTTCTGGAGACATTTTTCTATAGAAAATTGTCTTCTGGAGACATTTTTCTATAGAAAATTGTCTTCTGGAGACATTTTTCTATAGAAAATTGTCTTCTGGAGACATTTTTCTATAGAAAATTGTCTTCTGGAGACATTTTTCTATAGAAAATTGTCTTCTGGAGACATTTTTCTATAGAAAATTGTCTTCTGGAGACATTTTTCTATAGAAAATTGTCTTCTGGAGACATTTTTCTATAGAAAATTGTCTTCTGGAGACATTTTTCTATAGAAAATTGTCTTCTGGAGACATTTTTCTATAGAAAATTGTCTTCTGGAGACATTTTTCTGTAGAAAATTGTCTTCTGGAGACATTTTTCTATAGAAAATTGTCTTCTGGAGACATTTTTCTATAGAAAATTGTCTTCTGGAGACATTTTTCTATAGAAAATTGTCTTCTGGAGACATTTTTCTATAGAAAATTGTCTTCTGGAGACATTTTTCTATAGAAAATTGTCTTCTGGAGACATTTTTCTATAGAAAATTGTCTTCTGGAGACATTTTTCTATAGAAAATTGTCTTCTGGAGACATTTTTCTATAGAAAATTGTCTTCTGGAGACATTTTTCTATAGAAAATTGTCTTCTGGAGACATTTTTCTATAGAAAATTGTCTTCTGGTGATTTTTTTCTATAGAAAATTGTCTTCTTTAGAAATTTTCTTTTGGAAATAATAAGACAACTTACCCCACAGTGCAACATTTGCTTCTACCTACAAATTACATATTTCCGTAGCTTGATTTTTTTGTTCTTTGTAATGCACATGCAATGACAATTTAACTTTAAGGCTTTAAGATAGTTTTCTAATTTATTTTAGTCTTTTTTCTTTAATTTCCAGAAAAAAACTACTAAAATAAAATTAAGCTTATTAAGTCAATATAATTATCATAAATTCTTGAAATAAAGATTTTATTCTGCTTCAAAAAATTTAAACATCCGAGACATCTTTTACTTTTTTCGGCATTTTTTGTAACTCTTTTGACATGTCGTTTGGGTTTTTCTGCCAGTTTTGTACGAAATACGAAAACTTAAACCTTTCGTAATACAATGAATAATGATCATAATGATGCTTTAAATGATCATAATGATGTTATGTTTGCTGATGCCAATGATGAGCATTATTAACATTTTTATGTCGAATTAAGGTTTGACGGTAATTTTATGTGCAATTTTTTTTAAAGCATCTCCTCTTTGGAAAATTGAATTTTATTTTCATTATTTCAGGCTTTATTTGTATATATTACTCGTATATATATTTGGTAATTAGTTAACATAAAATTAAATTTAAAGGCTTAAGTGAAATGTCTGCAATAAAAAATTAAAAAAATGAAAATTGTATATAAAATAGTAATATTAAGATTCGAATTATTTAGTTGAGTCAAATGAACTAAGTAGTTGTGACAAGAAGCTTTTTTAAAGTTTTAAAATCAAAAAAGGGAAATTTTACAAAAAAGGAATCAAGGCAAAAGTAAGGATTGAAAAGTAAGTTCACTCGAACATCCCAGCCATGGACATAAAAATCTAATGGGAATCCTCAGACAAAAGTACCTAATAAAGAAAAAAAAAATGTCTTCTAGAGAAAGCTTTCTATACAAAAGTTTCTTCTAGATAAAGTTTTCTTTAGAAAATTTTCTTCTGGAGAAATTCTTCTATAGAAAATTTTCTTCTAGAGAAAGTTTTCTGTAGAAAAGTTTCTTCCAGAGAAAGTTTTCTATAGAAAAGTGTCTTCTAGAGAAAGTTTTCTATAGAAAAGTGTCTTCTAGAGAAAGTTTTCTATAGAAAACTTTCTTCTAGAGAAAGTTTTCTATAGAAAAGTTTCCTCTAGAGAAAGTTTTTTATAGAAGAGTTTATTAAAGAGAAAATTTTCTATAAAAAAGTTTCTTCTAAAGAATGTTTTCTATAGAAAAGATTCTTCTAGATAAAGTTTTCTATAGATAAGTTTCTTCTGGAGAAAGTTTTCTAAAGAAAAGTTTTTTCTGGAGAAAGTTTTCTATAGAAAAGTTTCTTCTGGAGAAAGTTTTCTATAGAAAAGTTTATTTTAGAGAAAGTTTTCTATAGAAAAGTTTCTTCTAGAGAAAGTTTTCTATAGAAAAGTTTCTTCTAGAGAAAGTTTTCTATAGAAATGTTTTTTCTAGAGAAAAGTTTCTACTAGAGAAAGTTTTCTTTAGAAAAGTTTCTTCCAGAGAAATTTTTCTGTAAAAAGTTTCTTCTTGAGAAAGTTTTCTATAGAAAAGTTTCTTCTAGAGAAAGTTTTCTATGGACAAGTTTCTTCTAGATAAATTTTTCTAAAGAAAAGTTTCTTCTAGAGAAAGTTTTCTATAGAAAAGTTTCTTCGAGAGATAGTTTTCTATAGAAAAGTTTCTTCTAGAGAAAGTTTTTTATAAAAAAGTTTCTTCTAGAGAAAGTTTTCTGGAGAAAAGTTTCCTATAAAGAAAGTTTTCTGGAGAAAAGTTTCCTATAAAGAAAGTTTTCTTTAGAAAAGTTTCTTCTAGAGAAAGTTTTCTATAGAAAAGTTTCTTCTAGAGAAAGTTTTCTATAGAAAAGTTTCTTCTAGAGAAAGTTTTCTATAGAAAAGTTTCTTCTAGATAAAGTTTTCTATAGAAAACTTTCTTCTAGAGAAAGTTTTCTATAGAAAAGTTTCTTCTAGAGAAAGTTTTCTAAAAAAAAGTTTCTTCTGGAGAAAGTTTTCTATAGGAAAGTGCCTCCTCGAGAAAAGAATTAATTGAGGTGCTTTAACCCTTAAACGAACGCCATTTCCGGAATTTCCCTATATATATACATACAAATTTCTTTATATTTCTTTATTATACACAAATTTGCATACCCTGACTCTCTGAATACTTAAGACTATTTGATTCTATTTTGTGTTGCCAAAAAGTTAAAAAACAACTTTCCGTTCCTCAAAATCTAAAACTGTCTCCATTTATGTATGAGACCATGACCAAATGAGTTTATCTATTAAACTTAATCGTAAAATGTAATTTTAAACCGGTAATAAACTGTCTTAAGAAAATATATAAAACAAAACGGTGCAAGTTTCTCAGACAACACTCCTTCCTCAACGTTCAACAAAAAAATCTTCATATAAGCAAAAACTTTTAAGTCAATTTTTCAAAACTTTTGGTCAATTTTTTTTTCTTCCTGTTTCTTCTTTGAGCCAACAGAGACAAGTTTGTTTTCAGTTTTCTGATTTTTTAACAGTGATAAGAGATTTTTTTGTTGTTCTAGTCCATAGGAAAAGATGTTGATGCTAGAGATGATTTGGTTAAGTTTAAATGTTGCAGTTTTCTGGCTAAAACCAGAGAGAACAGACAGACTTAACAACAAAAGATTGGCATTGCACAGCAGAACTGGCATCAAAGGATCGGTCTGTATTATTGTCATTTTTACTGGTAAATTGTTGTATTTATGAAAATGAACAAGAAAATCATGATTGTCATTAAAATGACACACAAGCAAGTGAACAAATTACATTACAAAAAGGAACAACAACAGCAACATCAGTAGAATCAGCAACAGCATCAGGAAAAGAAGAATCAGCAACATTTTATTTGTTTTTATTGTTGTTCTTGTTCTTAGGACAAAATGTAAATGTTGTAGTTGTGGCTGTTTTTTTTTTCTTGTGTGTGTGTGAAGTTGGCAACAAAGTATTTTAAAGTTATGTAAAGTTTCTGGTGTTTTTTCTGCTTAATTTTAGGAAATTTTAGTCATAGCTTTAGTCATATGCTAGTGAGCCTTGGAATTTTAAATAGTGCAATTATGAGAGGGCCAACCTTTGGGGAACCAAAAATACTAAACAAAATTTCTTATTAAGGTTATAATTTATTGTACAGTATGAATTTTGTTATTAGAAGTAAATATTTTATTTCTTTAAAGTTTAGGGAACATTTAAGAAATTTTTCTTGTTTTAGATTAATGAGCTTTTTTCGATTTTAAAATAAATATGCAAGTATATGCAGATGACTTATTTTCTATAATAAAGCCACTACATTAATCTCTAATTTGTGATAGCTATTGCCTTGTAGGTTTTAGTTGAGTAAAGTTATATCCAAACAAAACTTGTTTTTATTATTATTATTATTGAAAACTTATGCTGATTAGTGCTTAAATTTTTGAAAAATTTTATTTAAAATTTGTTTATATATCTTCTTATATGAGATGATGTTTAGGGAATGTTTCAAAATTGTTCTAGCTTTAGGCTACTGAACTTAAATATTTTCGATTTAAGACTATATATGCAAATATAAGCAGTTGATTTATTTTCTATAATAAAGCTAAAAGCTCAACCTATTTTTTGAGATAGATATTGCCTTGTAGGTTTTAAATGAAAAAAAAAAATTATAAGCTGACAAAACTTATCTTTATTATTATTGTATACTTATACTGATTAATACTTTAATTTAAGAAAAATTGTATTAAAATATTTTGTATAAATCTTCTTATAATATATGCAAATTTTAATTTTTTGATGTTTAGGGAATGTTTTATACATTTTTCTTGCTTTAGGTAACTGGACTTATTTTTGATTTTTCTTGCTTTAGGTTAGTGGACTTTTTTCGATTTTAGAATAAATATGCAGGTATATGCAGATGATTTATTTTCTAAAATAAAGCCAAGACTTCAACCTCTAATTTGAAATAGTAATGACCTTGTATGTTTTAACTAAGAAAAGTTATATCCTGACAAAACTTGTCTTTATTAATTTAAAAATTTTAAAAAATTCTTAGATTTAAAAAACTTTAATTTAAAAATGTTATATGAATCTTCTTGTATGTAAGTGACGAAAATTGTTATTCTTTGACATTTAGGAAATAGTTTACAAGCTTTTCTTGCTTTAGGTTACTTGACTTTTTTCGATTTTAGACTAAATATGCAAATATATGCAGACGATTTATTTTCTATAATAAAGTTAAGACTTTAACCTCTAATTTGAGATAGTTATTGGCTTGTAGGTTTCAATTGAGCAATGTTATATCCTGACAAAACTTTACTTTATTAATTTTAAAATTTTTAAAAATTCCTAGATTTAAAAAAAAAATTAAATATTTTATATGAATCTTCTTCTATGTGATGAAATTCTTTTTTGTTTTGATGTTTAGGAAATATTTTATAATTTTTTCTTGCCTTAGGTTACTGGACTTTTTTTCGATTTTCGACCAAATATGCAAATATATGCAGATAATTTATTTTCTGAAATAAAGCCAAGACTTTAACCTCTAATTTGAGATAGTAATGACCTTGTATGTTTTAATTGAGAAAAATTATATCCTGACAAAACTTATCTTTTTTTATTATTGAAAACTTATACTGATTAATGATTAAATTTAGAAAAATTTTATTGAATTACTTGATATGCAAGTGATGAAAATTGTTATTCTTTGACATTTAGGAAATATTTTATAAACTTTTTTTGATTTAGGTTACTAGACTTTTTTCGATTTCCAACTAAATATGCAAATATATGCAGATAATTTATTTTCTCAAATAAATCCAAGACTTCTGTCTCTAATTTGAGACAGTAATGAGCTTGTAGGTTTCAATTGACAAAATTTATATCCTGACAAAACTTTTTTTTTTATTAATGAAAACTTATATTGATTAATGCTTAAATTTTATAAACATTTTATTGAATTATTTTATATGTAAGTGATGCAAATTTTAATTCTTTGATATTTAGGGAATATTTTACAAATTTTTTTCTTGGTTTAGGTTACTGGACTTATTTTTTATTGTAGACTTAATATGCAAATATATGCAGATACTTTTTTTCTTTTATAAAGCTAAGACTTTAACCTCTAATCTGAGATAGTTATTGCCTTGTACGTTTCAATTAAGAAAAGTTATAGCCTGACAAAACTTTTCCTTATTATTATTGTATATTTATACTGATAAAAGCTTAGATTTTAGAGAAAATTTTATTTTTTTTTTATGTTTATAAATTTTTCTTGCTTTAGGTTACTGGACTTTTTTTTTGGATTTTAAACCAAATATGCAAATATATGCAGATGATTTATTTTCTATAATAGAGCTAAGACTTGAACCTCTAATTTGAGATAGTTTATGCCTTGTAGGTTTTAATTGAAAAATGTTATATCTTGACAAAACTTGTAATTTCTTTTTATTGTATACTTATACTGATTAATGCTTAAATTTTAGACAAATTTAGAACCTAAAAAGGAATGTAGAAATCGAAGAAAATTTTGTTTCTTGATTCTTTTGTTCACAGGTTGTCCATTTCGGATTTCCTTCAAAACAAAAAAAATCACTAAAACTGGGCAAATTATCTATAGAGACTAGACTAATGAACAAATTCATTAATGTGGCTAAATCTTATCTTATATAACGTCTGTCCAACTGTTCATCTATCTGTCCTTACTACTCATACAACCAAACGTCTGTCTCTATAATTTAATGTTAAATATCCCAGGAAAAGCAACAATCTTTTATTTTTTTTTTTGCTTTTTTAAAGAAAAATAAGAAACGTAAACAATAAAATCTAAAAAATACGAAGTATAAGAAAACTAAAAATTTATAAGAAAAAATTATAAGAAACAAAACTAGAGATAAATTCTAAAGATGGCTGGGATTGAATACTATGTAGCTCTTCTCCACTTGCTTTTAAATAGTATCTTCAGAACATTTCTTTAGTATTTTAGTTTTTTTTTTTCAATAATTTTTTGTTATAAAATTTTTTTTATTTTATTTCTACTTTCAAGGAATTTCATTACGTTTTGCTTATGTTAAGCATTTTTTCTTCTATTACACTATTTTTCTTGTATATTTTACTTTATACTTCACTTGCCCCAAATGAGTCACAGACAAAAAACAAAATGCGTTTGTATTCCCAAAGGACTTTAAATTGTCCTGTGTTGGTTTTAGTTTGAGACAAAAGGACTTAAAAGGGGAATAGTGGTTGAGAGCACATAATGATATCAAAGTATCATTTACTACTATCTTTGGTCATAAACTCCGAGAGAAGTTACGTTTTTTTAATATTATTTCTTTAATATTTTACATTGAAACAAAAGGAATACTTAAGTGAGTTTAGATAAAGGCTAAAAGCAAAGGTGTTTGCTTGGCGAAAGAGAATGGGATTAGATGAAACGCTTGTTTATCTTAGTAATTGTTAACATTAAGTGTTTTGAGATAATTTTATTTTAAGGTTATGTTAAAATAAAATATTTTTATTTTAAAAAAATTAACGATTTTGGGCTAAATAGGCAAATATATGCAGGCGTTTTATATACCGTCTAAAAGCCAAGACTTAAGCCTTTAATTTAATATGTATTTGTTGTTTGTTGATTATCCCTAAAAAAAGTTATGTGATTTTAAAATTGAAAATGTTAAAGAAATTAAAATTTTAACTAAAATAACATATTTTTATTTGAAAAACTTAACGATTTTTGGCTAAATATGCAAATATATGCAGATGCTTTAAGTACTGTCTTAAAGCTAAGACTTTAATCTTTTATTAAATATATATTTGTGATTTATTGGTTATCCCCAAGAAAAGTTATATTCTTTTAAAATTAGGATTCATTTTTAAGAAATTAAAATTTTGTTTTTTCACTTGTTATTTCATATTAGTTTCAAATATTTTTTTAATTTTAAACAAATTTCTACTTAATAATTTGGATTTTAGTGAAAATATGTAAACATATGCATTTGTTTTTTATATCGTTTTAAAGCTAAGACTTAAGCCTATAATTTGGAATATATTTTGCATTTTTATTAAAAGAATGTAATAGAGTTATATTGAGATAATTTTTTTTGGTTATGCTAAAATTAAATATTTTTATTAAAAAAATTAACGATTTTAGCCTAAATAGGCAAATATATGCAGAAATTTTATATACCGTCTCAAAGCTAAGACTTCAACCTTTTATTAAATATCTATTTGTGATTTGTTGATTATACCCAAAAAATGTTATATGCTTTTAAAATAAGGATTAATTTTAAAGAAATTAAAATTTAGTTTTTTTCCAAAATTTAAAATAATAAATATACAAAAAACTTGTTTTTTTATATTAGTTTCAAATATTTTTTTAATTTTAAGTAACTATCTACTTAATAACAAAGATTTTAGTTAAAATATGCAAATATATGCATTTGGTTTTTATATCGTTTTAAAGCTAAGACTTCAGCCTATAATTTGGAATATATTAAGCCTTTTTTTTTAAGGAATGTCATACATATATTTTGAGATAAATTCTTTTAGGTTATGTTAAAATAATATAAATTTATTAAAAAATATTAACGATTTCACGCAAAATATGCAAATATATGCAGATGTTTTATACACAGTCCTACAACTAAGACTTTGGCCTTTAATTTAATATTTATTTGTGGTTTGTTGACTATCCCCAAGAAAAGTTATATGATTTCAAAATTAGGATAAATTTTTAAAAAATTTAAATTTTGTCCTTTTTTTCAAAATTTTAAATAATATAACATATTTCATATATTGAAATTTCTATCTACTAAATAATTTGATTTTTAGTTAAAATATGCAAACATATGCAAATGTTTTATATATCGTTTTAGAGCTAAGACTTCAGCCTATAATTTGGAATATAATTTGCCTTTTTATTGAAAGAATGTAATACATAAATTTTGAGATCATTTTTTTTAGTTTAAATTAAAATAATATAATTTTTTAACAATTAATTTTTTTAATTAACGATTTTTGGCAAAATATGCAAATATATGCAGATGTTTTGAATACAGTCTTAAAGCTTAGACTTCAAGCTTTTATTTATTATATAGTTGTGGCTTGTTGACTATCCCTAAAGAGAGTTATATGCTTTTAAAATTAAAATTTTTTAACAAATTAAATTTTTTTTTCAAAATTTAAAATATTAAATGTTCGAAAAACTTGTTATTTTATATTAATTTCAAATATTGTCTAATTTTAAACAACTAGCAACTTAATGTGTTTAGTCATACTTTCATTTTGCTAGACAACTTTTTCTAATACCCCCCTCAAACAGATGCACTTTCTCATCTTTACAAAAAAAAAACTCAAACTTGTTTCTTTAATTTCCTTTTTAATCAAACATAATCACTTAATTTATATCAAATTTAAGCCATATAAAGAAATAAAACATTTTTCCAACAAAAAGCTATATCTGGTTTTAGATCAAATTCTAAAGAAATAAATTGAAGAAACGCATGTCTAAAACGAACTATCAAAACAAATCTGTTCGTTCATACAACTAACCCTTCATCCGTCCGTCTATCTTTCCAATTGAGTCTATGTCTTACGGTTTGTCATAGTTTTTTTTCTAAAATCTGAAGTAAATTGATTGAAATGCATTAAAAACATAATGACCACAAAAGGTAATATTACCTTAAGGCAAATTATTGTACATTTGTTCTCTAAGTGACAGTAGTTGGTCATTTTGTTGGTTAAAAGCTGATGAAAAAGTAACCAAACCACAGGCTTTATTATATCTATAAACTAAAAAGATAGATCTCTTAACATTAATAAGGATAACAAAACCAAATATTTATTTATAATTTTTTAAAAACAATTTAATAAGAAACTTAATATCTTTAGAAATTAAATGAGTTAACCTAAGTTTGGTTTTAGAACTATTATAAATGGTCATCTTCTCTGCTGCTTTCTTAACTAGTTGAAAAGTAGTTTCCATAGATTTTTTTTTCAATCTCTAATGGACTGGTTTTCTCATTTAAGGTTTAAATCTTAAAATGAAACAAAAAGTTCTTATCGCACTACCCATATTCCTATTAATTTAGATATAACCCAACAAAAAGTACTTAATTCTTAACTATTTTTCTATAATCTTAATCTTTTCTTCAGAAAAACAACTCAAAAGCATCTTACTAAAAAAAGCTTTTAAAAATAAAAATGTTAAAAAAAATTGTTGACTCAAGATTTATCTAAAGAAAACATGATTAAACTAAGCTTTTCCATTGAAAAGTAATAAAAAATGACTTTAACACTAAAGCTTTTGCATAAACATAAATTTCTTATGAGAGCTTTCAAATAAATTTTAGACATTCATTAGAAGCAAATTGAAGAAAGCTTTTCAAAATCCTTATATTTTATGTAAAAAAGTTAAGGTTAAAGAAAAAGTTTATATAGAAATAAATTCTAAAAAGCTTTTCTAAAGAAACCGGTTAACAAAGATTTTTATTAGAAGACTTTTTGTAACATTTTCTGTAGGAGAACTATAAAACAGACGTTTTTAAAGAAAAAAGTTAAGAAAGCTTTTTAATAAAAAAAAACAATTGATACAAGCTTTTGTTTAGAAAAACTGCTTAAAAGCGTTTCCTTAGAAACATTTTAAAATAGGAAACTAAAAACTTTTTAAACTGTAAAGCTTTTGCATAAATATAAAATTCTTGAAAAAAGTTTTCAAATAAATGTTGAATAAAAGAAGCATATTGAAGAAAGCTACTTAATATACAAAAATAAAAGATTGAAGGAAATGTTTCTACAGTCATAAATAACAAAAAACTTTTCTAAAGAAACTCTATAAACAAAAGTTTTTCATAAGAAGACTCTTAATTGTCTATAGGAGAACTATTGAACTGGCGTTTTCATAGAAAAAAAAAAAACTCATAAAAACATGTTTAACGCGGGATGCTCTTTCACAAAACTGCTTTTGAGCTTATTCTAAGAAAACTAGGTCAAAGTTCAAAACAACTATTTAAACGACCATTAAAAAAATCTTAATGAAGATGCTATATAGAAATTCACTGCGAATAGAGAATTTTATATACTAGATTATCTTAATAAGCTTTTATTGACAAAAGCTTTTATATTTTATTAAAAGCTCTTAAAGAAACAGATTCGATATATCGTGTAAAAAGTTAAGTTAAAGTAGCTTTTTACTTATAAAATTTTTTAAATAACAAGCTTCATTTTTAGCGAAAGCTCTTTATGAATCCTTATAAAAAGTTAAGAAAAATTGGTTTCATAAAATATCATCTTACATTTGAAATGCTTCTATTTAAGTAAAAGCTCTTAATAAGACTTATTCGATATTTCTTATAAAAAGTTAATAAAAGTTAATTTAATATAATAAATAATAAATTAATATCATCTACAGTAGCTTTTTACATGTAAAATCTTTTAAATAACATTTGAGTAACTTTTCTTTAGATAATGCTCATTATGGAACTGATTCGATATTTCTTTTAGAAAGTCAAGAAATGTAATTTTATAAATTATTAGCTTTTATTTATAAACACTTTTAAATAACATTTGAAAAGCTTATATTTTAGTAAAAGCTCTTTATGAAACTGATTCGATATTTCTTAAGAAAATTTAATTTCATAAAATATCATATGAAGTAGGTTTTTATATGTAAAAACTTTTAAATAACAGTTGAGTTGTTTCTATTTAAAAAAAAGCTCTTTATGAAACTAATTTAATATATCTTTTAAAAAGTAAAAAAATGTAGTAAAATGTAAATTTGAAAAGCTTCTATTTAAGTAAAAGCTCTTTATGAAACTGATTCGAAATTTCTTAACAAAAGTTAATTTCATAAAATGTCATCTAAAGTAGCTTTTGATATATAAAAACTTTTCTATAACATTTAAAAAAGTTCTATTAAAAAAAAGCTCTTTATGAAACTGATTCGATATTTGTTTTATAAAGTCTTTTTTTACTAAAAGTTTTCAGAAAAAAGTCAAATAAATTGAAGACAATTTTACACCTATAAATTCGTTTAAGAAAGCTTTTTTGATTCACTTTATAACTACAAGCTTTATAAAATAAGCTTAAGCGAAGCTTTTTATTAATATCGTTTCGAAGAAATTCTTTAAATTACCTTTATTTATTATTTTTTAAAATTAGTTCCAAAAAAGCTTTCCAATCATTGGGTTTCGTCAAAAAAAAAGATGATTACAGATGTTTCAAGATTCAAAATTTGCCAAAACAGGTTTCCAATTATTCCTTTATAGAGCAATTTAGATAAGCTTTTATGCTTCAAAGAAGGTATTTTCTTAAGAAAGTTTTCATTAGGAACGTAAGTTCGGATAAACGAATATATAGAAAAGGGGCATGTATTTTAATCTTAAAGAGTTAATTTAATCTTAAAGAGTTTCTATTGGAAATTTGCGTTGCGATTGCTTTTTAATACAAAAAGCTTTTCTGAGTTGTTTTAGAAAAGCTTTTTTATAAAGTTTTTGAAGAGATAGATTATTTAAAGAAATTCAAATGGAAAATTCATTACAAAAGAATTTCTTAAAATTACTTTTAACTAAAAGCTTTTGTAATGTTCTCTAAAAGAAAAACGTAAAAAAACAAGTTTCTTAGCAGACATTTTTTATAGAAAATTTCTTAAATTTAAACTAAATTCTGTTCTAGAAAGCTCTTGTGCAGTTATTTCAAAGAATATACCTAATTTCGCCTAAAAATTCCCATAGAGATGAATAGCATCTCTAATTTCCTTGCTGGGATGGTTTCTATTTTATAAATTTAATACTAACATAAACAATATTTTATTATTACTTTATGTTTTCATCTCCTTTGATGATTAATGTCTGATTTGACTCCAAAACAAAAAATGTTGCAAATGTTGAAAAGTGGTTTCGTTTCAAAAGTTTTGGAAATGGAAGAAGGTAACCAAACATTTATGATGATAAATTAAGTGGATATCAAAAGGGAGGTTGTAGAAAAAAAAATGGTTTCCTAGGGAATTGAAATCAGTGATTTCATATATAAAGAAATAAAATATAAAATATTATACAGATTTTAAAGTTTTACAAAGTTTTTACAAGTTCCCAAGACACAGTTTAAAAGTGAATAATTTGTAGAGGAGTTATGCGAAAAATGGAAGTCAAAGGCAGTTTAAAAAGCTTTTAAAAGGGTTATATACTATAAAATACAAAAGATATAATTTAAACACATATTTCTATATATAATTAAATTTTTCTATTTTTTATTAAATAAATTTAAATTTTAAAATTAATTTTTTTTCTTCTCGTTTCAGTAATCAAAATAAAAGTAAAAGGAACGAAATATTTCAAAGTAAGTTTATTATATTATACTATAAATTTAGGTTTTAAATTTTTATGGAAAATTTTCTATTTAGGAAATTTAAGACAAATATATTAGGTGTTCGAAAAAATCTGGTAAAATATACTATCAAAAATTTAATATGTTTACCTTTTATATACCTTTATATTATTATGCAAACCGTTTTTATGGAGAACCATATTTTTTTAGATTTCTTCTAAAGGTTTGAATGCTGTTTGTGAAAATGTGTTTTAAAAAGCTCTTCTTGTAGAAAATTGATATAAAAGCTTTAAGGCAAAATCAATTTAAACCATAGTTTTTTTAATATTATTTAAAAAGCTTTTTCATCAGTAAATGGTTTTAAAAAGGCTCTAATTAGAAATAATTTTTATAATAGTATTTAAAAAGCTTTATTACTTTTAATCTGAATTGGAAGTATTAAATCTTTTTTTTAAGTTAATTTTGCATTAAAACTTTTATATCAATTTTTTTTTAAATTTGTTTAAAAAGCTTTAATAAGAACTAGTTTTTATCATATTATTTAAAAAGCTTTAATACTTCTTAATCCGTTTTAAAGCCATTAAAAGCTTTTAAAACAGATTGAAAGTATTAAAGCCTTTTAAATTATATTTTAAAAAAGCTTTTGTTTTTGATTTTGCATTAAAGCTTTCATATTAATTTTGTACAAGAAGAGCTTTTACCATAAAATATTGCATTAAAAACGAAAAAGCTTTTATATGCAATATTTTCAATCATCATTAAACCGTTTTCAAAAAATTCTTTATAAAAGATTTTGCTTCTAAAATTTGTTTAAAAAGCTTTAATTAGAACCAAATTTTATAATATTATTTGAAAAGCTTTAATACTTTTAATCCGTTTTAAAACCATTTAAAGCTTTTACAACAGATTGAAAGTATTTAAGCTTTTTTTTAACAATATTTTAAAAAAACATTTGTTTAAATTAATTTTGCATTAAAGCTTTTATATCAATTTTGTACAAGAAGAGCTTTTACCATAAAATATTGCACTAAAAATTAAAAAGCTTTTATATTCAATATTTTCACTCATCAGTAAAACGTTTTAAATTTCTTTAAAAAGCTTTAATTAGAACCAATTTTAAAACTTTTGATCTCAAAAAAATATATTCGACTTTCAAACAAGCTTTAGTGGAAACTGATCAAATTTATATTAACACAGTTATAACTGAAGCAGAAACTTACACAAATCGACAAAGGTATTTAGGCTGAAGCACTTATCGGAATCGGTCAACTAACTTCAGAGATATAAGTTATTAAACATGAAATTCTCTTATATAGACCAGAAATTCTTTTAAATCTGTAAAAAAACCTAAGTATGTCCTAAGTCTTACTCAGATCGATAGGACAATATCTTTCAGGTATTCATGCTGGAGCACTTATCGAAATCGGTCAATTAACTTAAGAGATATTATATGAAATTCTTCAGCAAAGACCAGAAATCATTTTAAATCTGTAAATAAACAAGTATGCCCTTAGTCTAACTCAGATCGACAAGGCAATATCTTTTAAGTATTTATGCTGAAGCACTTATTGAAATCGGTTAACTTACTCTAGAGATATCGGTGATTAAACATGAAATTATTCAATATATACCTGAAATTCTTTTAAATCCATAAAAAAAAACTAATTATGTTCTAAGTTTTACTCAGATCTTAATTATGCTGAAGCACTTGTCGAAATCGGTCAACAAACTTCAGAGATATAAGCTATAATACATGAAATTATCCAAAATAGCCCTAATCTGCAATCAAATCTATTCAAAAACCTGGGTTTACCCTAAGGCTTACTCTGATGTACAGAACAATATCCTAAAATGCATTTAAATCTTAAAACAAAAAACTGATTGACAAAGTAATATCTTTCAGAAATTAACGCTGAAGAACTTAATCTTAATCAGTCAACTAAAGATATAAGTGATTAAACATGAAATTATCCATTCAAATCTATAAACAAAACTTGACTATCTGCCGAAAAATCAGAATTTTAGTCATTCCAAATTTTCATAAATTTTCTCATTTCGAATTTTCACAAATTTTTGAATATAGATTTCTTTTTACAAAAAAAACTGCGATTTTTATAATATTTTAATAAAAGAAGGCTTAAAACCACTACTTTCAAAAAAGCTATAGGGCAGCCTGATCAAATTGTTAATAACAGAGTTATGAGCTTTTTCGAATATTTAATTTTTTGATACATTTTCTTCTATAGTTCTTAGTAAAAACTATTTTTAAAATCTACATTATGAGAAAAATATAGGGAAATCCATTCAAAATACCAAAAGATCTGGCAAAATACTCAAAACTTCCAAACTTTTTAGCAGCCGAATAAGCAGAATTTCAGTCATTCCAAATTTTCCAAAATTTTTTCATTTCAAATTTTTAAAAATTTTTGAATGTAGATTTCTTTTTACATAATACTGCGATTTTTATCATATTCTTGTGAAACAAAGCCTAAAACCTCCACTTTCAAAAAAGCTACAATGCAGCCAGATCAAATTATTATTATCAGAGTTATGAACTTTTTTGAATATCTAATGTTTTATACATATTCTTTGCTATTATTCGAAATTTTAAAAATTTTTCATTAAAGATTTCCTCTTACAAAATACTGCGATTTTTATAATATTCTAACAAAACAAAGCTTATTACCTCTACTTTCAAAAAAGCTATAGTGCAGCTTGATCAAATTAATATTAACGGAGATATGAACTTTTCTGAATACCCAATTTTTTCATACATATTCTTTGCTATTACATAGTAAAAACTATTTTTAAAACCTACATTATGAGGGAAATACAAAGAGAACCATTCAAAATACCAAAAGATCTGGCAAAGGACTGACTGAACCAAGAAAAAATAAGCTTTTGTACAACATAAATTGTTCTACAATACAACACAAATGTTGCCAACAAAATTGAAACTGAAAGAAAAAAAAACTATTTACTACTTAAAATTCCATGTTGCTAACAAATTGAATAACTTCATGACTTCAAAAGGAAGAAAAAAAAAAACCTGAAAAGCAGCAAAATTTTAAATGATAGACGAAAAAAATTATATCTACTCAAGGCATAAAAGTATTACCTTTGCTTAAACTTACATATTCAAAAAATGCTACAAACTTACACTCAGAGGAAAATAGCCTTGATACCTTAACTGGGGAAAAAATACCCATAAGAAGATGTAAAAACTAAAGAACAACAAAATTTCTCTGTTCTAAAAATGTTTTTCTTGAAGGAAAATGAAAAGACATCTTTAGGTGGGAGTATTTATTTCAGTTCTGTTATTTTCAATTTTTCCCCCTTATTTTAACATACCTACTCCTACTTCCGATAAAAACAGACTTTATTATGATACCGAACATGAAACGCACTTGTTTCTTTCGAAATAATTCGCAAAAAAATATAAAAATATTATTCGTATATAAAATCATGTAAAAATGTTTGAGTTCAAGGCTTTTGCTAATACAGAAACCATATACTACTGATGTCATTTTATTCTTTTTTCTTTTCCTAACAATTTCTACTTATTACAATTTGGTTGACTTTGTTTCTTAACACCCTCCCTTTTCCCTTGTCTTATTAGGGAGTTAAATTTTCATCGGTAGAATCTGATAAGTTCTTAGTTTTCGTTACAATTTTTGCCTGTTAAGATTTGTTGGTGGTAAAGCTTCTTTAGTTTATGTGTTAAAAGCACTTTAGACATTAGTTGGAAGACAGTATTTAAGGTGAATGAAAAGGGGAAGGTATGCCAAAAGCAGAAAATTGATTTAAAATCAGCAAAAAATAGGAAGCTTAAAGCTTTACTCATACCAGTCACTTTTCCATACTCTAAATGTTCAAAAAGCATAATTCGTAACTTTTTGAAAAAAGCTTTTCTATAGAAATTAAGCTTTTGTTTTCATTATTTTAGACAGAAAATCTGGATTTTAAATCAACAAAAGTCAAAAGGCTTTTTTAATAACCTTTTAATACTCAAAATGTCCAAAAGGGCTAATAGGAGAACATTTTGAAAAAAGATTTTCTTTAAAATGTAAGCTTTTTATATTTTAGACAGAAAATATCTTTTAAAAAAGCAAGATATCAGAAAATTAAACAAGAAAATTTTAATTAAAATGACTTTTTATGTGAAATGTATAAATATTTATAAAGCTTTTTGACGAGAGTTAAAACATTTGTTTAATTTGAAAAAGCTTTTTTAAATATAAGAGAACTTACAATATTAAAAAGCTTTTCTTAATAAATATGTTCGAAAAAGCTAACGTATAAAAAAAAATCGTTACAAAAAGCTGTTTTTTTTTCATAGAACAAATTTAAAGAGCTTTTGTTCAGAAAATTTGTTTCAAAAAGCTTTTGAAAGGAAAATCAATTTTAATGATATTTTTATAGAGAAGCATTTTAAAAAGTAGTTTATTTAAAACAAAAATATTTATGGAGCTTTTAAAAATGTTGAGATAATATGCACAAAAAAGCCTAAAAATTGTTAAAAGAAAGAAGTTTTGATGAAAAATAATTGAAAAATGGAAAAATGTAATTTAAAGAGCTTTTGTTCAGAAAATTTGTTTCAAAAAGCTTTTAAAAAATAGTACGTATAAAAAAAATCGTTACAAAAATTTGTTTTTGTTCACAGAACAAATTTATAGAGCTTTTGTTCAGAAAATTTGTTTCAAAAAGCTTTTGAAAGGAAAATCAATTTTAATGATATTTTTATAGAGAAGCATTTAAAAAAGTAGTTTACTTAAAACAAAAATATTTATAGAGCTTTTAAAAATGTTTAGAAAATATGCTCAAAAAAGCTTTAAAATGTTTTCATTTCGAAAAGTGTTTTATATGAAAAATTATTAAAAGAAAAAGTTTTGATGAAAAATAATTGAAAAATGTAAAAGCTTTTGTATGTATTAAAATTTTTCACTAAAAGTCTAAGAAATTATTGTAAAAAGCTACGTGAATAAATATTTAAAGCTTTTGTTAAAAGAATAAGTCAAAACCTGATTTTTCAACTGGCTATATCGGAAAGCTTTTCTTAGAAAAATTTTCGAAAAATCTTACTTATACAACATTTTTCCAAGAGCTTTCGTCCGATAAATTTGTTTTATAAAGCTTTCAAGAAAAATCTTTTTAAAACTCTTTTAAAAAAATATTTATAGGGCTTATAAAAATGAGTTTATGAAGATGCTCAAAATATGCTCAAAAATGCTTAAAATACTTTTTTTCGAAAAGCTTTACAATGATATTGGAATAGAAGATAACCAAAAATCTTAAAAATCTTACGTATAAACTTTTTTTCTTAAAAGCTTTCCTAGAGAAATGTGTTAATTTATAGAGCTTTTTTAAATGCTTTTATATAGATTATTTTCTTCACAAATTTTTCTCAGAAAAAATGCTCAAAAAAGCTTAAAATAGTTTTTTTTTAAGAAGAGCTTTCAAATGTTTTATATACGTTTTTTTTTCGAAAAAAATGTTGGGATAGAAAATAACTGAATATCATAAAAAAACTTTTGTTTATATGCCAAACTTTTCGTAAAAGCTTTCCTAGAGAAATCCAGCTTTTATTAAAATTATTTTCTTCACAAATCTTTCTCAAAAAAAAAAAAAATGCTCAAAAAAGCTCAAAATAGATTTTTAAAGAAAAGCTTAAAATGTTTTATATACAAAAATTTGTTCAAGAAAGATCTTCGGATAGAAAAAAAATAAAAAACAGCTTTTGTATAAATGTCAAATTTTTCGTAAAAAATTTATTACAAATAATTTTGGTATACAAAATTTAGCTAAAACTTTTTTGAAAAAGAAAATTATTTAAAAAGCTACATTAAGTTATCTTAAAAAAGGCGTTTCTACAGAAGATTGTGCTTATTGGCTTTCTTAATGAAATATGTATGTACGTGTAATAATTATTCAAAAAAGATTTAAATAAAAAAAGAAAGCTTGTCTATAGAAATATAATGAATTTATGTAGAAAGTGCTATAAAATCATCTGTATAGAGAATTTTTTAACAAAAGATTTTGGTATAAAAATCCGTTGCATAAATATTAAAACGATTTTCTATAGGAAATTGTTTTATGAAGCTTTCATAGCGAAATATAAAAAGCAAGCTTTCCTAAATATTATGTAAATCAAATACATAGACTCGTTTGCTCTAAAAAGCTTTTATATTGTTCATATGTTAAACAAAATATTGCTATAAAAGGTCAGTTAAAAAAGCTTTTCTTCAGAAACTTTATTAAAAAAACTTCTATAAGTCATTTTTAAGTGTTTTTGTAATATAATCTTGTAAAAGCTTTTGCAAAAAACTATTATATCCTTTTTTCTTCAAAAAGCTTTTTGAAAAAAAATCTTCTTCACTAAAAAGTGATTTTTTATAGAAAATAGAAAGACAGTTTTAAAAAGCTTTTCTGGTGAAACTTTATTAAGAAAAGCTTTTCTTAATAATTTGTAAGTGTTTTGGTAATATAATATTTTAAAAGCTTTGTCAAAAAAATAAAAACCATTTGTCTCCCAAAAGCTTTTTGAAAAAAATCTTTACTACAAAATTATTTTTTATTGAAAATCGTTTCAAAATGCTTTCGAACTTCCCATCTTTATGACTTTTTTTAGTTGTTTCTGTTTTTCTTGTAACATATTGATACTCTTCAGTCTCTTAGGGCTTTTAACATTTCCCTACACAAAATCACTTTCCTTTCAAAGAATTTCCTTTTCTCTTATTTAGTTATTCTTGGAGCTTTAAATAAATACAAGGTGCATACATAAGCAACTTAAAAAAAAGGCAAATATTTATAGTTAATGGAAAATAATTCCATCTTCTCAATATGGCACCAAAGGAATCCTACTACATAAAAGCCTAATATCACTAGAAATGTAGGTTAAGCTTTTATATATAAATTCAGTTATTTTTTATCAAAGACCTTATAAATTAAAAAAAGGAAACTGTGTTGAGCTACTTAAAAGGGAATTTAGAATAGTTTTCTAGGTAAAAGAAAATTAAATTTTGTTAAAGCTTTTAAAGTTTTAAATTATTTAAGATGATTTTTTGACTTAATTTTTATGAGAAGAAAAAAGTCCTTCCTAACAAATGTTTTTTTTTTTTCAAAGTTTCAAAGTCATAACGAATTTCGTAATTTATTATTGTCCTCTTTTAAGATTTTCTGCTTCCATAGCTTTAAGTGTAAATAAATACTTAAATCACGGAAAGAATTATTTAATATTTTTTTTCTTAAGTTTTTATTACATTTCCTTCTTTTCATGGCCACATTTTTCCTGACTACCTAAATTGTATAAGGATACCTTTACATAAAGAAAAATACTCCACTACCATTTTTGTATTTTTTTTTTCTTGCCTCAACATCAACAATTTAAACTATATCATTCGTACATTTACTACCCGGAGGTTTTTATTTCGTGGAGACTCATATAATAATCCGCTTGACTTTTGCTCATTCAGTGAATTTCTTTATGGCTCCCTCTCTTGGATGTTGTTACTTCTTCCATAATTTTATTTTCATTTTTTTCCTCTGATTATTAACGTTTAAATCATACTTGAAATGCCATTTCAACGTTATTTGTCAACAGCAAATCTTAGTTATTTTTCTACAGATTTGTTTTCACGGCGAACACGAGGTATGAATTATTATTGCAAAAATCTTGTATGAATAGGGGGGAGGGCGGTTTTGAGGGATTGAATTCCTGCTAAACGTATTAGCCTCTTGGTAACATGCGAAGGTATGTGGGAGTTTTTTTTCTGCTAGGGAAACGTATCGTATAAATATAAGTAATCATAGTTCAAGTGTGTGGCATGAAAAATGTTAGGTTAAATATAGGATTTTTTTTTTGTAAAGCTTAATGTTTATAAAATAGTATTTTTCTGTTAAGCTTTAAGTACAATGTTTTAAGTTGGAGATTAATGGGGAATTGTTAAAATTTAAAGATGAAATTTTAAAATTCCATGACAAATTACAAAGTATTATTTAGTTTTATTTATGTTCTTCTGAAATATTAAAGTGTTAAAGGAAAAAGACAAAAAAGCTGTATATAGTAAAAAGTTTTTAAACTTAAACGGCATGTAATAATATGACATATAGAAAATCTATTCAAAAAAGCTTAGTTTCATTAAAAATAGGTCAAATAAAAAATTATACAAAACAAAAACTAACAATGAATTATAAAAAACTCCATAAAAATTACTAAAACTTATAAAACTTTAATATATTCTTTAAAGAAAACACGAGTTAAAGAGCTTCAGTACAAATAAAATACTAATTTAAAAGAAAGCTTCTTCAAAAAAAGCTCTTTACCTAAGCTTTACAAGTTTGTAGAAAGGGTTTGTATAGTAAATCTATTTTAATGTTAATTTTGAAGTATTGAGGGAAAAAGATAGTGACTGTACTATCTTTAAAAGCTTTCTAAAGTAAAAAGCTTTTAAACTAAATTAATTTATATGACAGCTTGGAATAGCAAATCCATTTCAAAACTTATATAGAAAATCCATTAAAAAAATGTTTTTAAAATAGGTTTTAAGGAGAAAACAATACAAAATATTTAAAAACCTTCAGTTCAAATCGAATAATGATGGAAGAACTATAAATTGACGTGGTAGTAAAAAACTATCAAAGAGAGAAATGTAGCCCTTACAGAGCCGAGAACACCGATATATAATATGTTATGATCGGACTTAAAATGGCGACACAGTGAACAAAATACAAGGGCGGTATTTGTAGGCGTGGTAAAAAAATAAAAAAAATAGTTTTTGGAATTGTTTTGACATTATCTTTAATCCTAGGGGGTGACTGACATAACTTTTTTTGTATGGAAGGCGAACTGCTCTACTGCCTAATATACATTTTCTTTCTTTAGCTCTGATTCAGCCCAGCAAACCCACTGTTTGATCTCCGATGTGTTGTCATTTATTTACGTTTCGTCAACCATCGATCGATCCATCGATTATTATTGATTTTATTAAGAATAGCGTGAAAATACCCAATTCTTACCAATTAATTTGCCATATAAAATTTTTCGAAACTTGACTATTTATATGAAATTTTTCGAAAATTGACTATTTATAAGAAATTTTTCGAAAATTGACTATTTATTGGAAATTTTTCGAAAATTGACTACTTATTGGAAATTTTTCGAAAATTGACTATTTAAAGGATATTTTCCGAAAATTGACTATATATAGGAAATTTTTCGAAAATTGACTAGTTATAGGAAATTTTTCGAAAATTGACTATTTATAGGAAATTTTTGGAAACATTGACTATTTATAGGAAACTTTTCGAAAATTGACTATTTATGGGGAATTTTTCGAAAACTGACTATTGGAAATATTTCGAAAATTGACTATTTATAGGAAATTTTTCGAAAATTGACTATATATAGGAAATTTTTCGAAAATTGACTATTTATAGGAAATTTTTCGAAAATTGACTATTTATAGGAAATTTTTCGAAAATTGACTATTTATAGGAAATTTTTCGAAAATTGACTATTTATAGGAAATTTTTAGAAAATTGACTATTTATAGGAAATTTTTCGAAAATTGACTATTTATAGGAAATTTTTCGAAAATTGACTATTTATAGGAAATTTTTAGAAAATTGACTATTTATAGGAAATTTTTAGAAAATTGAATATTTATAGGAAATTTTTAGAAAATTAACTATTTATACGAAATTTTTCGAAAATTGACTATTTTTAGGAAATTTTTCGAAAATTGACTATTTTTAGGAAATTTTTCGAAAATTGACTATTTATAGGAAATTTTTCGAAAATTTACTATTTATAGGAAATTTTTCGAAAATTGACTATTTATAGGAAATTTTTCGAAAATTGACTATTTATAGGAAATTTTTTGAAAATTGACTATTTATAGGAAATTTTTCGAAAATTTACTATTTATAGGAAATTTTTAGAAAATTGAATATTTATAGGAAATTTTTAGAAAATTAACTATTTATAGGAAATTTTTCGAAAATTGACTATTTTTAGAAAATTTTTCGAAAATTTACTATTTTTAGGAAATTTTTCGAAAATTGACTATTTATAGGAAATTTTTCGAAAATTGACTATTTATAGGAAATTTTTCGAAAATTGACTATTTATAGGAAATTTTTCGAAAATTGACTATTTATAGGAAATTTTTCGAAAATTGACTATTTTTAGGAAATTTTTCGAAAATTGACTATTTTTAGGAAATTTTTCGAAAATTGACTATTTATAGGAAATTTTTTGATAATTGACTATTTATAGGAAATTTTTCGAAAATTGACTATTTTTAGGAAATTTTTCGAAAATTGACTATTTATAGGAAGTTTTTCGAAAATTGACTATTTATAGGAAATTTTTCGAAAATTGACTATTTATAGGAAATTTTTCGAAAATTGACTATTTATAGGAAATTTTTCGAAAATTGACTATTTATAGGAAATTTTTCGAAAATTGACTATTTATAAGAAATTTTTCGAAAATTGACTATTTATAGGAAATTTTTTGATAATTGACTATTTATAGGAAATTTTTCGAAAATTGACTATTTTTAGGAAATTTTTCGAAAATTGACTATTTATAGGAAATTTTTCGAAAATTGACTATTTATAGGAAATTTTTCGAAAATTGACTATTTATATGAAATTTTTCGAAAATTGACTATTTATAAGAAATTTTTCGAAAATTGACTATTTATTGGAAATTTTTCGAAAATTGACTACTTATTGGAAATTTTTCGAAAATTGACTATTTAAAGGATATTTTCCGAAAATTGACTATATATAGGAAATTTTTCGAAAATTGACTAGTTATAGGAAATTTTTCGAAAATTGACTATTTATAGGAAATTTTTGGAAACATTGACTATTTATAGGAAACTTTTCGAAAATTGACTATTTATGGGGAATTTTTCGAAAACTGACTATTGGAAATATTTCGAAAATTGACTATTTATAGGAAATTTTTCGAAAATTGACTATATATAGGAAATTTTTCGAAAATTGACTATTTATAGGAAATTTTTCGAAAATTGACTATTTATAGGAAATTTTTCGAAAATTGACTATTTATAGGAAATTTTTCGAAAATTGACTATTTATAGGAAATTTTTCGAAAATTGACTATTTATAGGAAATTTTTCGAAAATTGACTATTTATAGGAAATTTTTCGAAAATTGACTATTTATAGGAAATTTTTCGAAAATTGACTATTTATAGGAAATTTTTCGAAAATTGACTATTTATAGGAAATTTTTAGAAAATTGACTATTTATAGGAAATTTTTAGAAAATTGAATATTTATAGGAAATTTTTAGAAAATTAACTATTTATACGAAATTTTTCGAAAATTGACTATTTTTAGGAAATTTTTCGAAAATTGACTATTTTTAGGAAATTTTTCGAAAATTGACTATTTATAGGAAATTTTTCGAAAATTTACTATTTATAGGAAATTTTTCGAAAATTGACTATTTATAGGAAATTTTTCGAAAATTGACTATTTATAGGAAATTTTTTGAAAATTGACTATTTATAGGAAATTTTTCGAAAATTTACTATTTATAGGAAATTTTTAGAAAATTGAATATTTATAGGAAATTTTTAGAAAATTAACTATTTATAGGAAATTTTTCGAAAATTGACTATTTTTAGAAAATTTTTCGAAAATTTACTATTTTTAGGAAATTTTTCGAAAATTGACTATTTATAGGAAATTTTTCGAAAATTGACTATTTATAGGAAATTTTTCGAAAATTGACTATTTATAGGAAATTTTTCGAAAATTGACTATTTATAGGAAATTTTTCGAAAATTGACTATTTTTAGGAAATTTTTCGAAAATTGACTATTTTTAGGAAATTTTTCGAAAATTGACTATTTATAGGAAATTTTTTGATAATTGACTATTTATAGGAAATTTTTCGAAAATTGACTATTTTTAGGAAATTTTTCGAAAATTGACTATTTATAGGAAGTTTTTCGAAAATTGACTATTTATAGGAAATTTTTCGAAAATTGACTATTTATAGGAAATTTTTCGAAAATTGACTATTTATAGGAAATTTTTCGAAAATTGACTATTTATAGGAAATTTTTCGAAAATTGACTATTTATAGGAAATTTTTCGAAAATTGACTATTTATAGGAAATTTTTCGAAAATTGACTATTTATAAGAAATTTTTCGAAAATTGACTATTTATAGGAAATTTTTCGAAAATTGACTATTTATAGGCAATTTTTCGAAAATTGACTATTTATAGGAAATTTTTCGAACATTGACTATTTATAGGAAATTTTTCGAAAATTGACTATTTAAAGGAAATTTATCGAAAATTGACTATTTATAGGAAATTTTTCGAACATTGACTATTTATAGGAAATTTTTCGAAAATTGACTATTTATAGGAAATTTTTCTAAAATTGACTATTTATAGGAAATTTTTCGAAAATTGACTATTTAAAGGAAATTTATCAAAAATTGACTATTTATAGGAATTTTTTCGAAAATTGACTATTTATAGGAAATTTTTCGAACATTGACTATTTATAGGAAATTTTTCGAAAATTGACTATTTAAAGGAAATTTATCGAAAATTGACTATTTATAGGAAATTTTTCGAACATTGACTATTTATAGGAAATTTTTCGAAAATTGACTATTTATAGGAAATTTTTCGAAAATTTACTATTTATAGGACATTTTTTCAAAAATTAACTATTAAAAGGAAATTTATCGAAAATTGACTATTACAGATTTGACAAACCCACATTGGCATTTTTTGGTGCCGTTGTTGCTTTTTAACAACGCCATCTATTTAAGCAAAATTATAGAATTTTGGGTTTGTAGTTGATTGTGAGTAAATGCTGTAGCCATCTTGCGGAAAGCTTTCTCATTTAAAATTTAAATTAATGAGCCATGCGGGATTTCTGTGCTATTCACAATCTTTTTAACTTCGATTCAATTGTTTCGAATGTAGGGACTTCAGCAGCGATTTAGAACGGTTGATCTTTAGGGCCATATCATTAGAAACTACTTCTTTTGGATTGTGTAGAGTTCCACTTAAATTAATTATGCTTAACCCTTATTTGAGTACCTATTTTTTTTTGCATGAAATTCCCCATTTTCCGTTTTCTTTCAAAAACATAAGGTAACCCGCTTTTGAATGGCTACCATACACAAATTATCATGATTAGGCAGGTGTCATTTGACAGTTGTATATTGATAGGGTCTGTGTTGTCATTTTAAGAAGTAGTCGATAATTTAAAAAATACATAAACTTATCGACCTGCCCTCGTATTTAAGAACAGGTTTTTAAATAGATTTTAAATTTTTGAAAAAAACGTAAAGCTTAAACATTTTTTTAAAAAACTCCATTTAAACATTTTCCATTAGAGCTTTTTTTGTGCTTTCATTATTTCTATTTAATTTATGGAGCTGCATTATGTCCACTAAACGCATTATTTCAACATGAATACTTATTTTTTTTTGTTAGAAAAAATGTTTTTTGATGTTGTGAAAAACTAATAATAAATATTGTATTTTGTTATGAAAATAATGGCTGTTAGTAACTTTTTTCTTCCTCCGGATTATATTTGTTAAATTTTAAATAAAAACTAAAACGCATTGCATTAGATACTAAATATATGTATGAAATGCAACAAAAAGTTATGTTATGTTAGTAATATTACGAGTAATATGTGATGTCCACACCCATATTGCAATTTTTAGAGTAAAACGAAAAAATCGTATTTTTTTGTGCAACAAAAATTCCCCGTTGTTGCATTTAATTTTAGATTTTTATATTAAACTGAAAAGTTTTTTTCCATAAATGTTTAAATATACAATATTTTTGGTTAAAGCATAAAATAGTGGAAAAAAAACCAAAGTACATGTTTAAAGCAAGTCCATACATTCTTTCTATATTCAATATAATAAAAAAAGTGTTTGAAAAAAATACAAAAATAATAGCAAAACTAGGGTTTGGTCAAAAAAAGAAAGAAGGAGAAATGTTATATATTTTCTACATTATTATTATTACTATTATATTTTTTTCTTATTTTAGTTTTCACTTTAGTTTATTCTCAAAAGGAATTTATTGAAAATGCATTATAATTTTTTTTTGTGGAAAATAAAGATATAACAAAAATCCCCTTTAAGTTTTTAGTTACAAAATTCATATACTCGTATTTGGAATTTAAAAGCCATATCCATATCCAAGAAAGTATTTATAGGAGTCACTTGCTGTTTCCCATATAGTTTCTAATATGCTTATTAGGGTGGATCAACTTTTTGGTAACGAAAAGGAAATCTACACCTTATTTTCAGAATGTAAAGGCCTAACTTCGGTTTTGGTTCTTTGAGTACAAAAACTCTAGAAATTTTTAATTTTTTCTAAAAGAGTTTTATATAAGTATATTGCACTATAATTCCAATTTATTACTTACTTAAATGACCTATAAATTTACAACCTGTTAAGGTCAAAGGCCGGGCATATTTTAGAATTCCATGCGTTTCGATTTTGTGCGCATATTCTCCAATTTTGTAGACCAAGCATTGAAAGATTTTTATCTACTTAGTCTTTCCATCGAAGTTTTGTGACGTCCTCTTCTAACATTAGGGGACCATTTTTATTTTACGAGTAGGTTAATAGTCCAACGTCCTAAACCAATAAACAAACTATAAACTATAAACTGTTCTTACTAGAGAACTCGCTGCACATGGTAGCTCACTACTACACGGTTTAATGTGGTTCCCTGAGTAATACTACAAGGTCAGTGTGCACAGTTAAGGTGAAAGATAGCCAAGATAAGTCTGGGCTCGCTGCATATGGTAGCTCACTACTACGCGGGTTAATGTAGTTCCCCGAGTAATATTACGAGGTCAGTGTGCACAGTAAAGGTGAAAGATAGCCAAGATAAGTCTGGGCTTACCAGCTTAAGACCAAACAGAACCGTTGCTTGGTATCCAACATCCCTAAAATCACTCCATTTATTGCAATTATTTAATTTTTTACTCGCATTTCGATGGTCATTAAGAGGAGTATCTCTAATTCTAAATAGATCCGAAACAACGCATTTAATCTTATATGCGAAACAGAATAAATACGAATTATAGCGGCTATACGAGATATCAACATAAAGCGATGATTAAATCTTAACAAAAACACGCAGCTTTTTTCAGTTTTATCTTCATTTCAAAACATTTCTGATGTTTTTTTTTCTTCTAAAATTTAGGATTTTGGAAAAGATTGTTCTAATAAGTTTATCATATCTTAAAAACTACTTGTCCAATTTAAGTGAAAAGTATATAAATGGATTTAGAATAAAATTGCCCTTAAGATATATAAATACAAGATTTTTGTGTGACTAACAGTTTGAGAGTTATTCGCGTTAGAATTTAAAAATTTTTTTTTTTGTAAAAAAACGAAAAAAAGTAATTATTTTAAAAATTCATAAAAAGTCCTAATATTACAAAAAATTACCATTGCTTCTCTACTATCGTAAAATGAGGAATGTTTTAAATAAAATAAGCCTTACTTTATAAAAATCAATTGATTAGTACCGATTTTATTAAGAATAACGTGAAAATACCCAATTTCTACCTGAAAATTTGTCAAAAAAAAACTATTGATTTAAGTTTACGTTATCTCGAAAACTGCTAGTCCGATTTTAGTAACAATAATATAAATGGATTAAGAATAAAATTGTCGTTAAGACGTCGAAAACCAAAATTTTTGCGTCTTTAACATTTTTAGAGTTATTTACGTTATAACGTAAAAAAATATTTTTTGTAAAAAATCGAAAAAATTTATTTTTTTAAAAATTGATAAAAAAAATCGAAAATGACAAAATTATACCATAAGTACTCAATGTGCCTAAAACCAAGTCTATTACAAATCATACAAGTTTTATCTTACAAAAATCCATTGATGAGTATCGATTTTATTCAGAATAAAGTGAAAATGCCCAATTTTTACAAAATTTTTTTATATAAAATGTTATTTCTTCAAAAATTTATATTAAAGCCACAAATTTTAAGATACTTCCATGAGACTTGGCAGAAAATATTTCTTAACTATTAGCCCAAAGCCTGTTAAAAATAAACAAAATTGTTCAAAATTTTGGGGTACCTCCCAAACAATTTTCTTCCCGGAATACAATTTTACGTTCCATAAAGTCACAAATTTTCTTTTACGTTAATGAAATTTGGCAAAAATAATTTTGTTTGGTAGTAATATCATTGCTATTAAAAATGGTTAAAATCTGTCCATTGTTTCAGGTACCTCCCATAGGTCTGGCTTACCGGAATTGATATAACGGCAACAAATTACATTACATTTTAATAAAACTTGGAGGAAATATTGCATATACAAACAAAAATCATTGTACCGAATTTTAATGAAATCGGTCTATATTTGATCATAGCTCCCTTACAAGACCTTCTAACAAAAGACACTTAAATGCGTCGCAATTTACAAAAATTCGTCTAACTCTGAAAATAATGACAATTTTATGTGTATTTGCGAAACACATAATTTGTATATAAACCGTAATGATATGCCTAAATTTCAAGAAAATTGGTCCACATTTGACAGAAGAAAGTTCCTAAAATGTAAAACAGAATATTTGAACTTTTTTTACTTTATTGTTGATAAAATCGCCATTTATATATGGATTTTCAGGAAAAAAGGCTTATTTTATTTGAAACATCCACAGATTTTAAAATCATGTAATAAAATAGGTAATTTTTTTTTCTTTTTTTTTTTGGATTTTTTATGATTTTTTTAAAATAAAAAAAATGGAAATTTTTATAAAAAAATTTTGTTTTGAAGTGCAAATAACTCCGATTTTATTAAACATATAAAAATTTTTTTAAAGTATCTATAACTCTCAATAAAATCAAGTAACCCGTACCAAAGATATGAAGAAATGAATGGACCAGCCTTTTCGAAAAAAGCTAATTTTATATATTTTTTTTTTTTAAACCAAACAATTTGAAGAAAAACTGATTTTGACCATTTTTATAATTAGAATGAATAAACTAAAAAATAGTGGATATCAAATATAAGTGTTCCCGATATCTATCTCCAGCTTGAAATCTTGAAAATATATATTAGTTTTACCAAAGACTCTATTATATAAATATGTTGCACTACCATACATTGATTTGCCGTATGGTAGTTTTGAAAAGTCCCATAAAAAAGAGAGTATACCACTTTTGCTCTAATTCTTAAACAACTAATGAAGATGATTATCCAATGAGAGAAAGCCAAGGCACACACACGTGCTCATAAAGTATACAAATTTGTTGCTTAATTAAATTGATCCACCCTAATTCTTATACAAGATATCTTTATGTCTCAATATGTTTTTGAAAGCAATTGTTTAGAAAATTATTTTTAGCTTTGGATTATTGCTAAAGCTTTTTGTGAAAATAATGCAAGTTTTTTGTCCCCACTTTGTCTTAACTTCAAATTTATACAATGACAATAAAAAGGTCACAGAACTTTTTTTTTTCTAAATTGGATATTCTTCTAATACAATTTCAATTGATAGCTGAACCTCTTGCAGAAAAAGGGGATAAATTGTTTAGAATTTTATTCAGTATTTTGAAGAGCTTGAAAGTAAATACAAAAGTAATCTTGAACATTAAAGAAAAGCTTTGGTATGGAGTTTTTTTTTCAAAATTTTTATTTTTAACATCGACTTAATTTGCTTTTTTCCTCATAACTTTAGTAATTGTTAAATGAAGTTATTTCTAAAAACATATTTTAATTTGAAACACTTTAAATTATGATATAACGAAATTTGTTTGTAATTACCTCATTTCGTTTAAAAGTTATACCTCTTCAAATTTCAAACTTAAAACAGACATATTTTAAGATATTTTAAAATTTTCGTTAAAATATTTGTCCAAATATTAAACTTGTTTTCTTACTGTTAAAAAAAGCTTTATTTAACAAAATATGTATCTTATTGAGGAATAACCGTTGACTATTTATGAGCTAAAGCCAATATTAGATCTATATATATGAAGGCAGATCAATAAGTCCGTGTCTTTTTGAATAAAACAAAGGTTTTTAATGTATTTTTTAATTTTTCTGAAATATCTAACATTTCGATCGATACTGAATGGGTGATTTGGCCCCTGATAATTTTGAGATTAAAAATTAATTTGGCTCTGATCTACTAAGTATTAAAAAAGTTGATAAATCATATAAATACTTTAGGTTTTTACCAATATAATGTAACGAAACATATCTAAATCTCCCCTCCCCCCAAAAAAAATCTGCTAAAAATTAAACTTCCCACACATTTAAATGTTTTCATCCATGACTTGAAAAGACAAACAACATTAATTTGTCATTTTCGTTGTCTACACCGAAAAATTTCGCAAAAACAAAGACAAAATTTTAAAACTACAAAAACTAATGTTTAAGTTGTCATATCAACCCAGTAAAATGTCAGAATACTTTTACACATGTTTCCTTAAATCAAGCAAATCATCATCATCATATGAGTATTTTTTTCTCCCCCTCCCAAATGATATATGATGATGTTGCAATTCCTGTAGACGGGTATGAAATGCAAAAGAGACCACCTCCACAGAGCCGGAAAAACTCACATTGTTGTTTCTACTTTTTTTTGAGACAAAAAAATTTATAATTCTAAAAAATGAATAAAACACTTATAATTTCTTAAACAAATTGCATACAAGTCAACAGAAATTTGTCACAAAATTCAAAAAAATACAAAAAAAAAAAAAAACTGAAAAAATATGACGACAAAGTAATCGCTGAAATAGGAACTGACTGTAAATGGAAATTTTTTATATGAAAAAAGTTTTGCGATAAAATCTTATTTAAACAAAAATGTTTTCTTAATTTCTTTGCTCATTAAACGTAAAAAACAAAATTTGCGATATAGTCTGGGGCGACAGATGGACGGACTTTATACAGACTTGTAAATATGAAAGTTTCTGATAGGAAGTACAAGAGGAGAAGGATAGCTTGGTTGGAAAAGTTAAAAATTTTATTTTGTTTTAAAATTAAAGTAAATAAAAACTTTTAATATAATCTAAGTGCACTATGGGCTTGGCGTGTAAAAGGTATGAATAAAAATATAAAATAATCTTAAATAGAAGGTACTTAAAACCTACGATTATTATTGAAATCTGGCTATATAAAGACCTACGATTATCATAGAAATCTGGCTATATAAAGACCTGCGATTACCGTTGAAATCTGACTATGTAAAGACCTAGAATTAACGCCGAAATCTCACTATATAAAGACCTACAATTTAGGCTGAAATCTGACTATATAAAACCCCTACAATTAAGGCTTAAATCTGACTATATAAACCCCTACAATTAAGGCTGAAATCTGACTATATAAAGACCTATAATTAAGGCTGAAATCTGATTGTATAAAGACCTACAATTAAAGCTGAAATCTTACTATATAAATACCTTCAGTTAAGGCTGAAATCCCACTATATAAAAAACTACAATTAAGGCTGAAATCTAACTATGTAAAGACCTACAATTAAGGCTGAAATCTGACTATATAAAGACCTACGATTACCGTTGAAATCTGACTATATAATAACCTACAATTACCATTGAAATCTGACTATATCAAGAACAACGATTTAGGCTAAAATCTGACTATATAAATCCCTACGATTAAGGCTGAGAAGTGACTATATAAATCCCTACGATTAAGGCTGAGAAGTGACTATATAAATCCCTACGATTAATGCTGAGAAGTGACTATATAAAGATCTACGATTAATGCTGAGAAGTGACTATATAAAGATCTACGATTAATGCTGAGAAGTGACTATATAAAGATCTACGATTAATGCTGAGAAGTGACTATATAAAGACCTGCGAGAAGTGACTACATAAAGACCTACGATTAATGCTGAGAAGTGACTATATAAAGACCTACGATTAAGTTTGAGAAGTGACTATATAAAGACCTACGATTACCGTTGAAATCTGACTATATAAAGATATTCGACTAAGGCTAAGATTACCATTGAAATCTGACTATATAAATCCCTACGATTAAGACTGAGAAGTGACTATATAAAACCTACGATTAAGGCTGAGAAGTGACCATATAAACACCTACGATTAAGTCTGAGAAGTGACTATATTAAGACCTACGATTACCTTTAAAATCTGACTATATAACGACCTACAGTAAAGGCGGAAATCTAAAAAATATCGAAAATTTTCTTTAACAAATTTTATATCGAAATTTTTTTTTTAAATTTTATACAGAAATTTTTCTTTAAAAAATTGTAAATCGAAAATTTTCTATAAAAAAAGTTATATCGAAAATTTTTTATTAAAAATTTTATATAAAAGATTTTCTATAAAAAATCTTATATCTAAAATTTTCAAAAAAAAGTTTATATCTAAAATTTAAAAAAAAATTTATATTGAATTTTTTTTTTTTTTAATTTAATCGAAACAATTTTATATCGAAAATTTTCTTAAAAAAATTTCATATCGAAAATTTTCTATAAAAAATTTTATATCGAAAATTACCTATAAAAAAATATTATTTATCGAAAAATTTCTATTAAATATTTTATAATTAAAATTTTCTTTAAAAAATTGTATATATAAAATTTTCTATAAAAATCTTTACATCGAAAATTTTCTTTAAAAAATTTGCATCGAAAACATTCTATTAAAAATTGTATATCGAAAATTTTCTTTAAAAATTTGTATATAGAAAAATTTCTATAGAAAATTTTCAATAAAAAATTTAATATCAAAAATTTTCTTTTAACAAATTTTATATCAAAAATTTTCTTTAAAAATTTCTTACTTTTTTCCATATAAAATTTTTTATTAAAATTTTATATCGAAAATTTTCCAGTAAAAATTTTATATCAACAATTTTTTATAAAAAATTTTATATCAACTATTTTTTATAAAAAATTTTGTAACAAAAGTTTCTATATTAAAATTTGCTATGAAAATTTTCAATAAAAAATTGTCTCTAAAAATTTTATATCAAAAATTTTCTTTTAAAAATTTTACATTGAAAATTTCTATCAAAAAATTTATATTGAAAATTTTCTATAAAAAATTTTATAACGAAAAATTTCTATAAAAAAATTTTATTACGAAAAATTTCTATAAAAAAATTTAAATCGAAAATTAAAAAAAAAAAAAAATAAATTTATATCGAAAATTTAAAAAAAAAGTTTTTATATAAAATTTTCTTTAAAAAAAGTTTTATCAAAATTTTTCTATAAAAAGTTTTGTATCGAAAATTTTCTATTAAAAATATTATATCAAAAATTTCCTATAAAACATTTTACATTGAAAATTTTCTTTTAAATATTTTTTTCAAAATTTGTCTATAAAAAAATTTTTTATCGAAAATTTTCTATAAAAAATTTTTTATCGGAAATTTTCTATACAAAATTTTTTATCGGAAATTTTCTATAAAAAATTTTATATCGAAAATTTTCTATAAAAAATTATATATCGAAAATTTTCGTTACAAAATTTTATATCGAAATTTTTCACTAAAAACTTTTATATTGAAAATGTTCTATAAAAATTGTTTGTTCAAAATTTTCTATAAAAACTTTTCTTTTAAAACTTAACACCAACAATTTTCTATAAAAAATTTTATATTCAAAATTTTCTATAAAAAATTTTATGTTGGAAATTTTCTATTAAAAATTTTATATCAAAAATTATCTTCAAAAAATTCAGAATCGAAAATTGTCATTAAAAATTTTACATCGAAAATTTTTTTTTAACAAATTTTATATCAAAATTTTTCTATCCAAAATTTAAAAAAATTTATATCGGAAATTTTTATAAAAATTTTCTTTACAAAATTTTATATCGAAAATTTTTATTAAAAAATTTTATATCGATAATTTTCTTTAAAAAATTTTATATTGATTTATATTGAAAATTTTTTATAAAAATTTTATATTGAAAATTTTTTATAAAAATTTTATATAGAAAATTTTCTATTAAAAATATTATCAACATTTTTCTGTCGAAAATTTTATAGCAAAAATTTTCTATCGAAAATTTTCTTTAAACAATTTTATAGCAAAAATTTTCTTTAAAAAATTTTGTATCAAAAATTTTCTAAAAAAAATGTTGCATCGAATATTTTCTAAAAAAAATTTTGTTGTATCGAAAATTTCTAAAAAAAATTTTGTTATATATTTTCTAAAAAACAAAACTTTTTTTTATCAAAAATTTTCTTTAAGAAATTTTTTATCGAATTTTGGTCTGGAAAAGATTCTTAAAAGTAGGTCTCGGACCAATATTTCTTTGAGTTGTATACATTAGCACAAATATATTAGATGGTGTAGGGTGTAATGATATTAACATTTAACAGAAAATACAAGTAGGTGGAATTAATTTCGACTGTATTTGTCTCTTAACTGTCTTCTTTTAGATAAATATGGTTAATTAATCTTAAGTTAATTTGACATTTAACTGTCTCCTATGAGACATTTTGTAAGAAATAAAATATTTAAATTATTAACCAAATTTGCAGATGTCTTGGCATATACAAACTTCCCTTGAGAAACCTTCCCTCTAGTCTACACTATCCTGTATTCTTCTATGACAGCGTCATATTTGTTGAGTAAACAAATACAAATGTCAAAAATAATTTGTCATTTCTTCTGTTATTTTTTTTATTCATACAATTTCAGTTTAATGAAAAACACACACATTTTCAATGTAAAAATTTTATTTATATGTGAACAAATTTTTTTGTATAAATGTTTCAAGATCTTTAATCATTTTTGAAAAATTATTTACGATTTTTCCATACGTTTTTATTTGAGTTGGTGGCAGATTGCATACGCCAAATGCTAAATATTAAAGCAGAAAATAAATATTCTGAATTGTAGACTCCCAACATTTGAATGATGTGTGACATGAAGTGTTGAAATTATTGTTTTAAATGATTTTCATTTTTTTCCCCGTTTCAAAAATTTTTATAACTATTTATTATTTTTGTCATATTTGTTAGCATTAGTCCGGGTGCTTTATACTAGTAGTTAGTGTTATGGCTGTTTACACCCTTTTATGCTGCCTGTCATAAGCAAACTATAGCTATTGGTCCGTCCATTGTAGTTTAGTACTTTGTATCCTGGCTGTCTAATGTTGGATTTTTATGATGATATTTTGAGTCTGGTATTTTAGTTTTTCTTTTCTTGTTTTGGTGAAAAAATCAGCCATGCGTGCCCGAGGTTTAACAAAATTTTATTTTAAAAAAGAAACAACGAAAATTACTATTATTAAATAAAAATGACATTTAAACATGAAACTTGACATTATGCTGTTGGTTTTTCTTTTTTTTAAGAATTTACTTAGCGAGGTAACATTGTAAAAAGCACCTGCATTGTTAGAGTAATGTCACTATAAATGTCATTTAAATATGTATAACATGTGTGTTTAGCGCCTCTAACTATTCAAGAGGGAAAATATAGGGGCTTTTGGTTTGAAAACTCAATTTCAAATTTTTTTTATTTTAAAAATCAAGACTTGATTTGCTTTTTTCTTCATAACTTTAAAAGTCTTAAACAAAAAATTTTTTCAAAAATATTTCCAAATTCCAGATATTCTAAGTTATAAAATAATGTTAAATTTTTGCAATTATTGCAATTTGTCTGGTCACGAAAATAAATATAAAAATTTACATATTGTGGAGAAAAATACTTTTCTCTTGAAGTTTTTAAGAAAAAAAATATTTTCTATAAACAATTGTTGCACCGAAAAATTTTCTATCAAAAATGTTTACAGTGAAAAAGTTTCTAAAAGAATTTTTGAAAAGGAGAAATTTATACCAAGTAATTTTATGCCGAATAATTTTCTATAAAAAATTTTGTATCGATAATTTTCTATAAAAAATTTTATATCGAAAATTTTTTATAAAAAATTTTATATCGAAAAATTTCTATAAAAAATTTTAAATCGATATAAAATTTTTTATTGAAAATTTTCTATATAAAATTTTTTATTGAAAATTTTCTATATAAAATTTTTTATTGAAAATTTTCTATATAAAATTTTTTATTGAAAATTTTCTATAAAAATTTTATATCGAAAATTTTCTATAAAAAATTTTATACCGAAAATTTTCTATAAAAAATTTTATATCGAATAAATATTTTACTATCGAAAATTTTCTTTAAAAAAATTAATATTGAAAATTTTCTATAAAAATTTTGTATCGAAAATTTTATGTTAAAACTTTTCTATACAAAATTTTATATTGAAAATTTTCTATAAAAACTTTCATATTGAAACTTTTCTACAAAAACTTTCATATTGAAACTTTTCTATATAAAATTTTACATCAAAAATTTTTTAGAAAAAAAATTATTTTGAAAATTTTCTAAAAAAAAAAATGTATATCCAAAATTTTCTATAAATTAATATAATTGTATATCGAAAATTAGCTATAAAAAATTTTATATCGAAAATTTTCTGTAAAAAATTTATATCACAAATTTTCTATAAAAAAATGTATATTTAAAATTTTCTATCGAAAATTTTCTATAAAAAGATTTATACGCAAATTTTCTGTAAAAAAGTTTATATCGAAAATTTTCTATAAAAAAATTTATGTCGAAAATTTTCCATAAAAAAATTTTATATCGAAAATTTTCTATAAAAAAATTTTGTATCGAAAATTTTCTATAAAAAATTTTATATCGAAAATTTTCTATAAAAAATTTTATATCGAAAATTTTCTATAAAAAAATTTTATATCGAAAATTTTCTTTAAAATTTTTTTTATCGAAAATTTTCTATAAAAAGTTTTATATCGACAATTTTCTATAAAAAAATTTTATATCGAAAATTTTCTATAAAAAATTATTATTGAAAATTATCTAAAAAAATTTGGTGTCGAAAATTTTCTATAAAAAATTTTTTATATCAAAACTTTTCTATATAAAATTTGATATCGAAAATTTTCTTTAAAAATTTTATATCAAAAATTTTCTTTAAAAAATTTTATGTCGAAGATTTTCTTTAAAAAATTTTCTACCAAATATTTTCTATAAAAATTTTTTTATAGAAAATTTTCTATAAAAATTGTTTACATCGAGAATCTTCTATATAAAAATGTACGTCAAAAATTTTCTATAAAAAATTTTATATCAAAAATTTTCTATGCAAAATTGTATATCGAAAATTTCTATAAAAAATTTTATATCAAAATTATTCTATAAAAAATTTTAAATCGAAAATTTTTTATGAAAAATTTTATTTCAAAAATTTTCCATAAAAAATTTTATATCAAAAGTTTTCTACAAAAAATGTATATCAAAAATTTTCTTTAAACAATTTTATATCAAAAATTTTTCTAGAAAAAAATTTTGTATCAAAAATTTTCGATAAAAATTTTCTATAAAAAATTTTGTATCGAAAAGTCTTTATTAAAAACTTTTACTTTGTATGTAATGGAAAATTTTCATATAAAAAATTATAAAAAAAAATTTTAAAAATTTTATTTAAAGTTTTCTATAAACAATTTAGTTTAAAATTTTCTTTAAAAAATTTTATTTAAAATTTTCTATAAAAAATTTTATTTAAAATTTTCTATAAAAAATTTTGTTAAAAATTTTCTATAAAAAATTTTGTTAAAAATTTTCTATAAAAAGTTTAATTGAAATATAAAAATATTTATTTCCAAATTTTGTATAAAAAAATGTATATTGAAAATTTTTTAGAAAAAATTTTATATTGAAAGTTTTTAGAAAAAATTTTATATTGAATGTTTTTTAGAAAAATTTTATATTGAAAGTTTTTATATTAAAAATTTTTAAGAAAAAAAATTTATAATGAAAATTTTGTATCAAAATATTCTATAAAAATTTTTGGTTACAAAAATTATCTTTAAAAATTGTGTATCGAAATTATTTTGTAAAAACTCTTTAACAAAAATTTTTATATCGAAAAATGTCCTTGGCTTGTTTTGCTATTTTCCTTACAACTTTAGTTATCTTAAAGTAAATAAAATGTTGGAAATATATTTCAATTCTAAACACTTTACACAATGTTATAATATAGAAATTGTATAACTTTTTCAAGTCAGCTAATCACAAAAAATATTCAATTTCAAAAATTTGAAAAAAAAATTGAATTTACAAAATTTAAAAAAATTTTAATTTTTGTTTTATTTTTTCAAAGTTTTATATATAGTTTTAAAACATTATTATGTTAAAGAATATCAAAGTCTGGTGCCTTTTATATGAAGTGGTAAAAAGGACCTTCATGAGGCCTTGAATCTTAATATTTAGCCTTTTAATTGTTCCTACTGCATTTTCATATATGCCATATAGAATTCTTTGGTTTTTTTCTGTTAAAATTGGACAATATTGTAACATTAAGTTCAAAATACAAAAATTTTAGTCACACACTCACGACAAAGGTCTATGTAAATTGGCCTGTATAAAAATTCTATGTTGAAGCAACATTTTCCTAGTTATTCTACGATTTTGCAACATTGTAGGATATATTTTTTTTGCATTGGAAACTAATAGGTAATAGTATGTGTAGATTTTTTTGTTGTCTATTTTTCCACAATTACCCGAGTATGTGACTAAAGGTATTTCATGACTGTCCGTCTGTTTAGTCATATGGCCCCATAGTTTCGAGTCTAAAGAGTTTAATGGTAACAAATAACTCTGAACATATACAGGTTTTTGTGGGTGGTTCCTACATTAAATTCAATCTAATATACAGAAGATATTACAAACCAACAGACACATACAATTTGTATGATTAATGTTTTATAATGGCCAAAAAAAAGAAAAAACAAAAACATTAGAAAATATTTAGACTCTATAAATGTACGAGTATGTATGTGTAGGAACCATACACTCGCATTGACATTAGACATTAGCCCAATGTATGAATGTTAAGCGTAAAAGACATTAACTAATGTTTTTTTTTTTTTTATTTTTCCAGAGAACTACTACTAGTCGTTTATTAAAATAGGAAAACTAAAAATATGTATATCTAACACATTATTTTATTCAATTTACCAAAAAGTCAAAAGGTATAATTTATGAATAATACCACCTGAATATGCATATGTATAGTCTACTATTAGTTTACATATAACATAATATTTACTCGTGTATTTTTTACATTAGCCTCATGCTCATTTTCATAATAAGTAACATTTATTTCATTAGTCTTGTTTTATTTTATTTCCTACTAATTCCCTGTAATCAAAAAAGGTGTATATTTGATAAATGAAATTGAATTATTTATACTTAGTTTTAGGTTTATATGCCAACATTTTTAGAAATTTTTTTAAATGGAATTTTTCGTTAATTTTTTTATTCTTATGTTCAGTTATTGTAATTGCTAAAATAATTGTCTAAATTTCAAAAAAGGGGCGAGTTTTAAAATAATTTGTTTGGTCCAAGACAAATGGTTTTCATTTTAGATAAAAGCCGTTAATATTTTTGTGTTTCCTAATGCAAATTGTAATTAAAACCAACTTTGCAGGTTAAACGGTTAAATCTTCAAATTCCATTAGACCCATTTTTAACATTTGCCTCTAATGCATTTTTATGATTCTTCGAACTGATTTAAGGAAACTAGTGAATGATCAATCAAACTGGGCTTTAGTTTGAGACAAATCGAATCATTCTTTTGGTGCATAAATACAAAGCCAAATTTCGGTAGTCGGATGTAAAGGATGAGCAATTTACAATTTAAAAAATGCAATAAAAAACGGTTCAAAATTATATTTTAAAAAAGTTTTACATATCCCAATTTATTCTTCTTCTATTATCTTTGACTCCCAGTGAAGCCATTCTTTTATATCGGACCCTATTGTGAGATGTTAGGCATACGTTATTCCACAAATAGTTTACTGCTAGTAATAGATCTTCATTTCTTATGCGACGGGTTTGCGACACAGTCTCGCCGATCCTTTAACATCACATAAAAGCATCTCCGCTGAGATATTGTCATTGCCCGAGGCCTTGTTACGCTTAAGGCTACGCTAATGGCGTTTTTCACTTCTTCTATTGTTGGTGTATTGTCTGAAATTCCGTTGAATATACTATCATGGTTCATCTAAGGCGCTCTTTGTTATGCTCAACTGGCTAACAGTCGAACTAATGGCACAACAAATCGCCCTTAACCCGGCTGTCCGACTTAGCACTGTCGGAACCTGGTCCCATACGCAATCTGAACACTCCACTATTCTGGCTAAAATCATAAATATTCCTAACAACATTGACTACTGCATTTCCATCCCACTCTTTGATAAATCCTTTACTGTAACTATATCTGGAGACCCATCATCCCTTGATGAGTGCTGTTTGGAGGTATATACAGTCGAATCCAAGTCAAAGATGGGCGTGGGAGTGGGCTTCTTTATCCCACTTTAGTGAAGGAAATCTGTTTTAAGCTTCCTGATCAGTGTAGTATCCTTTAATCCGAAATATCGACCATATACAAAGCAGCCAAATGGTTAAGATACTACGGAATATACAACAGGGATATTTGCATCTGTACCGACAGTCAGGCTGCCATAAAATCGATATATAATGTCCACACGACATCTGTTCTTACCCGTAAATGCCGGGCATCTCTTAATGAGATGGCGAGACATTGTAATATCGAACTTTTCTGGGTACCCGGGCACAACAACATACCTGGTAACTCCACTGCGGACAGACTTGCTATATCCGGTGCTCTCCTGAGTCAGGATAACATCGATCAATTTACGGACTTTCCGCTATCCGCCTGCAAACCAGTAATTATGCAAATTCTTTACGGATCAACGCAGACCACCTGGTCCTTTGAAACCACATGTTCAATATCAAGGCAAACATGGCTTACCTATGACAATAATCGTTCAACTCCGCAACCTAATCTCGACCCTAACAGGCCACTGTACTTTTGGGCTGCATGCCAGAAGGCTTTACCTTCAACACCATCTACTGTCGAAGCTGTCACAACGTCGAAGAAGAGGAAACTGCCCCGCTCTTTCAGTTTCGAGGGCTAACTATCTGGGGCGCTTTATCTGCATGATTTATCCGATCTAGCTAGCATTCGCAAAATTGACTCATTTATCAGAGCTACAGACTTGAATAAGCCTCTCACCGATGGCCTGGAATTAATTATCTTCGTTTTCTCTTCCAGTCTATCTCCATGCATGTACCACAAAGGGTCCGTTTCTAGAACCCAAGTGACACTGACTTAACATCGGCTGCCTGCCTAACCTACCCTAAACTACTGTCATGGTTGGTTTCGTTACGTTTGTGCTTCTAATGCAATAGGATTATTTAATATCGACTTGTGAGGTGTTCCATCTAGCGCATTAATTGTTTATCTGGAGTTAAAGAAAGAGTAGCACTACTACTGAAGATGGAAATGTTGGTGTATGTGGATTTTCCACACAACGCTCTTGATATATTGCAGTTGATTCAGCTTGAATTGCTTGTACGTCTATCTATTTACATTCTCCTGTCCCTGCTTGCAGACATTTTTATTCTGTTTGATAGGTTACGGTATGTTGTAGGGAGCATTTCAACATCTCCATATAAATTTTTTAGAGTTTTACGCTGTTCAAACAGGTCCCATGTTGCTCGGGTGAACCATATTTTCCTTTTATGATTTTTAAATCTTCATTTTTGTTGATCTACCTCTTTGTACATTTGATTGCACATCAGAAATGTCTTTAATACAAGCTTCATTGTTGTTAATAACATCTACTTAGAGGTCTATTCCTTATGGATGTAATAAAGGTATTTCGATGTCTTTCTGATTCCCATTTTCCTACATCAATTTATCAATCGGCTTTTGCGGTATCAGACCTCAGAGCCGCTACTTTTATTCCATCTTTGCATATAACTAAATAATGATAGCTGTACTTCAAGTAAAGATGATAACCACTTAAAATTGAGTAAAATATGATCAATATTAATAACGACGTTCGGCGATATCTAACTTATTTTATGGGGAAGTTTATGAGGAAATATAGTTTTACCTACAACAGGTTTCATTTCACATCATAGATCAATCGATTCGATCAATCTTCTGCCAGTATCGTTTCTTACTCCGACACAGCGCTTACCAATGTAATGTTCCAATATCGGTTTGGCTCACCTTAGTGTTAAAATCGCCAATTTCCATTGTAATATGTTGTGGTTTATCCAACTGCTTAGTGCATCGAAAAATTCATTTTTGTCGTTTTTAGGAGCGTAGACATTGAAAATTATCAAATTACGAGCTTTTGTCTTAAGTTTGATTGCATTAGCCTCTTACTTAAAGGATACCATTCTACCATAGCCGTTGCTATTCTTTTTGATATCAAGAAGACGACATCTCTACTGTGCTCATCGCAATCCGGGCCATCCGAATAAAGAAATACATTATTTTCATTCCGTACCTCCCTTCATTCGATTGAACCAACTTAGTATATGTCGCATTTCGGCAGTGGCTTCACGAATTTTGGTCTTATAAAGTAATCTTATGTCACTTATCCTTAACGGCGCCCCACATAATCGCTTCTTCTTTAATAAATCAATTGTGACTTAAGATTTGTGGCAAGTTGTACCATCCTGTTAAAACGAAACATTGTTCACATCAATAATATGAAAACAGGGGACAAACGAATCGGTTATCATGGTGGTGAAAGTAAGGATTTTCAAGCAGTCACTCATAATGGGTGCATTGGCTTCTATGAGATCACGTTTGGATTTTCGGAGGCCCAAATACAGCCCACAAAAATTAAAATGGTTCATATGAAAAGCGGATAGTCATGCGACCTCAACTCTTAATCCAAATGAACTTTGTTGAGCGTCATACCGAGATCTCTTCGCAAAATTCGATAAAAACTGGTGCCTATAATGTCCAATTCTCGATATTTTCGGGTTTAAGCATTGTACGAGCTCGCTCACATCTTGACGCATCAGCAAAGAAACCAGTTTCACCAACTTTAGGAATAAATTTGGTAAAATGGCTGTAGGTTCTGCGGCAACTTTTAAATACCCTCCGGTTTCAATGTTCCTCACAATGTAGGAAACAGACCCCAGTTAAGTAGGGGAGAGTTTTTAGTAGAACACTTTCTTTAAGTCTTTATGGTATGGGTGACCCTATCCGAGGAAGAACTTAGCTTAAATCTCAATGGTAGATGAGAATATATCTATCTATCGTAGTGACAGATATGACAATTTTAAAGACGAATTTATATGAATCCGATTTGTGATGCCAAATATCGGTTTTGACATTTGACTCAGGAAAAAATGTTTAAATACTTTTACGTTTTCTTGACTGTTTTTTTGTTATTTTAAATTAATATTCGTTTCATTAAACTGGATTGTTTGACAGTTGTAATGTAATCTTATTATGGTCGTTCGAGCAGGATTGTCTTTTGAAGATACTTTCTTACACAGTGCAACAGAAGTATAAGGTCACGACATGACTCCCAGTTAAATCCCTAGTAATCCACTTTTTTATGGGCCGTCAAAGAATTGGTGAATGTTTGTACATAGTTTTTTCAAAAAGTGATCATTTTCTAAGGCTCATATCTTGCAAACCGTTTTGACTTTTTATTTACTCTCTGAGGTAAAGTTATAGCCCTAGTCATTGAGAACAAAAATTGTAAATATTTGGATAATAATAATTTACACTGTGTAAATAAGATAGAAAAATTATTTATGCTATATAAAAAAACAGAAATTTTCTTTATACTGTGTAAATAATACAGAAATATAATTTTCTTTGTATGAATATGTAAAACTATTATTAACACTTTGTAAATAATGAAGGGAAATTTTCATTACACTATATAAAATTTTAAAAATATTATTTACACAGTCTTATGTATAAGTTATGTAAAATGTATATTCTATAAAATTGTAACCTAATAAGAAACAATACCAATTACAATAGCGGAAAGGGACATACGCTTTAAACCCCATTACATCTAAACCCCATTCCATTCAAAGTTCTTATAAAGTAATTAATAATTTCGAATGCTTAACTTTGGAAACACAAATTAATTTTTAATTAACCTTTGCTAATTTACAAATGATGTTGAAGAAACCGTCAAAAAGAACGAAAGGGTCAAAGAGGAAAATATTCAAAACAAAATCAAAAAAAAAAACCCATCAACAACCTTAAATAATTAAAATACGCTTTATTAAATCTGTATTCAAGTTAAGGGTCACCATCATGATATTATACAAACAAAAAACTGGAACAAGTGCAACAACTGTAACTAATTTAAATTTAACTTTAAACACCTCATCATTATTAAGTCAAGCAGCTTCCAGTAAAATTTTTTGAAGGGGGGGAAAAACCGAAAAATTTTGGTGGGAAAAAATATTTAACATTAACTTCTGACTCCTTATTTTTTTGGCCTTTTTTATAAAGGGTTATTTTTGGTTTAATGTGTAGTTTATTTAAAGTTTGAAGCCACAATTTGTAGCTTTTTATGATTGACTGGGCGTTAAACTCGTGCCTCTTTAAGAATATGTATAAATAAAAACTGGAGTCATAAAAAAATGTTCTCGACTTTGCATGCCGCCATATAATTAATAACGGTTATATTTTTTTGCATATGTTGCTAGAGCATATGCTGGGCTACCCCAAAGTAATACCGGAAAAAATTATGTTGGGTCCCCTTAAACAACCACCATCATCATGGGCTACAGTATAGAAAAGAGTATAATCATAAAAGAAAAATAAAAACATTTAAAATTTTATTTGTTATATAAGAAAATAATTGGAATCTTAATGCAATACACATATGTAAAACTATTTTAATAAAATGTTTGATAACCTTTTAATAAATCCGGCTGCACCTGTGCCACATTATTAAGATAAAAACTTTTTTATTTTAATCTTTTTGAACACCCTTTACAGAGCTTTTTTCTTTAGTTGCCAAAAGAAAGCCACAACAAAAGCATGGGAAGTAGAGAGAAGATAAAACTAGACAATTTTTTGTACTTAACTCTGTTTTGATGACAATCTTTTCTTTTGCAAAGGCAATATAATTCGTATTTATTCTGTTCTGTAGATTTGAAATAATGAGCTTTTGGCTTTTGTTGCCAAAAAAGCAACAACAAAAGACAATTTTTTGTACTTAACTCTGTTTTGATGACAATCTTTTCTTTTGCAAAGACAATATAATTCGTATTTATTCTGTTCTGTAAATTTGAAATAATGAGCTTTTGGCTTTTGTTGCCAAAAAAGCAACAACAAAAGAGTGTTAAGAAAAAAAAAAGATAAAACTGAACAATTTTGTGTTTTTTATTCTGTTTTGATGACAATCTTTGCTTTATTTTGATATTTTGCAAAGACAATGTAATTCGTATTTATTCTGTTCTGTAAATTTTAAAAAATACGCTTTTGTCTTTAGTTGCCAAAAAAAGCAATAACAAAAGCGTGTTAAGTAAAAAGAAGATAAAACTGAACAATTTTGTGTATTTAATTCTATTTTGACGACAATATTCGCTTTAATTTGGTATTTTGCAAAGACAATATAATTCGTGTTTATTCTGTCCTTTAAAATAATACGTGGTTTTTGATCTGTCTAGAATTAGGAATTCTTAACCTTGAGTATTAAATCTGTCTAATCTTATAAAGAATTTCATCATCATATCCCTTAAATTCTCTGACATCTGCAACACAATTTATGCCATAATATTAAGCAAAAACTATTTTAAATGCTGCCAAATTAAAAATACCCAACTTTTGTTTTTTATATAAAAAACAAATTTTTGATTTTCGCTTAATTTTCAAACTTGAAGCCTTAAGGCAAAAATAAAAAAATTCTACATAAAATAAAGGCAACAAAAGAACATAAACCAAAAATCCGGTTAAAAAACTGTTGTGGCATGAATTTCTAAGGGCAACACATATTTACTCTATGTATGAATTTTATCAAAAAAAAAAATTGGCAAAAAATATCCTTATTTGTTGCCGGTTGTCAAAATTGTTGTAATATCCTAAAAGCAAACAAATATAAAAAAAGGACAAAGTTTTGGTCTTAACATGGTTTTAACCAAATAAACCACAAATTATTCTTAATAATGAAAAGATACATGATTTTGTGTCAAGGCAAAACCAGATAATAATAAATTATCCTTGAATTTTAAGTAGAGATTTTGTTAAAGGAATAAAGGATTTTAAGAAAATTATAGATTTTCTTCAATTTTTTTTTCATTATTTCTACAATATTTACATAGTGTAAATAAAGTTTTTATTTTATATACAATGTTTATAAATTATTTACACAATGTAAATAATGTATTAATGTTTTTTACACAGCGTAAATAATATTTATACATCATTAGCACAGTGTCAAAAATGTTTACACATAATTTAAAAAGTGAAACAAATTTTTACATGTTATTTACACAAAGTAAATAAGTATATACATCATTTACATAGTGTAAGTAATATTTTTTTTAACAGAAATACACTTCAGATATTGTTAAAACATTAGTTTGACTGTGTAAATAATGTTAATACATTATTTACAGAATGTAAATAATATTTATGCATCATTTACACATTATAAACAAGATTTTTACATTATTTACACATACTTTTACATCGCTAACATTGTGTAAATAATACTTTAAGATCGTTTAAATTGTGTCAATAATGTTTTAACATCACTTACACTGTGTAAATAATGCTTTAAGTCCACTAAAACTATGTAAATTATACTTTAAGATCATTTACACTATGTCAATAATACTTTAACATCATTTACGCTATGTAAACAATACCTTAAAATCAGTTACATTGTGTAAATAATGCTCCAAGATCATTTAAAATGTGTCAATCTTGTTTTTATATAATTTACACTGTGTAAATAATGCTTTAAGTTAATTAAAACTTTGTTTTAAGATCATTTACACTATGTCAGTAATGCTTTTACATCATTTACACTAAATAGACAATAGATTTACATCACTTACATCCTTTACACTATGTAAATAATGCTTTAAGTCCAGTAAAACAATGTAAATTATGCTTTAAGATCATTTAAAATATGTCAATAATGCTTTCACATCATTTACACAATGTAAACAATACTTAAGCATCAATTTCATTGTGTAAGTAATACTTTTAGGTCATTAAAAATGTGTCAATAATGGTTTTACATCATAAACACTATGTAAGTAATGTCTTAATCTCATTTACACTATGTAAACAATACCTTCAAATCATCTAAATTGTGTAAATAATGCTTTACGATAATTTAAATGTTGTCAATTATGTTTTGGCATCATTTACACTGCTTTAAGTAAATTAAAACTATGTAAATTAAGCCATAAGATCATTTACACTGTGTCAATAATGCTTTAACATTATTTACACTATGCAAGTAATTCTTTAACATTAGTTACATTATGTAAATAATGCTTCAAGTTCGTGTAAAATGTGTCAATAATGTTTTTACATCATTTACACTGTGTAAATAATGCTTTAAGTACATTAAAACTACGTAAATTAAGTCTTATGATCATTTACACTGTGTCAACAATGCTTTAACAATTTTTACACTATGTAAGCAATACTTTAGCATTAGTAACATTATGTAAATAATGCTTTAAGATCATGTAAAATGTGTCAATAATGTTTTCACATCATTAACACTGTGTAAATATTGCTTTAAGTCCAATAAAACCATGTAAATTAAGCTTTAGGATATTTTACACTGTGTCAATAATGATTTTACATCATTTACGCTACATACACAATACTTTTACATCAGTTATATTGCGTAAATAATGCTTTAAGATCATTTAAAATGTGTCAATAATGCCTAAAACTCATTTACACTTAAAAGAAAATGCTTAAGCATCATTCTTGCTATGTCAATAATTCTTTAACATCATTTACACCATGTTAACAATACTTTAGCATCACGAATATTGTGTAAATAATGCTTTAAGATCATTTAAAATGTGTCAATAATACTAAAATATTATTGACACTATGTAAATAAAGCTTTTACATCATTTACACTATGTAAACGATATTATTTACACAGTATATATAATCTGTTTCTGTTGTACACATAATTTAAATAAAGCTTTTATGCAAAAACAAAAATATTTAGACCTTATTTACTTATATACATAAAGTTTCTACAACATTTACTTAGTGCTTTTTATACAATAAAATTTTTAAAATAAACATATTTTTTACATAAAAATTTCGAATATGAAAAAATTCATACATTAAATTTTCAAAATAAAATTTTGAACCCAAAAATTTTTTTTAATACATAACTTTAAATTATGAACTTTCCATAATATTCTCTTACTTATTTATTTTTTACTTCTGCCATAAATTACAAATATTTGTTTACATAATTTTGCAACAATTTAAAAAAACAAAATGATTTGTAATTTTTGCTTTTTTTTTTTTTTGATATTTTGTTCTTTTCATTATTTCCTTAACATAATTTATTTTCAAACTTTACTTTAATATGAATGAATTCCGGCTTCAAAATACTAAAATGAAACTTTTTACATTTACATTGTTTTTATAATTTATGATTTATTTATGTAGTAAATTTTCCTTTTGCTGTTTTTTTTCTTTGCTCTCCCCAAATTAAAACAAATTTCAAAATTTTGTTTGTAATTTGTTAAGGCAAACATAAAGAACAGCCTACACATTCTTGTTTTTTACATACAAACATATTTACATACGTTTACTTAAGCTCTATGAGTGTTTATGTGTAAAAATGAATATATGAATGGTTGAGTGAGTGAATGTTTTAAATCTTGCATGGCTAAAATTTTTGTTTTATTGTAAATGTTTATTTAGCATGTCTTACAACCATTGCTAAAGTGTTTAAAACACAAATTTAAGACTATTTATTAAAATATATTTTTATGAAATTTATATTACAGACAAACATTTAGAAATTTGTATTTTAACACTTAACAAATTACATTTGAAGCCAGAGAGTCATTTAGTCATATATATACACAAAATTTACGCTTAATTGTGTAATTTGTAATTTTCAACACTAAAAAAGTTTTTGCCTAAAGTTTAGGGAAGTTTTGACAAGAGTATAAAAATAAAATTATGAATTTGAGATTAACAATTATTTATTTACTTCCTAAATATATACATGCAAGTAGCTTAAGAAATGAACCATTATTTACATAGTGTAAATGAATTTAAAGTTTAAATTATTATAAAGTATTATCAACAATATTTACATGGTGTAAATGGTGTTAAAGTATTATCTACAATGTATTAATAGTGATGAAGTAATATTTACACAGTGTAAATGATTCTGGAGCATTATTTATATGCTGTAAATGGTTTTAAATCATTACTCCCATTCTGTAAGTGATCTGATAGCATTATTTACGCAGTTTTAATGATTTTAAAGCAGTATTGACACAATGTAAATTTTATTACAGCATTATTTACACAGTGATAATAATTTAAAAGCATTATTTACAATGTGTAAATGATTTTAAAGCATTATTTACACGGTGTAAATGATCTTAAAGCTTTATCTATACGGTTTTAATGATACTAAAGCATTATTTACACAGTGTAAATGATTTAAAAGCAATATCTACGCGGTGTAAATGATTTTAAAGAATCGTTGATGGTGTGTAAATTATCATAAGATATTATTTACATAGTGTAAATGACCTTTGAGCATTATTTACACAGTGTAAATGACATTACAGCATTATTGACATTATGTAAAAGATACTAGAGCATTATTTACACAGTGTTAATGATCTTTAAGCATTATTTACACAGTGTAAATGATTTTACAGCATTATTGATGCAGTGTAAATGATATTAAAGCGTTGTTTACACAGTGTAAATGTTCTTAAAGCATTATTTACACATTGTAAATAATCTTAAAGCATTATTTACACAGTCTTTGTGATCTTAAAGCATTATTTACACGGCATAAATGATTATAAAGCATTATTGACACAGTGTAAATGATCTTTAAACCTTATGTATGCAGTGTAAAAATCTTAAAGCATTATTGGCACAGTGTAAATTATCCTAAAGCATTATTTACATGGTGTCAATGATCTCAAAGCATTATTTACACAGTCTAAGTGATTTTAAAGGATTATTTTCACAGTGTAAGTGATTTTAAAGCATTGTTGACACAGTGTAAATAATAGGTAAGTATTGTTTACACAGTGTAAATGATCTTAAAGAATTATCTACAAGGTGTAAATGATTTTACAGCATTTTTGATGCCGTGTAAATGATATTAAAGCATTGTTTACACAGTATAAATGATCCTAAAGTATTATTTATACGTTGTAACTGATCTTAAAGCATTATGTACACAGTCTTAATGATTTTAAAGCATTCTTTACACGGCGTAAATGATTTTAAAGCACTTTTGACAGAGTGTAAATGATATTTAAACTTTATTTACACAGTTTAAATAATTTTAATGCATTATTGACACAGTGCAAATGATCTTAAAGCATTATTTACACAGTCTTAATGATCTTAAAGCATTACTTACACGGCGTAAATTATTTTACAGCATTATTGATGCAGTGTAAATGATATTAAAGCATTGTTTACACAGTGTAAATTATCCTATAGCATTATTTACAAGGTGTTTATAATCTCACAGCATTATTTACACAGTCTTAATGATTTTAAAGCACTATTTACACAGTGTAAATAATTTTAAAACATTATTGACACAGTGTAAATCACATTAAAACTTTATTTACACAGTGTAAATGTTTTAAGAGCATTATTGACACAGTGTAAATGATTCAAAAGCAATTTTTACAAGACGTAAATTATCTTTAAGCATTATTTACACAGGGTAAATGCTTTTAAAGCCTTATTTACACGATATAAATGATAATTGATACAAAGTAAATGATCTGAAAGCTTTATTTACACAATGTAAACGGTATGTTTACATTAAATTCACCATGTAAAGTATCTACTCATAATATTTAATCATTGTAAAGTATCATTTGTTTTATGTAAATAATGTAAAATTATTGTTTACACTGTTTATATATGAATTATCTTTTTCTAAACAAATTTTTTTCTTCTCAAACCAAAATAATTGGTCATAATTTGTAAATGTTCTGCTGCTTAAATTTATAGCCCCTGGGCGTTCCCTCTTAACATCCGATAGTAAAAAAAATTTCTTTTATCTTCTCATTATTATTATTAACCTGGCTAAAACTATCCAAGTCAACCAAAAGCAAATAAATCTTAAAGCCTTTAAACTAAAAAGTACATACTCATAAAACATTTTCATGTTTTTTTCTTTTTAATTTAATGTAAATTACGTAAAAAAAACTAATTTTTGTCACTTTCTGTGTAAAGTATGTACGAATATTCGTTGTGTTCCTTTGAGTTGAGTTGCATTTAATCTGTTTATAAAATATGGCATTATGTGAAAGTATATACATTTACATGGTAAATTTATATTACAACACATTTTATGTTGTTACATCTTTCATATACATAAAACACACACAAACATGCCAGAACACCATTGGTGGCGCCACCAAATGTAATTTATGACACTTTTTTTACTTCTTCTTCTTCTGCGTTAGCTCACCCAAGAATACAACATTTTATGTAGAATGTAAAAAAGAAACAACGTGTTTAAGTGTTGTATTTTATGACACCAACCTACATTTGTATTTACACACTCTTTTACTTACACTTTTTTTACGTTCATTTTTATATTTTGTTTTAAATTATAATTTTTGCCTTAAAGGTAAATATTTTATACTTTAAGGTAATGAAGGATTTTTTCCCCCAAAACTGTCATTGAGTTAAAAGGCTATGAAAGGGGCCAGTAAGAATTTTTTTTTAAATTTGAGAAAATAATGTTTACACTACATATTTGTATTCCAAAGTCTCTTTCTTAATTTCTAAAATCTATTAAATTTATTACGTTACTTTTTTATGATAAATTTGTTTAAATCCTTTAGTTAAATGACAAAAGTCCCTGTCCTCTTTTTTAGTTTACTTAACTAATCTAATGTAAACGCTTCTTTTGTTATATAAATGGCCTCTCCTTTATCATTTAAATTTCCCATTGGGTTACTTTGTATGATAAACTCTCATACATTTAAACTTTATTAACTTAATATAATTACATTTGTAAGTGTAAGTGATAGCACGTGTATGAGTGAGTGTGTTTTAAAGACATTAAAAGACAATGCATGACTAATTACTTTAATACTCTTATATCATTTCACATTTACTTTTTATTTGAATTCTTTTTTTAATTGGCTTTATACTTTAATTTTTACTTAAGTCTTTTTTTAAGCTTTAAATTTAAAATGCTAGACAAAATTATGTTTAACGCGGTTTAAGGCAGTAGAAATAATCTCAAAGTATTACTAAAACAATGTGTATTACCTAACAGCAGAGTAAATGATCTTAAAGCACTATTTACACAGTGCATGTGCTGTTAAAGCATTATTTACACAATGTGAATGACGGTAAAGCATTATTTACACAATGCAAATGATATTAAAGCATTATTTACACAGTATAAATAATAACGAAAGACTATCTACGCAGTGTAAATGGCCTTAAAGCATTATTTACACGGCTTAAATGATCTTAAATCATTATTTACACTGTGTTAACGATCTTAAACCATCATTTATACAATGCAAATGATGCTTAAACATTGTTGATACAGTATAAATAAAGTTAAAGCATTATTTACACAGTGTAAACAATGCTGAAGCATTATTTACACAGTGTAAATTATGTTCAAGCATTTTTTACACAGTGTAAATAGTCTTAAAGCATTATCTACACAGTGTAAATGATCATAAAGCATTGTTTACATAATGTAAATGATCTTCAAGTACTAATTACACAGAACAAATTATGCTAAAGCTTTATTGACGCAGTGTAAATCTGGCTAAAGCATTTTTTACACAGTGTTAATTACGTGGAAGAATTATTTACATAATGCAAATAATCTTAAAGCATTATTTACACAATGTAAATGGTCTCAAAGCATTATTTACATAGTGTAAATGATCTTAAATCATTATTTACACAGCATAAATAAGTTTAAAGTATTATTTACACAGTGTAAACGATCTTAAGGTATTATTTATACAGTGTAAATAAAGCTAAAGCATTATTTACACAGTGTAAATTATGTTGAAGCATTATTTACACAGTGTAAATGATATGGAAGCCTTCTTTACACAGTGCTAATGATACAATAACATTATTTACAGAATGTGAATAATCTTCAAGCATTATTTACATCATGTAAATAATGTTCAAGCATTATTTACACAATGTATATAATCTTTCAGCATTATTTACATAAAGAAAATGACGCCGAAGCACAATTGATACAGTGTACATGAAGTTAAAGCATTATTTACACAGTGTAAAGTATGTTATAGCATTATTTACTTAGTGTAAATAATGTTAAAGAATTACTGACACAGAGCAAATTATATTAAAGTATTATTTACACCATATTAACAGTTTTAAATCATAGTTTACACAGTTTTCATAATGAGTAAGCATTGTTTACAAGGTGTAGATAATCTACATGTGTTATTTACACTCTATATAAAATGTATCAACATTACTTAACCACTTTAAGGCTTATTTACACTATGTAAATAGTTATAGAAGACCATTATCACTATGTAAATAATAAAGGAACATCGTTTGCCCAATGTAAATATCTAAAAACATTGTTTACAACGAGTAAATTTTCAAATATAATAGTAATTTATACATTTAAACATTACAGAAGCCCAATTGACGTCATGTAGATAATGTTGTAGTATTATTTACATCACATTTTTAATGTAGACATATTGAACAAAAACAGTGTAAATATTGTAAAATGATCTATTATTCCCCAAAATCATTTAAAAAGTGTATAAATAATATAATAAAGTGTGTAAATAATATAATAAAGCATGTAAAAAATATAATAAAGTATGTAAATAATGTAACAAAGTATGTAAATAATATAACAAAGTGTGTAAATAATATAATATAGTGTGTAAATAATAAAATAAAGTGTGTAAATAATATAAAAAAGTGTGTAAATAATATAATAAAGTATAATAAAATGTGTAAATAATATAATAAGGTGTGTAAATAATATAATAAAGTGGGTAAATAATATAATAAAGTGTGTAAATAATATAATAAAGTGTGTAAATAATATAAAAAATGTATAAATAATATAATAAAGTGTGTAAATAATATAATAAAGTATGCAAATAATATAATAAAGTGGGTAAAGAATATAATAAAGTGTGTAAATAATATAATAAAGTGTGTAAATAATATAAAAAATGTGTAAATTATATAATAAAGTGTGTAAATAATATAGTAAAGCGTGTAAATAATATAATAAAGTGTGTAAATAATATAGTAAAGCGTATAAATATAATAAATGCATTAGTCAATTTATTTAAATATGGTAAATTATCTTTAGCTTCAGTGTAAATGCCTAGAATACCTTAAGTAATGAAGTAAAATACTTCGTTCTTATAATGTATTTGAGTTAAAAATTCTATTAAATCATGTAAACTATAAAAAATTATTATATTTATTAAACATCAATCATTTAGTTTCTTTTTAAACTAATTTAAATCCCTGGTAAATTTTACCCCATATACAAGATTTCCAAAACTCTACCAACAACAATGAAAATTTCTCGAAAAAAAGAAGCAAAATAAAAATTTACCAAAATTAGTTTGATATAATTTTAAACCAAAACATTTCGCCAAAAAATTTTCAAACTCCTCTTGTGATTTTTGCGTTACATCAAAAAAATTTGAAAAACTACTTGAGGTGGAAAATTATAAAGGGTGTAAAATATACCAGCTAGTTATGTACATGTACATTTATATGTAAAATCATAATTTTTTCGTTCTTGGGGTTTTGTTTAGAAACAATTTGGTTTTTTTTTTGTTTTTTTGATTTTTTATAATCAGGGAAAATGGATAAGAAAGGCGAAGGGGAGCCAAAAGTGGCAGTAAAAATTGGTACAAAAGGATTTAGATGTGTTAGTGGAATGTGTTTACAAGCAAACTTACCTGTATATTATGGTGTGTGAAACCACAGAAGTGTTGTGTAGAATAGTGTATAACTTTTACGATATTTTTTGTAATAGAATTTTTTTGTGTATATTCTAAAATTGGTGTTATTTGAGATATGTGTTCGGATGTGTGTGCATGTTTGAGTAGCTAAATTTGTATATAATAACCATTATCAAGAACTCTTGAAAATATGCGGGGTATAAGCTAAATACAATTATTACTGTCGTATATATAACAAAAATTAAGTGAAACTAGCGAAAACTGTATAAAATTTGTGTATAATTCCAAAAGAAATAAACGAATCAAATGAAATAAGAAAATATTTTGAAAAGTTTAAATTTTTAACAGTTTTTTTTTTTTGACAAATTTTTCTATATTTCTATAAATATTTCTTCTTTTCTATAAATTAATTGATGTTGCTTTACTAGCGTTACCCACTGTCTTTTTAAATGCTTTATTAGGTGTACAAAATTTCCAACACATGCTAACAAAACATTAGCTGTAAATGAACCTGATATGGGTTTCAAAAACCATTATATTATTAAATATTAAAATGGTTAAATGATATACATACAAAAAAATAAAGTACAAAAATTGCTATCGAATTCTCTAAAATTCGCTTTAAAAATTAAATTAAAATTTTGTATGTGCTTTTTTTGCTATAAAGTAAAATAGAGGTTTTAAATTTTTTTCTTAATAATTTTAATAAAATTAAATGTTTTAAATATTTGTAATACGAATCCTATGAAATAAAATTCCTGAAATTAATGTATGGAAATTTTTTAAAAAAAGTTATAATACAAAAATATTACAAAAATTAAATTTAAATTTTTTGTATTAAAAACCAGTTAGAGAGTTAAATGCGATCGTATGTTACCCTACACCTTTAAGGTAAAATAAGGTCAAATGTATATAAATGTATGATCCTGAAATTAAAATAATGAAATTCTTTGTTTTGAAAATGTATGGAAATTTTTTAAAAAAAGTTATAAAATATTACAAAACTGAAATTTCCATTTTTTTTATTAAAAATATCAAGTTAGAAAGTCAAATGCGATTGTATGTTACCCTACACCTTTAAGGTAAAATAAGGTCAAATGTATGTAAATGTATGATCCTGAACTTAATATAATTAATTTTTTTGTTTTGAAAATGTATGGAAATTTTTTATAAAAAAGTTATAATAAAAAATTATTACAAAAATTAAATTTCATTTTTTTTACTATAAACATCAAATTAGAAAGTCAAATGCGATCGTATGTTTAAATATTTGTAATACGAATCCTATGAAATAAATTCCTGAAATTAAAATAATGAAATTCTTTGTTTTGTAAATGTATGGAAATTTTTTAAAAAAAGTTATAATAAAAAAATATTACAAAAATTAAATATCCATTTTTTCTGAAAAAAAATGTGATCGTATGTTACCCTACACCTTTAAGATAAAATAAGGGCAAATGTATGTATGATCCTGAAATTAAAATAAAGAAATTCTTTGTTTTCAAAATGTATGGAAATTTTTTAAAAAAAGTTATTATAAAAATATTACAAAAATGAAATTTTATTTTTTTCTATAAAAAAAAGTTAGAAAGTCAAATGCGATCGTATGTTACCCTACACCTTTAAGATAAAATAAGGTCAAATGTATGTAAACGTATGATCCTGAAATTAAAATAATGAAATTCTTTGTTTTGTAAATGTATGGAAATTTTTTAAAAAAGAGTTATAAAAATATTACAAAAATTTTGAAAGGGTTTATCCATTTATTTTATCATATCTTTAAGCACATGATTCGATTTTGTTGAAAGTAACAGATATCATAGCGAACCAAATTAGCTTTAAGTCACTTTAAAACAATTTTTTGATATGTCTTATAGATTCGGAGTTATTTGCATTTTGATTTTATTGACAATAAAGCAAATTAAGTGAAAATACAAAATTCTATATTTAGGCCATTTTTGTTATTTTTGTTCAGAAAGACGATGGTGCACAGTGGTTTACGGACGCTTTTTTTTGGAAATAATTCTTTAACTTTTGAACGACTGGAGATATTTGAATGAAATTTGACATGGTGATAGTCAAGGAGTATTCGAGTTGGTTTTTAAAAGCACTGGTCCATGAGGGGTCGGGAGAGTGATTGATGGACCTTCAAAGTTGGTCACCTCGGGTGTTCGACTTTTTTAAAAATTCGCCAAAAATCCATTTATGTATGGATTGAAAAGAAATTTTAAACTTAAGTTGTCCTTGAGAAGATCTACAAAAAATACGCTTAAATGTGTAGGTTATCTCCTTTGGATTTCGAGATATTTGGGTAAAAAGGAATTTTTAGGTTGATTTTTTACCTCTTTTTTTAAGCTTTTTTTGATCTGGTGGACGCATCTGAGGACCAAAAATTTTTTAAGAATATTCTTTAAATTTGTAATAAAATTCTGAATAATTTTTGTGCAAGTTAGTTATAGAAATCTTCTTTTGTTTAAAAGTTAAAAATATTCAAAGTTGAAACTTACAAAAAATTTCGCTTTTTTTTTAGTTTTTCCCCAAAAGATAGCTATATTTTTTCACTAATAAAAAAATATTTTCTTAAGAAACATAAAAAGATTTTTAAAGTTTTTAAAAGAAAACATAATGAGAATGCGTATAAAACAAATTTCTTGCTAATTGGACTTTTGGTCCTCGCACATGTCCTCTCCAAAAAATGGCAATTTGTAAAAAAAAAAATTAGTTTAAACAAAAATTTCTCAAAAGGCAAAGCACCGATTTGAAAAAAATTATAATGTTCATATTTTCCAATATATCTGTTATTGATTAGAAAAGTTTTTTCTGAAACGCGCTGCAAATAGAGACAGTGTTGCCATATTTGTAAAAAAACTAATTTTTTGAAACACCTTTTTCCCCAGTTGGGAATTGGGGAATTTTTAAGTTAAAATTGGGAATTTTTTTAGTCTATTGCTTTTACATCTTATTGGTCTACATTACTACAAAATTTCATTGTAATATCTTTATCCATGTCATTTCCACAGAATATCAAAGATTAAAAATATTTTCCTTAAAAAAGCAGAAAAACAATTTTTTTTTGTTTTACGATACAAAGTGTAAAAAAAGTAACGCACTTAAAAAAAACTTTTACTTAGTGCTAATCTCCTAGTCTTTCCCGATCTAATGATACTAAACATGTATATAAAGCATTAATACCGAGTCTTAAAAAACTCTGAAAACTTTGGCCCCCGTAGCATTTTTACACTGTTTATTTAAATATAAGTGATGAATTTGTGCATATAAAATTAATAATCATACTCAAATATTTCACTATAAGATGACAATGATCCTTCGATAACAAACAAATATTTTTTTATTTTTTTAAAGAAAATATCATGAGGATTTATGAAATATCAAAATGTAAATAATTTGTACTTATATTAAAAGGTGAAATACATTTTATTGAAGTATTTGTAGTTAAAGTTTAAACTTACAGTTTTTATTACATATTTATATAAAAGTAGTTATTTACTTAATTTTTATTTTCAGTAAAATAATCAGTACAATCTATTATATCAAGAACCTCTTCCAGGTGTTCGTTTTCAGAAGTTTTTGTATAACTGCTCCACCATTTCTTTCTTATCGTTGATAGAGCAGGATCAGAAGACAACAAGAGATAATTTATTAGATCCTGATTTTGCGATTTTCTTGAGCATTTTCTGGTATTAAATAGTTGGATATACTTGAAATCTGAATTCCGCGCTTCCTGGGCCTCTTCTGTCAGTTCACCAAGTGGGAGAAGATTTGATTCAATTATTTCACGACCATGTTGAAGGACTTTATGAACTGTTGGTGTAATTTCTTTCCAGTGATACAAATGTCGTATACGAGTTAACGCGTTGAGGGCATAGCAATGAAATTTTTCAGCATTTATTTGATATTTGCTATTTATTGCCGATAATATTACGTAACATTTACGAAGAACTTCCTCATCAATTCCAGTAATCTTTGAAGTTGTTTCATAATTTTCAAAGAATCGCCTGGCCGTATTACCATCGTTTGTACTGCCATATCCTACAAGTGGTTTGTCTATGTTTAGACCCGTCATAGTTTTGAATTCTTCCTGAATCCTTTTTTTTTCACTGGATCTCATTTCAATCAGTTCCTTATTATTTCTCACGGATTTTAGCTGATTATCAGGTATATTCCTATATTTCAGATCATATGCTATATGTAGCATAAATTCTAAAAATCGGATACGTGCATGTAGGGGCGATATACCAAATTCCAGAACCTCTTGATTAATTGCAGTACTAGCTGATGCATCTTCTGAAGTTTGTAGAAATTCCGATTTCTTCTTTCCGCATAATGAGCATTTCCAAGTTGAATGGGTTTCCGTTATAGCGTTGCTTACTTTTCCATCTATCATTGTCAATTGAAGCTCAAAATTTACATTAATCAAATATCCATGTATGTCTATGCAGACTGGACTCAAATTGTCTATTGAATATTTGATATCATCAACCCAATTTTTTGTGCTTGCTGCATTTTCTTTTAAATATTCGAATCTGATCGGTCTGCAAAATGCCTTTGATCCTGGAGATGTGTTAACCCACACATATTCAGTACGCTCTTTTGATGTGGATGGTTCAGAACGATTCTTTCTTAATCTTAGTGGTACTAGGGATGCCATAAAAACGCTTCTGTAGTCATTTGTGTTCTGATGAGATGTTGATTGTTTGTATTCCGGTAATCCAGATAAACCGTCACATCCCCATTTACATATTAAAGTTAAGTCCTTGTTGTCAAGTTTCTTGGCTTCTTCTTCAGACAATGTAGTAGATATCAGCCTTGATGCCGTATTTTCCAATAATTTTGATAAATCCACAGATGCACTTTCGTCTCCTATCACGTTTGTTGGTATTAAGTTTTTTTTGGTTTTTAATAACGCATTATATCCTGGTAAAATTGAGTGTCCTTTGTCTCGTAATGCCTTACAGAGTTTAATATATTTATTTTTACTCAATTTCAACTCGAGCATAAGAGCAAGTGCTTCTTCCTCCGAAAATTCTGATTGAGAAGAAGGAGTTGGTATACTCTTAATAATTCGCTTAAGACGTTTAGGAGAAGCCTCTGGGAGAATATCTGCTATTTGTTTAGCTTCAGCTGGTTGATTATTTCGTTTGAGCACTTCCTTAAAGGAATCTTTGATTTCAGTATCCGAATGAGTAGAAAGAACTTCGGATAATCGCATCTTTTTAGATCTTTCTCCGAGATCATCATAGTTTTTTAGAGGGGCTCCAGCACCAGAAGTTTTAAGCTCAATTGAGTCCTTCAGCCAGTCTTTAAATTTAGATTCAAATCTTTTTAAACAGTAATTAACCGACTTAATTTTAAGTTCAAATAACTTTACAAATTTTACGACTTTGTCTTCCTCACTATTGAGAATCATGGAGTTAGTTTGACTTTTAGCATATCGCATGATTATTTTAATTTTTTCTGCTCTCGAACTGCTTGGTTGTTCAAAAAGAATATCGCACAACACTTTAAATTCCAATGTTATAGCCATGATGTTTTAACTGTTAATAGCAGTTACATTTAAAACTTTATTTTTTATATTAAAAAAAAACATTTTTTATATATACCTGTATCCAAAGAATAATAAAGAAATCAATGAATTAATGTATTTTTTACCTCTAAAAATAGGTGCATATATAACTCAACCAATATGTGCGTCTCGTAAAACCTACCTGTATGGAGGTGAGTAACCATATCCTTTCTGACCATTATGAAAAACCCAAGTTGTAACAATTTTTACCTATTGCATTAACTTTCACATTAAAAAACATTTTATAACCTTAACATAATTTTGCAATTTTTTCAAATACACCAATTTTAAATACCGGAAAAATGCCTTTAAATCTTATTTTAAATAAATTGTCACACTGTTACTATAAAAGTACTCTTCTAATTAAACTTTTGCTACAAATTATGGATATATTACCTTTACACTGTTATCAAAATCGGTGCCTTACTCGTACTTACTTATTTAGAATCTTTTACTAAAATTTTATTTTTTAGCTTGGAACAAAAGGCAAAATCGAATAAAATTTTTTTAAGTCATTCTTATAATGTTTTCTTTAAAAAAATAAAAAACTATTTATATCTTTTTGAAGAAAATATTTGTTTATTAGCGAAGGATCATTGTCATCTTAAAAATAGTGAAATATTTGAGTATGATAATTAACTTTATATGCACAAATTCATCACTTATATTTAAATAAACAGTGTAAAAATGCTACGGGGGCCAAACTTTTCAGAGTTTTTTAAGACTCGGTATTAATGCTTTATATACATGTTTAGTATCATTAGATCGGGAAAGACTAGGAGATTAGCACTAAGTAAAAGTTTTTTTTAAGTGCGTTACTTTTTTTACACTTTGTATCGTAAAACAAAAAAAATTGTTTTTCTGCTTTTTTAAGGAAAATATTTTTAATCTTTGATATTCTGTGGAAATGACATGGATAAAGATATTACAATGAAATTTTGTAGTAATGTAGACCAATAAGATGTAAAAGCAATAGACTAAAAAAAATTCCCAATTTTAACTTAAAAATTCCCCAATTCCCAACTGGGGAAAAAGGTGTTTCAAAAAATTAGTTTTTTTACAAATATGGCAACACTGTCTCTATTTGCAGCGCGTTTCAGAAAAAACTTTTCTAATCAATAACAGATATATTGGAAAATATGAACATTATAATTTTTTTCAAATCGGTGCTTTGCCTTTTGAGAAATTTTTGTTTAAACTAATTTTTTTTTTTACAAATTGCCATTTTTTGGAGAGGACATGTGCGAGGACCAAAAGTCCAATTAGCAAGAAATTTGTTTTATACGCATTCTCATTATGTTTTCTTTTAAAAACTTTAAAAATCTTTTTATGTTTCTTAAGAAAATATTTTTTTATTAGTGAAAAAATATAGCTATCTTTTGGGGAAAAACTAAAAAAAAAGCGAAATTTTTTGTAAGTTTCAACTTTGAATATTTTTAACTTTTAAACAAAAGAAGATTTCTATAACTAACTTGCACAAAAATTATTTAGAATTTTATTACAAATTTAAAGAATATTCTTAAAAAATTTTTGGTCCTCAGATGCGTCCACCAGATCAAAAAAAGCTTAAAAAAAGAGGTAAAAAATCAACCTAAAAATTCCTTTTTACCCAAATATCTCGAAATCCAAAGGAGATAACCTACACATTTAAGCGTATTTTTTGTAGATCTTCTCAAGGACAACTTAAGTTTAAAATTTCTTTTCAATCCATACATAAATGGATTTTTGGCGAATTTTTAAAAAAATCGAACACCCGAGGTGACCAACTTTGAAGGTCCATCAATCACTCTCCCGACCCCTCATGGACCAGTGCTTTTAAAAACCAACTCAAATACTCCTTGACTACCACCATGTCAAATTTCATTCAAATATCTCCAGTCGTTCAAAAGTTACAGAATTATTTCCAAAAAAAAGCGTCCGTAAACCACTGTGTGGTGTAGGGTAAACAAATTTAATATAATTTGCTTCAATTTAGATTTTTCTTAAATAAATTACCAGCTGCTTTTAATTGAGGCTTAATGTCAATTTGTTGTGCTGGAGCCATTAAAACATTATTTTAATGTTTGGCATTTTTTAATATTTTTTTCTATAAATTTCAAATATAAGTTTATTTTTCAAATGCCTTTAAATATGATAACAATCTGTTGGCATTTAATAGCAATTTATAATAATTTAAGTCAATCTATTAAAAGATTTCATTAATAATAGTTTCAACTTAATTATTCTAAACAATGTTCTTTTATGTTCCAATTTTATGAGTTTTTAATTTTTTTGTTACAAAATTTTCAAACTTAATTGTTGACAAATTGAGCAATCGAAAAACTGAAATTCTTGTCATATCAAAATTAAAGGCAATGACAGCTTTTGAATCTCTAATTAATGAAGTAAAATGAATAGATTCCATTTATTTATATGACATTTATAAAAGAGTTTTGATGAAGATGTTTTGAAACACACATATAAAGAATTTTTGTTGTAAAATAATGATCTAAAACAGCGGTGCCCTCAATCAAATTTCAAAAATTTACTTTTTTCGGATATTTTTGAAAAATTTACTTTTTTCGGAAATTTTTGAAAAATTTATTTTTTTTCGAAAATTTTTGAAAAATTTACTTTCTTCGGAAATTTTTGAAAAATTTACTTTTTTCGGAAATTTTTGAAAAATTTAATTTTTTCGGAAATTTTTGAAAAATTTGCTTTTTTCGGAAATTTTTGAAAAATTTACTTTTTTCGGAAATTTTTGAAAAATTTACTTTTTTCGGAAATTTTTGAAAAATTTACTTTTTTCGGAAATTTTCCTAAAAGAAGTAAATTTTTCAAAAATTTACTTCTTTTGGAAATTTTTCAAAAATTTACTTCTTTTGGAAATTTTTCAAAAATTTACTTCTTTTGGAAATTTTTCAAAAATTTACTTCTTCTGGAAATTTTTCAAAAATTTACTTCTTTTGGAAATTTTTCAAAAATTTACTTTTTTTAGGAAATTTTTCAAAAATTTACTTCTTTTAGAAAATTTTTCAAAAATTTACTTCTTTTAGGAAATTTTTCAAAAATTTACTTCTTTTAGGAAATTTTTCGAAAACTTACTTATTTTAGGAAATTTTTCAAAAATTTACTTCTTTTAGGAAATTTTTCAAAAATTTACTTCTTTTAGGAAATTTTTCCAAAATTTACTTCTTTTAGGAAATTTTTCAAAAATTTACTTCTTTTAGGAAATTTTTCAAAAATTTACTTCTTTTAGGAAATTTTTCAAAAATTTACTTCTTTTAGGAAATTTTTCAAAAATTTACTTCTTTTAGGAAATTTTTCAAAAATTTACTTCTTTTAGGAAATTTTTCAAAAATTTACTTCTTTTAGGAAAATTTTCAAAAATTTACTTCTTTTAGGAAAATTTTCAAAAATTTACTTTTTTAGGAAATTTTTCAAAAATTTACTTCTTTTAGGAAATTTTTCAAAAATTTACTTCTTTTAGGAAATTTATCAAAAATTTACTTCTTTTAGGAAATTTTTCAAAAATTTACTTCTTTAGTAACTTTTTCAAAAATATGTCTTTATTTTGATATTTTGCAAAGGCACTATAATTCGTGTTTAGTTTGACTTAAAAATTAGATAAAAACATTTTTCAAATTTCTAATCATATTTTCGGTTTTTTTATCTCTTTTCAGAATATTCATACAAAAAACACAAACAGTTTTAAAAAACCTCATTATTTTATTTTAACAACAAAAGGTAAGTGTAAGCCAAAATATGATGATGAAAAATCATATTTACATACTTATTTACAATTATAATGATTAATTCAAACGTGAAATGTCAAAATTTAACCTTGAATCTGTGATTTAGCATCTTTCACTTTTTTCGCATTAATATTCCATTAAACATTTTTTTTCATCTTAAACAAATTGGTTGACATCATCAATTATTCAGCAAAACGAAGAAAGAATAAAACAATATTCTCATGACACATTTCAAATATTGTATTTGCAACAAAAAGTTCCAAGGCAAAATTATAATTCTTAAAAAAATTTTTTTTAGCAAAAGAAATCCAAAATAATCTTAATGGAAGAGAATCTAAAAAAAATATATAATATCCTTTTATCAATATTTTTAAAACAATTTAATACTAAAAGTCAGCCCTGCCTACCCCGAATGCTCACAAAAAATTTCAAATACTTAAGATAAGAAATTTCCTAAAATTTTTGTTTTGAGCAGCGAAAAATCCATTAATATTGACAACATATTAAATAAATAAATGAAAAAGTATGAATAAATTTCATAAAATGCTACATTTCATTAATATCATTTAAATTCATTAAATACGCGTGTGAATATAAATTTTCATTAAATTTCAATATTATGTATTTGGTCCTAAAAACCAAACAATCTATTCCCCTGCTCCTGATTCAACCAAAAATCAATGATTATAAATGATGTATTTTGTTGGTTTTTAATACCCACCCAGAACACAAAAAAATGTTAATGTTGCATGTTGAAAGTATGACAAAATTGCCAATTGTTTAATTTTATATATTCGAGTGTGTCTCTGATGTTACCCTTAATTTAAAGCCATCAATGGTTGAATGTTTTTTTTTTCTCATCGTGCAACATCGAATTCAATTGAATTCAATATATTCAATTAGTGTTGACGAGTAAGTGAAATTGTTCACATGTTTGCTAATGGTTGCTTTTATTTTATTATTTGTTATTCGATGTTATTGTTTTCTTTGCTCTTTTGCTATTTTATTTTGATGTAATGACAATATTAGAATAAATATATGGGATATATTTGTATTAGGTAGGGGAAAAGGCTATTTTCTTATGAGTTACGATAGCTTTTATTAATATTCTAGCCTAATTTTGTAATTTTTTCTATTACAATAGTCCTTATATGTTTCGGCAACATGTTTCTAAACAATGTTTCTAAACAATGTTTCTAAACAATGTTTCTAAACATGTTTATAAACAAATCGAAGCTATGTATTAAAACCTTAGAACTATCAACATTTTAATTAGAATTTTTTCCTATAATAGTCTTTTGGACACATGTTTATAAACAAATAATTAAATGTTTCAGCAACATGTTTCTAAACATTTGCATTTATTAATTGTGATCCATTTATTCTTTGAAAAATACACAAAATTCGTAAAATTTGCAATGTTTTCCATTACAATATTCTTCATATGTTTTGGCAACATGTTTCTAAACAATCGTTTTGATTTATAGTTTAGAATTTAAACAGAGTATTAATAACCTTTAAGTTTTTTCTTAAAATAGTCTTTTGGCAACATATTTATAAAAAAAATGTTTCGGCAACATGTTTCTAAATATTTGTTTTTTATGCTATGAATTTATATCTTGGAATTATCAATATTCCAATTAAAATTTGTCCTTAAAATAATCTTTTGGCAACATATTTATAAACAAGAAATGAAATGTTTCAGCAACATGTTTCTGAACATTTGCATTCATTAATAGTGATCCATGTATTCTTTGAAAAATACACAAAATTCGCAAAATTTGTAATGTTTTCCATTACAATAGTCTTCATATCTTTCGGCAACATGTTTCTAAACAATTGTATTTGCTACTTTGAAGCTGTGGATTTATATTTTGGAATTTGAACTAAGTATTAATAACCTTTAAGTTATTTCTTAACAAAGTCTTTTAGCAACATATTTATAAGAAAGAAAAAAATGTTTCGGCAACATGTTTCTAAACATTTGTATTTATTTCATCAAAGGCGTGGATTTATAACTTGGAATTGTCAACATTCCAATTAAATTATTTATAAGCATTTATTAATTGTGTCTCATTTATTATTTCGAATATACACATAATTCCTAAAATTTTTAATGTTTTCGATTACAAAAGTCATATGTTTCGGCAACATGTTTCTAAACATTTCCATTTATTGTTCCGAAGCTATGGGATCTTTACCTTGGAGTAACGAATAAAGTATTGATAAGCTTAAAGTTTTTTCTTGAAATAGTCTTTTGGCAACATATCTCTAAACCAGGGGAGAAATGTTTCTGCAACATGTTTCTAAACATATGTTAAATTACATAAAAATCTACGTCTTCCTTGAAAAATACTCACAGTTTTTGATAATAACTAAAGCAAAATACTTAAATTCTATGAAGCTTTATCTTAAAAAAGTCTTTATATGTTTCGGCAACATGTTGCTAAATATAATTATTTATGCTATGGACACTATTTTTGTTTAATGAATTTTCATAGGAATTTAGTTTTAGATTTATTAATGTTTGTATATTGTGTAAAAGTTTTAAAATTTACATGTTTCAGCATCATGAATCTTAATATGAATCTTGACATGAATCTTAATAATGAGTTCTCTGAAATAATATCTTAAAGTAAATAAATCTTGTTTTCTTTTCACTTGATCCCAAATACTTAAATTTGCTCATATTTTCCCTAAAAAGAATCTTAATAACTCCAGCAACATGTTCCTAAACATTTCTATAGTTTTTTTAAAGTAATTTTTATTTGATAGGTTACGTATAAAAGTGTAACTCTTATTCTAAAAAATACAGTTTATATGTTTCTGCAACATGTTTTATATTGATTTTCGGAAACAAAAATGTCAAAATGTTGCCAGAATTTTATTCTGAAAGAATCCTAAAATAATTATTACTAAAATATAAGAAATTAAGATATAATATAAAAATTTCTTAATTTAGCAACACGTTGCTACACATTTCAGTTTAAACATATACAAATGTTTAAATTATTGAAAAGCTTATTGTACTATTAAGAATAATTCTAAACATTTAAAAATGTTGCTAGATCCTATTTTACTTCCAGCGCAAAAATGGAGTTTTTATACAAAAGAATTGAGAAATAGTTTAAAACTTAGTTACTTCATTAACTCGTTTCTTAAAATTTTAAGCCAATATACAAAATTATTTTAAGTGCAATTCAGCAACATGTTTCTAAACATTTAAGTCAACATGTTGCTAAACATTTTAGTGATATATTCATAATTTTTCTTTAATAAAAACTATTTTTCATAAATTGACAAATTATTTCAATGATGTTATTGTTATCTTTTGTGAAAATATAACTGCAACATGTTTTTATAAATGTTGCTGAGGGTTTAGTGCTATGTTTTTACACATTTAAAGGTTTTCTTTTATCACAGAACTCGAAATTGTCTCTAGCACAACCCCAATATTTTAATGAATGATTCTATGGGAACTTAGTCGCGTCACACCAAAGTGTGTCTCTTTGTACAAAACTTCTGTCAATTTATCCAGCGTAACAATTTGTCATGGATTAGCTCAATGTCAACAAGACTTCGAATATGCGTTTAGCTAAGGGCCTAACAAAATATCGACAACGCATTGCCAAATTCTGTTTTTTCTTTATTTCAACAATAAATAAATACAAATTTATTTTAACGCTTGACAAGCATGCAACAATTGTATTTTATTAGGCAATTTTAATAAAATAAATAAATTAAATATTTTCCATTTGTGAAACATGATCGTGTCTTTGAGTTTCCCGGAAAAGGGGATGAATGTGTAATGAAAAATCAACATTGCCAAAGAAAACAGTTAAACTTTACATAAGCAAATAGAGGATATGAGGAGATTTAGGATAAAAATAATCAATTACTCTAAAGTTTACAAAAATAATCAATCATTTTTTTTCTTCCAAAGAAGTATAAATAAAAATTTAACCCTGTTTTGGTTTCAAGGAGACAAATTTAAACTAAATATTTATTTAAAATTTTCCGTTTTCTGGTTTTGTTTGAAAAAAAAAACTGTGTTAATTTTTAGATATCAACACTTTCCTTTGTAGCAGAAAAACAAAAATTGTTTGTGTTTTAGCTTTTAGCAACCATTAGATTTTATGTTTCTTTTTGCCACAAATACAATAAATAATTCTTGCTTTTAATACAATAAAAGAAAATGTCACTACAAGTACTTACAATGTTTGTGGGTTAGAAAGTTTACGTATAGTTACACATGCTTTACACGGAGAAAATATTTTTATTATGTTGCAACGAAAACAGAAGAAACATGTTTCAAATCTAAAAATTGTTATTACTATATTTTTGTTTTAAAAATACTTAAAAAGTTAATTGTTATGTGTCTGAAACATTTGATATTTGTTGCTAAACATTTGGTATTTGTTGCTAAACATTTTCTTTTTGTTGCTTAACATTTAAATGAAACTACTTGCGAAGAAAGTTTATTTTATCTACAAAATTTTCATTTTGTTGCTAGACATTTAAATAAAAATACTTGTAAAATGATAATGAATGATATGTGTCTGCAACATATTAAATTTGTTGCTAAACATTTGAAATATAAAATTAACATTTTAAAGCTATCAATGCTATCGTGTTTTTCAGCAATATTTCAAAATAATAAAATTTCTCTGCCACATGTACTTAAGATTTTTGTTATTATTTTTGTTGCTAAACATTTTAAGTTGTTTATTTCGGTTTAGTTTAAAGTATTCATCTAATTTTAGTTAAAGTAAAAAACCTAAGGCTAAAGAGATTTATCCATGCTATCTGCAACATATTTCTCTGCAACATGTTCCTCAAATTTTTGTTATATCAAATGCAAAAGAGAAAATAATTAACATATTTTTATAGAAAAACAACTTTCAACAGTTTTTGAAGCTGTTTTTTATATTGGACTTTCAGTTATTTTAACGAAAAATGTTTCAGCAACATGTTTCAAATTTAGAAATTATATTAAATTTTTTTTTAGAAATTTGCTACAAAAATACTTGATTTATTCAAAATATTTAAAACTTATTTGTTTTTATGATATTTTGTGTTATTTTGGCGAGAAAATGTTTCAGCAACATTTTTATTTACTTTTTCATTCTCCAATGGTTATCACGAATTCGGCATAAAAAACAAATAAATAATATTTCAGCAACATATTCTGGTTTTCTTCTTAACAACTTAAGACATTTATGACAATCGCTATTGATCTCTTTATTCTTTGGACTAGTCTGGCATCAATGTTTATGTGACATTTCGTTAAGCAAATGTTTAGCCTCATATTCGAGTTTTAATCTAAGCATTTCGAAGACTAACCGTTATCACATTGCCTTAACACGAAGAAGTGATAAAAGTATTTGTGTTGATATTTAATAAATATACTTAAGCAACATGTTTCTAAACATTTAGTAGTAAACATTTTCTTTAAAATGTGTTTAACTTTTTCGTCGTATAATCACGGATAATACAATTCACAGAAAAGTGTAATAGGAAGGTGTATTTGAGTCTATAGTAAACAAATACATCAAAGCAACATGTTTCTAAACATTTAATATAAAACATAAAATGTAGCTAATTTTTGACATTTATTATTTATTAAAATAAAATTCACTAAAGTAAGTCATAAAGGATGTCTTTGAGGGGATTTTAAGCAAATACACTTTGTCAACATGTTTCTAAACATTTAGTAATAAACATTTTGTTGAAAATGTGTTAAACTTTTTCATCATACAATCTCGTTATAATAAAATTCTGAGAAATGTGTGGTAAAAGAATGTATTTGTGGGGATATTAAAAAAATTTTCTAAAGCAACATGTTTCTAAACATTTAGTATTAAACATTTTCTTCAAAATGTGTTAAACTTTTCCATCATATAATCTCGTTATAATAAAATTCTCAGAAATGAGTGATAAAAGGAAACATTTGAGGTGACATTAAACAAATATAGTTAAGCAACATGTTTCTAAACATTTAATATTAAACATAAAATGTAACTCATTTTTGCATTATAATATTACTAAAATAAAATTGACTGAAGTTAGTGGTAAAAGGATGCATTTGAGCGCATATTAAACAAATATACTTTGGAAACATGTTTCTAAACATTAGGTACTAAACATTTTTTTTCAAATGTATCTAAATTGGTGTAATTAAAATCACAGAAATAAGAAAAAAATATGTTTTTGAGGTAATATTAAGCAAATATACTTAAGCAACATGTATCTAAACATTTAACAATTGATATTTTCATTAAAATATAACAAGAGTTTTCATTATATAATCTCGTTATAATAAAATTCTCAGAAATAAGTGATTAGAGAATGCCTTTGAGGGTATATTAAACAAATCTACTTCAGCAACATGTTTGTAAACATTTCGTTTTGAACATTTTCTTTAAAATATATCTAACATTTTCGTTATATAATCTTAGTGTAATAAAGATCACAGAAATAAGAGAAAAAATTATGTTTTTAAGACGATATTAAAGAAATATACCTAAGCAACATGTTCCTAAACATTTAGCATTAAACATTTTCTTTAAAATACTTAATGCTAAGTTTTTTATTTTATAATCTCGTTATAATAAAATTTACAAAAATTAGGGACAAACGGATATATTTTTTGTGATATCAAACAAATATACTCCAGAAACATGTTTGTAAACATTTAGTTAAAGGGAAAAGAGAAAATTTACTTTACCTAAATTAAAAAGCTTTTATAAAAAACTTGGAATCGATAATATGAAATGCATTTGGTATCATTTTTTAATAAGAAAATGTTTAGCAACATTTTTGAGCTCAAACCTTGACATTTCACATACTTTAGCAACATGTTTCTAAACATTTTGTTATTCTACATGCGATTTTTAATAAGTTTTCTGTGCTAAAAAGTATTTAGTTAAAAGAATTCGAAACCCTGGTTAGAATTATTACTAATTCGAATTTTCTCTATGTATTTGCATATATACCCTGATGTTGCAACATTTGTATTAATATATAGATTCTATCCCCAGAGTATTTTGAACATTCAAACAAACTCATACTTTTCGTTTGCAGTTGCAAAAATGCTTTTACTTTTATTCATTTGAAATGAATTTTTCTTCTATCTTTCGTTCTGAGAACCCCTTATTAATGGTGGTTGGGTTGCAACATGTCGCAAAACATTTTCACATAACATTGAATTATTATTGTGTTGTGTATTTATAAGCCATGAGACTGAACGTTGGTTTCCTAAGTTGCATATTGCACTATGACTTTATGTGTTGTTTTTTTGGTTTTCTTTGCAACTTTTTGTTGAAAGTGTATAATACTCGTTGGTATTAAAATATGTGTATACAAATGAAATATGTAGAACTAAATGTTTTTTGTTATTGTCATCGTTAGTGTACATAATTTTTTGTTTTCTTTATAGTAGAATATTTTTCTATAAAATCTAATATGATTTTTTTTTATTTCTTGCTCCTTTTTATGTGAAACTAGAGCAAAGTTGCAATTTACAAAAGAAGATTTTTGTATGTGGGCCATAACTAAAGCAACCAACCAACCATCCAATCTAACAGAGATGAGTGGATATAAAACATTTTTACATAGACTACAAAAACGCTCCTTTACGAGCTTACACACTTCTATTGCGGATGATTGTGGCAATTGAGATTTATGTAAGGGAATATATCTATAAACTCATTTAAAGAATTTTATGAATACAACAATTTTTTTCTTTTATGAGTTTATATAAATTTTATAGAAGATTGTTGAGAAAGTGCTTAAATGGGGTTTAAATTTTAAAATCTTGTTTAGTGTTTTTATTATAGTGGAAATAATGAATAATGTGGAGCATGTTTCTAAACATTTCACTTTAAAATTACAGCTATACAAAAATCTAGATTAAATGTTTGCTAAATAAAAATCTTAAAAACTATTCATTTTTTATTAGAAATTGTCTTAGCAACATGTTTATATACATATGTTTCCAGAATTTGCATATGGTCATTGCATAACTACTAATTATATATAATACATTAATTATATGTATGTATAAGAATTTCGAAGATCTGTAATGTTTCAGCAACATATTTTGCCTACAGCCAATATCTGAGACTTGGATTAAAATAAATTTACCTTTTCTAAGATTTGTAAATAAAAATACTTAGAAAATAAATTCGTATGTATCCGCTATATATGTTTGTAAACATTTTATATGACAATTTTGGTTTATAAGATTTTTAACAAAAACAAGTTTTCAAACAATTTCGAATGTTGTTTTTGTTTTATCCACAAAAGCAAATGCTTTAGCAACATATTTAAAAATATGTATTATTTCAGCAACATATTTTGCCTACAACATTTATGTATCTGAGATTATGATACAACACATTTTAAAAGGTTTAACTTTTTTGATGTCTTAAGTACGCGAAAATACTAAGAAAATAAATTCATATGTATCTGAAACATATGTTTCTAAACATTTTATATAGTTATTTCGTCTTTCAAAATTTTAATAGAAAAATATTTCTAAGAATTTTTATTTTTTAAAGTTTCAGCATCATGTTTCATAATGTTTAGCGAGATGTTTCAAAATGTTAGCAACGTGTTTCAAAATTTTTCAGCAACATGTTTCAAAATGCTACATGTTTCAAAATGCTTAGCAACGTGTTTCAAAATGTTTCGCAACATGCTTCAAAATGTTGAGCTATATGTTTCAAGATTTTAAGCGACATGTTTCAAAATGTTTAGCAACATGTTTGAAAATGTTTAGCAACATACATCAAAATGTTCAACTACATGTTTCAAACTATTTTCATTTTTTTGAATTATACGTCGATTCTATTTTAGATAATTTCATATTTCCTGAAATGTTTATAGAAATATATGAGTGTAAACGTTATATTTATAAACATTTTTTGTCGAAATATTTATTATATTTTAGATAATTTTGTGTTTCCGAAAATGTTTATAATCATTTGTGAGTGTTTTTTATGTTTATAAACATTTTATATTGATTTAGGTAAAAGTTTGAACTATAATTTTTTGTTTTTTTTAATTGTTTATAGACATTTATGAGTAATAAGAAGTTTATTTTTATATTGCGATAATGTTTTAATATAATTTATCTCAGACTCAAATTTTTTACTTGTTGAAATATATTTTTTTCCCTATAATTATAAAGTAATGACTCATCTCCTTTTATTTAAATATAATTCCTGACTACTTTGTTTTATTTTATTTAATTCTTATAATTTTTTTTTTACTCAACACAATTATTTTCTTAAGCTGTCATTTCATGACATGACATTTAACATTTCAATTATACTGTTGATTATATTTAATTGCAATAGCTATCAAATTATATAATTATATACTCTACCACACTACTGCGGACTCATTCGCATCTCTGCAACACACTCTCGACTTCTCGACTAGCCAACATGTTGCTGTAGTAGTTGTTCCTCAACAATCCCCAGAGTTAACTATTTATTAAACACAAGTGTGTTGTGAGTAGTTTGAGTTATTTTTCGGTTTGAGTGCAGGTGTTTTTGAAATGTGTCAAAATGAAACAATATCTACAAGGTTCAAAATACTTCGTTCCATAAAATTTATATTGAGAAATAGCCAGTAAGTCAATGTTTTATGAACTTTTACGCAGAAGGTTTTTCGTAATTAAAGTAATATTGTGTTTTTTTCTCGCTGAGGTTTTTTGTTACTGGAAACAATCAATCTACAAGTCATGTTCTGGGGGATTTGTGTATATATACATTCATGTTTTTAATGGGTTGCCTGGTTTAAACACACCTACACCGACTGACATTAAACACTTGAAAGTGTCAAATGAGGTTTTGAATGTATATCATATATACCTTGAGATTGTTGATTCTTAAAATTATACAAAAGTATCATACATTTTATCAAATTTTCATAATATCAAAAAAAAGCTTAAAAGCTTATTTTAGCATTTTTTGCATATTTCAAATTAAAATGCTAATGTCTTATTCGCAGTACGGTAAGTTTTGAAATGCCTTAAACTTTTTCCCAAGTAATTAGATTTATCTACAACAAAATTTGTATTTTTTTCTGCTGATTTTGCTTAAACATTTCCCCAACAATTTCCTATTTTAAAATGATGTTAAAGGAAATAATATGTAAATATTTATAATAAATAAATTTAAAGGGTTTTATCTCTACATATGTATTTACATATGGATATATGTATCCAAATACCAGCAACATTCAAATGAATTCTATGCAAATAAATAAAAAGGTTTTTTTTAGGCTCTACTAAATTATTAAAGTCAAATGAAATTTGTATGCAAATGTTATTAGGTTTTTCAAAAAGCAAAAAAAAAGTTACGAATTTTCAACAAATGTTTCTATACAAATTTGTGCTTGTGTATATAGACATGTACTTAAAAACACCCACTCTTTAATATTTCCCGGAATGTTTGAACATAGAACTCTACACATTTGTATTGGTATTTAAAATAAATAATTTAACAAATTTTGAAATTAACATTTGGGCACTTTAGTTCAGATTTTCTCAATATACTTAACATACAAATGTTTGGAGCAAATCATTTTATAAGATTAGTTATGTACAATTGTATAAATATGCTTAAAGCAGGCAAGAAATTGCAAAATTTTTGGGTAAATTACCCAGTAGACATGAGCAAATACAGGCGGAATTATATAAAATTGATGTAAACTTTTTTTTTCTTCAAGCAAGAGAAAGATTAATTTAATTAAACTAAAAGTAATAGATTAGCAACATGTTGCTATATGTTGCCAGACATCATAGACTTTATTCATATTTTTTTAATCATTTTCAAATAGTTATTTATATGCAATATATTCCATCAGCATGTTTATAAACATTAAGCGGTTCTTAGCAACATGCCGATTCATTCAATCAAGCAACATGTTTGTATACATTAAAACTACTGCTAAGTTTTCTTTCAATCTTTTACATATCCAAGTATCGATTAACTTCTACTTACATGTTTAGAAACATTAAGCGTCTCTTAGCAACATTTCTATGTATGTTATGGCAAGAGTTTTAACTTACTTTAAGCTAGCAACAAGTTTGTAAACATTAAAGTGATTCTTTAGCCACATATATCTTCATGTTTTCGAACATAAGAGCTGTTTTTGTTATAAAGTGATACCGTAGCAACATGTATCTTCATGTAACCGAACATTAGTAATGTTTTTCAATATTTAAAATTTGTTTATATAAACATTACTTCAAATTAATATTTTTATTCTAGCAACATGTTTCAAGACAAAATTTGTTTCAGTTCATATGTCATCTTAAAGCTCTAAACCAACGAAACGGGGTAACATTTGCAACATCTTTTAATTAAGTGATGCCCTAGCAACATTTATCTTCAAATATCCAAACTTAAGAAATGGAATTTTTTCAAATATTTAAAAATTTCTTAATGTCTATAAACATATCCTAAAATATTTTGAATAATCACTTCGATAAGAGATATTTTTTTAAAACTTAAAATTTTTAAAATAAAAATTTTATTATCCTAGCAACATGTTTACAAAAGTTTAATACAGTTTAAATTATCTTAAGACCCACTTTCATTCTACATGTTTTAAAATGTTTAGCAACATATTTCAAAATGTTTACCAACATGTTACAAAATGTTTAGCAACATATTTCAAATGCTTAGCAACATGTTTCAAAATATTTTAATAGAAAACATGTATCTTCATGTTTCCGAACATTAGATTTTTTTCAAATATTCAAGATTTGTTTATATAAACATTTCTTAAGTTTCAGGATAAAAAATAAATAATTAATTGTTTCTAAATGTCTATAAACATATTCTAAAATATTTTGAATATTCACTTCGATAAGAGATATTCTTTCAAAACTTGGAAATTTTATTATCCTAGCAACATGTTTACAAAAGTGTATGAAACTTTAAATTATCATAAGACCCACTTTCATTATACATGTTTCAAAATGTTCAGCAACACATTTCAAAATGTTTAGCAACATGTTTCAAAATGTTTAGCAACATGTTCCAAAATGCTTAGCAACATGTTTTAAAATGTTTTAATAGAAAACATGTGTCTTCATATTTCCAAACATTAGAAATTTTTTCAAAGATTTAAAATTTGTTTACATAAATATTAATTAAGTTTCAAGATACAAAATAAATAATTATTTTTTTCTAAATGTTTATAACCATATCCCAAAATATTTTTAATAATCACTTCGATAAGAGGTACTGTTATAAAATTTGAAATTATTAAAATAGAAATTTTATTATGATAGCAACATGTTTACAAAAGTTTCATACAGTTTAAATTATTTTAAGAGCCACTTTTATTCTACATGTTTCAAAATGTTTAGCAACACATTTCAAAATGTTAAGCAACATACTTTAAATTGTTTAGCAAAATGTTTCAAAATAATTAATTAGAAAACATGTTTCCGAACATTAAGGAATTTTTTCAAATATTTAAAATTTGTTTTTATAAACATTCCTTAGTTTTAAAGATACAAAATAAATCATTATTTGTTTAAAAATGTTTATAAACATATTCTAAAATATTTTCAATAAGCTCTTCGATAAGAGATATTGTTTCGACATTGGAAATTTTTAAATAGAAATTTTATTATCCTAGCAACATGTTATCTTAAGACAAATTTGTATTTAACTCAATCTTAGCAACATTCATTTCACATGCTAGCAACATTCCTCAAAATGTTGCTAGCTTTTTCTATTAAAATTCAGAAACATTTTCATTTAAGCTGTATTAACATTATAAAGACATAAATTGCAACATATTATTCAGTATTCATATTAGCAACATCCTATTGGATACAAAAACAATAAAATGTTGCTTAGATTACCATTGTTGATACTTTTTGTAAGTTTGTGAATAAATAAAGCTTGATATTGAATGAGATTTTAATTTTATTATACATAAAAATTGTTGAGCAACATGTTTCTTAATATTTTTGAATGTTGCTAAATTTCTCAATATTAATTCATGTTCGCAACATCCTTTAGGATACAAAAACACTAAATGTTGCTGAGTTTAATATTAACAGTTTCTGGTTCGTTTTGTGAGTTTATGAATAAATAATGTCTGATATTGATTGAAATTTTAATTTTACTATTTATTTATCAAAAATGTTGAGCAACATATTCCTTAAATTTTTTGAATGTCAACATTTAAATAATGCCAAGTTTTTAGTTGTTTTTTTTTTTAAATATGTTTTAATTCGAATTTATAAAACGCTTTCCTCTTTTCTATTAACTTTGAACTTAGCTGCATTATTTTCATGTTGATAAACTTTCCAAATGTTGCTGAGTCTTTCAAAATTTCAAATGTTGATCAGTTTATCATGTTCCTTCATAAAAGTAGAAATATGTTACTCTAAATTTATTTTAAACTTGCAACATTTGATAGTTAGACCCTAGCAACATTTTTTCAATTTTTGTAAACTTTTCAAATGTTGCCAAAAAGAATGTAAGCTTTTCTTATCATATAATAAATTTTGATTATTTTCTTATTATAAGTTTTTCCATAACCTTGTTTGCTGGTCTTTTATTTCTTCATATTTCTATCTTTAACTATTTAATATTGTAAATATGATGACTTAAGGATTTTAGCAATTGCTTAATATTATTACTAAACAAATGGTATTTTGTTTATTCATGTAAATATAAATAAATTTAAAAATGTATATATACATTTTTGCATTCAAAAGATATGTATGTACTTATTCTAAATATTTGTCTATCTATATACTTTAAGTATATCATAGATTTTGAAATGCTTAGACATTTGTTGAAATGAATATTATACCGAGATATAAATTTAGGTTATAATCTTATTTTGAAGTAAATTGTTTTTATTGGTTTATATTTATTTGCTGATTTGCAAATAAATTTTTTTAAGTAAAACTTACAAACTAGTCTTAACAATAAATTAAATTTTGTAATAAAGTGTTAATGGAAAATATGATAAGATAAGAGAAAAGCTAGAAAAAGAAAATAATTTTGAAAAAATTGAAAGTTTTGTTAGCAAGAAAAAAGTAATAAGATATGTTAGCAACATGTTGAGATACAAACTTTTGTCTTTATATGTCAACATTTTAAATTCTGATATATATTTTTTTTTTGGAAATTTGCAAATTTTAAATTGAAATATAAAAATAATCTTAGCAACATGTTGAGATACAAATTTGTTCAAGAAAATTTTCTTAATTGTCTTTTTTCATATCTTTCTTAACATTTTAATATTAAACAAATAAATAATAATACAAAGTCTTCAAGTAATTTCACTCTTCTTTATCTTAGCAACATTGAACATAAAACTACTTGTCAACATATTCAGAATTTCGCAACATTTATATGTTAGTCAACATTTTAAATTGTGATTTATATTCTTCATGGAATTTTGGGAATTAACAACTAACGAAATTTGTAAGCAACATGTTTAGATACAAATGTTTCTCAACAAAGTTCTTATAATTGTGTTTTACATCTCTTGCATAACATTTTAATATTGAACGAAATTTTTATATTTCCAATTCTTCAAGCATTTTTACTCATATTTATATTAGCAACATTTAATATAAAATTACTTGAAGTATATATCAACATATTTATATGTTTCGCAACATCTGTCAACATTTTAAATTTTGATACATATTCTTGTTAGAAATTTGGAAACGTTTCATATTAAAAACTAACAAAATGTGTTATCAACATGTTTAGATACAAATGTTTCTCAACAAAATTCTTATAATTGTGTTTTACGTCTGCTTCACATTTTAATTTTGAATAAAATTTAAATATTCCAAGTTCTTCAAGCATTTTTACTCATATATGTCTTAGCAACATTAAACATAAAATTACATATCAACATATTTATATATTTCGCAACATTTGTATGTTTGTCAATATTTTAAATACTAATATATATTATTGTTGGACTTTTGGGAATGTTTCAAATTAAAAATACACAAAATGTGTTAGCAACATGTTTAGGTACAAATGTTTCTCAACAAAATTCTTAAAATTGTGTTTTACATCCCTTGCTTAACATTTCAAAATTGAACAAGATTTTAATTTTCCCAACTTTTCAAGTATTTTTATTCGTATATATTAACAACATTTAACAGAAAATTCCTTAAATTATATATCAACATTTTTATATTATTCAAAACATCTTTCAACATTTAAAATTCTGATATTTTTTTTTTGATATTTAGAAATGTTTCATATTAAATAAAAAAAATATGTTAGCAACATGTTGAGATACAAATGTTTCTCAACAAAATTTATATAATTAATTTTTGTATATCTTGCTAAAAATTTCAATATTGAAGAAAATTTTAATGTTCCTAACTTTTTCAGACATTTTACTTTTATACATCTTAGCAACATTTAACATAAAATTACTTTAATTGCATATCAACATATTTATATGTTTTGCAACATTTGCTAACATTTAAAATTCTGATTAGAGTTCTTGTTAGAAGTTTGGAAATGTTTCATATTAAATAATATAAAAATATGTTAGCAACATGTTGAGATACAAATGTTTATCAACAAAATTCATATAATTATTTTTTGCATATCTTGTTAAAAATTTCAATATTGAACAAAACGTTAATTTTTCAAACTTTTTAAGAAATTTGTCTCGTATATAAATATATTAGCAACATATTTCATATATCTATGTTTCGCAACATCTGTCAATATTTAAAATTCTAATATATACACTTGTTAGTAATTTGGAAATGTTTCACATTAAATCATCATAAAATTGGTTAGCAACATGTTAAGATACAAATGTTTCTCAACAAAATTCATAAAATTAACTTTGGCATATCTTGCTTTATTGAGCAACATTTTGATTTTCGAAAACCTTCAAGGATTTTTACTCTTAAAAATCTTACATTTAAAATAAAATCATTTTCATTACATCTTAACATATTTTATATGTTTCGCAACATATGTCAACATTTAAAATTCTGATATTTATACTTGTTATAAATTTAAAAAAATGTTTCGTATGAAATAATAACAAAATATGTTAGCAACATGTTGAGATACAAATGTTGCTCAACAAAATTTATAAATGATTGCATATCTGGCTTAAAATTTAATATAGAAAGAATTTCTAGTATGTATCTTAGCAACATTAAACATAAAATTACTTAAATTACATATAAGCATGTTTTGAATGTTTTGCAACATTCGTATGTTTCTCAACATTAACAATTCTGCAATATATTATTGCAATTTTTCAATTATATTATATTTAAATTAATTTTAAACTCAAATTCCATACCAACATGTTTATAAACATGTGAGTAATTCAAAATTAGAAATATTTTAGTTTTTCTAAAATTTTAAAACAACTCAAATTAATCTTTATTATTTGCAACACGATTTCGTATGTTGCTCGACATTTTTAAATGTTGTCAACTGTTTTATAATTTATTCATATCAAATTCAGAAACTTCTAAGAAAAACAACTCAAATTACACAACACCATGTTTTTATATTGCAACATGTTGAAAAACATTTTTGTTGCTTATCAACATGCTTATAAACATTTGTTTCTTAACATTTTGAGTACTTCAAAAATAGAAATATTTTTGTTTTTCTTGAATTTTAAACGAATCATATCCATCTTTATTATTTGCAACATGTTTTCGTACGTTGCTCAACATTTTTAAATGTTGTCAACTGTTTTATAATTTATTCATATCAAATTCAGAAACTTCTAAGAAAAAACAACTCAAATTACACAACACCATGTTTTTATATTGCAACATGTTGAAAAACATTTTTGTTGCTTATCAACATGCTTATAAACATTTGTTTCTTAACATTTTGAGTACTTCAAAAATAGAAATATTTTTGTTTTTCTTGAATTTTAAACGAATCATATCCATCTTTATTATTTGCAACATGTTTTCGTACGTTGCTCAACATTTTTAAATGTTGCCAACTGTTTTATATTTTATTCATATTTACCTCAGAAACTTCTTAGATAAAATAACTTAAATTACAAAATAACATGTTTTTATATTACAACATGTTGAGAAACATTTTTAATACATATCAACATGTTTATAAACATTTAATTCTCAACATTTTTAGTACTTCAAAAATAGAAATATTTTAGTTTTTCTTAAATTTTAAACAAATTCATATCCATCTTTATTATTTGCAACACGATTTCGTATGTTACCTAACATTTTAAATGTTGACAACTGTTTTTATTAAATTAATATTTACCTCAGAAACTTCGAAGATAAAATAACAAATTACATAACAACGTGTTTATATATTGAAACATGTTGAGAAAAATTTTACATATCAACATGTTTATAAACATTTGTTTGTCAACATTTTGAGTAATTTAAAAATATAAGTATTTTAGTTTTTCCTAAATTTTAAACAATTCCTATCCATCTTTATTATTTGCAACACGTTTTCGTATGTTGCTCAACTTTTTAAATGTTGCCAACTGTTTTTATTTTATTCTATTTACCTTAGAAACTTCTAAGATCAAATAACTCAAATTTCATAAGAACATGTCTTTTTGTTGCAACATGATGAAAAACATTTTTAATACATATGAACATGTTTATAAACATTTGTTTCGCAACATTTTGGGTACTTTAAAAATAGAAATATTTTTGTTTTTCTCAAATTTTAAACCAATCATATACATCTTTATAATTTGCAACTTGATTTTGTATGTTGCTTCACTTCTAAAATGTTGCTTTTGTTTTGAAATGTTGCCAAGTGTATTCTAAGACATTTTATGAACAAAATATTAACAAAAAATATTTTGCAGGTTTTAAAATGTTATATAATTTTTTGAGAATATATGAACTTTAACCTTATAAAATATTAAAAATTCAAGATATGTTTTTTAATAAATCTATTATGTCTAATCTGATATTTCAAAAAATCCTCTTATGTATCTTAAAGATAAGAAAAACCTCAAATCTAGGTTAAACTATTAAATATAAACAATTTTTTTTTCCAATGAAAAAAAAAATTGTTATTCTACTAAAAATTTTATCAACAGTCGTCTACCTCCTACAAAACACCAGAAAAATTAAAAAACTTTTGTCACTTTGAGAATTAAAATGCACAGATTTCATATACAAAAAATTTATCACGTACCACATTTCATTTTCCATACAGTAAATATTTTTTAAACTTTATTTTTTTTTAACATGAAAAAACACTAAGTAACTGAGAAAAATAACAAAGTTAAGCTGAAGATGAAAAAAATAAACGAAATATTTTCAGTGAAAACTTACAACATTTCCAGCTCTGATGAATGCAGGAGGTTATCGGGTCAAAAAGTGAACACACTCTTACACTTAACATTCTGTGGAGATTTTTTGTTTATTATTTTTTTATTTTTGGTTGTTTGGTATATTTTTACTTTTTTTTTTCGGTTGAAAACAAATGAAAACAGAGTGTAGTTTTCTCCATATAGACAGTAGATTAAATCACGTCCCATGTCCAAAAAAAAAAGCACAAAAAATTATGTATAAAAATGAAGAAAATAAAATAAATATAGTGGAAAAATATTTTCACAAGAAATATTCAAATGAAAATAAAAATTCTTGAAAAATTAAATAAAAATACGAGTACATGGAGATTTTATTAAATGTTTGAAGTTTCGGCTTAAAGACAGATTAAATTACGAATTTGTGAAGAAAACTGTCGTAATTGAATAAAAATGTTAAAAACTGAAAATCGGAATTCAACTGGGCTTAACATAAGCTGATTTCCAAGAATTTTAAATTCTTTTTAATGGTTATAAACATTGTATATAGCAACATGTTTATATACATATGTGTCTCAACATTTCAATGTTTCATCTTTATCATGGCAGCATATTTTAAATTTACCTCTAGCTTCATAGAGGTTTGGCTACACTTATCCTAGCAACATTTTTGTTTCTAAACATTTAAAATGTTGCTAAGCTTGGTATTATCTTAAATACTTTAAGATGATTGAAAAAAGATTTGGATTCATTCAAATCAATCTCTTATTTAAAACGACTTATCGAAAAATATCTTATCCAAAACTTATCACCAACAAAAATTCAATTTTATCTCTAATTCTTTAATCCCATAACAAATAACACAATCACCTCCTTCCAATAATTTCACACAAAATTCAATTTACTATTTAATTTACTTTGGCATTTTTTCACTTATTTCTTTAGTAATTCCTATTATATTTATTATTTTCCATTTTTTTCCTAACATTTAATATGCTTTAAAACATCTAAAGAAATTTCTGATTTTTTTTTCATTTTTTTTGTTTAAATTGTTAACATATTTTTTTCTAGTAACAAGAATATACATTACACATTGTAATGCAAAAAGCTCTAGTCTAAGTTCAGTTAAATTGAATGCAATCTAGTGCAAAAATATGTTTTCTGTGTTACATGGCCAAAGTAGACAAACAAACAAACAAAAAAAAAAATGTTGGATTCTAGAGATGGTCGGTCGGTATTTTATTTTGAGAGCAGAAGAAAAAAAATTAAAGAAATAAACGATACGAAACATCATTTAAGTGTATAACATCACCACAAACAATAATATATAACAATTGTTTTGTTGCATTGAAACAAACATGCAACATACAGAAGCAATAATAGCAAAATTACATTCAACTGTTGCAACAACAAAAACAAAAATAAAAAAGCTATTACTACAAAACATGTTACACTACAGAAGTTATAGGTACAAACAGGAAAAGTTGTAGAACCCAATGAACAATTTGAGACAAAACTAGAAATATTTCTTAGAAAAAAGGAAAAAGATATCACAAATACAAAAATCTTGACGATTACTGGAGTCTTCTTTCAAAAATATGGTTTTCTATAGAAAACTCAGGCGATCGCCAAATTTTCTATAGAAAACTCAGGCGATCACCAAATTTTCTATAGAAAACTAAGGCGGTCGCCAAATTTTCTATAGAAAACTAAGGCGGTTGCCAAATTTTCTATAGAAAACTCAGGTGATGGCCAAATTTTTTAATAGAAAACTCAGGCGATCGTCAACTTTTCTATAGAAAACTAAGGCGATCGCCAACTTTTCTATAGAAAACTCAGGTGATGGGCAAATTTTTTAATAGAAAACTCAGGCGATCACCAAATTTTCTATAGAAAACTAAGGCGGTCGCCAAATTTTCTATAGAAAACTCAGGTGATGGCCAAATTTTTTAATAGAAAACTCAGGCGATCGTCAACTTTTCTATAGAAAACTCAGGCGATCGCCAAATTTTCTATAGAAAACTCAGGCGATCACCAAATTTTCTATAGAAAACTAAGGCGGTCGCCAAATTTTCTATAGAAAACTCAGGTGATGGCCAAATTTTTTAATAGAAAACTCAGGCGATCGTCAACTTTTCTATAGAAAACTCAGGCGATCGCCAAATTTTCTATAGAAAACTCAGGCGATCACCAAATTTTCTATAGAAAACTAAGGCGATCGCCAACTTTTCTATAGAAAACTAAGGCGATCGACAACTTTTCGAATGAAAACCAAGGCGATCGCCAACTTTTCTATAGAAAACTAAGGCGATCGCCAACTTTTCTATAGAAAACTAAGGCGATCGCCAACTTTTCTATAGAAAACTAAGGCGATCGCCAACTTTTCTATAGAAAACTAAGGCGATAACCAACTTTTCTATAGAAAACTAAGGCGATCGCCAACTTTTCTATAGAAAACTAAGGTGATCGCCAACTTTTCTATAGAAAAACAAGGCGATCGCCAACTTTTCTATAGAAAACAAAGGCGATCGTCAACTTTTCAATAGAAAACTAAGGCGATCGCCAACTTTTCTATGGAAAACTAAGGCGATCGCCAACTTTTCTATACATAGAAAACTAAGGCGACCGCCAACTTTTCTATAGAAAACTAAGGCGATCGCCAACTTTTCTATAGAAAACTAAGGCGATCGCCAACTTTTCTATAGAAAACCAAGGCGATCGCCAACTTTTCTGTAGAAAACCAAGGCGATCGCCAACTTTTCTATAGAAAACTAAGGCGATCACAAACTTTTCTATAGAAAACTAAGGCGATCGCCAACTTTTCTATAGAAAACCAAGGCGATCGCCAACTTTTCTGTACAAAACCAAGGCGATCGCCAACTTTTCTATAGAAAACTAAGGCGATCACAAACTTTTCTATAGAAAACTAAGGCGATCGCCAACTATAGAAAACTAAAGTGATATCCAATTTTTCTAATTTGGCGATCGCCCAAGTTTTCTATAGAAAAGTTGGCGATCGCCCAAGTTTTCTTTAGAAAATTTTGGCGATCGCCCAAGTTTTCTTTAGAAAAGTTGGCGATCGCCCAAGTTTTCTTTAGAAAAGTTGGCGATCGCCCAAGTTTTCTTTAGAAAAGTTGGCGATCGCCCAAGTTTTCCTTAGAAAAGTTTACGATCGCCCAAGTTTTCTTTAGAAAAGTTGGCGATCGCCCAAGTTTTCTTTAGAAATGTTGGCGATCGCCCAAGTTTTCTTTAGAAATGTTGGCGATCGCCCAAGTTTTCTTTAGAAAAGTTTGCGATCGCCCAAGTTTTCTTTAGAAAAGTTGGCGATCGCCCAAGTTTTCGTTAGAAAAGTTGGCGATCGCCCAAGTTTTCTTTAGAAAAGTTGGCGATCGCCCAAGTTTTCTTTAGAAAAGTTGGCGATCGCCCAAGTTTTCTTTAGAAAAGTTGGCGATCGCCCAAGTTTTCTTTAGAAAAGTTGGCGATCGCCCAAGTTTTCTTTAGAAAAGTTGGCGATCGCCCAAGTTTTCTTTAAAAAAGTTGGCGATCGCCCAAGTTTTCTTTAAAAAAGTTGGCGATCGCCCAAGTTTTCTTTAGAAAAGTTGGCGATCGCCCAAGTTTTCTTTAGAAAAGTTGGCGATCGCCCAAGTTTTCTTTAGAAAAGTTGGCGATCGCCCAAGTTTTCTTTAGAAAAGTTGGCGATCGCCCAAGTTTTCTTTAGAAAAGTTGGCGATCGCCCAAGTTTTCTTTAAAAAAGTTGGCGATCGCCCAAGTTTTCTTTAGAAAAGTTGGCGATCGCCCAAGTTTTCTTTAGAAATGTTGGCCATCGCTATAGTTTTCTTTAGAAAAGTTGACGATCTCCCAAGTTTTCTTTAGAAATGTTGGCCATCGCTATAGTTTTCTTTAGAAAAGTAGGCGATCGCCTTAGTTTACTTTAGAAAAGTTGGCGATCGTCTAAGTTTTCTTTCGAAAAGTTGGCCATTGCTATAGTTTTCTTTAGATAAGTAGGCTTTCGCCTTAGTTTTCTTTAAAAAAGTTGGCGATCGCCTTAGTTTTCTTTAGAAAAGTTGGCGATCGCCTTAGTTTTCTTTAAAAAAGTTGGCGATCGCCTTAGTTTTCTTTAAAGAAGTTGGCGATCGCCTTAGTTTTCTTTAGAAAAGTTGGCGATCGCCTTAGTTTTCTTTAGAAAAGTTGGCGAACGCCTTAGTTTTCTTTAGAAAAGTTGGCGATCGCCTTAGTTTTCTTTAGAAAAGTTGGCGATCGCCTTATTTTTCTTTAAAAAAGTTGGCGATCGCCTTAGTTTTCTTTAGAAAAGTTGGCGATCGCCTTAGTTTTCTTTAGAAAAGTTGGCGATCGCCTTAGTTTTCTTTAAAAAAGTTGGCGATCGCCTTAGTTTTCTTTAGAAAAGTTGGCGAACGCCTTAGTTTTCTTTAGAAAAGTTGGCGATCGCCTTAGTTTTCTTTAAAAAAGTTGGCGATCGCCTTAGTTTTCTCTAGAAAAGTTGGCGATCGCCTTAGTTTTCTTTAGAAAAGTTGGCGAACGCCTTAGTTTTCTTTAGAAAAGTTGGCGATCGCCTTAGTTTTCTTTAGAAAAGTTGGCGATCGCCTTAGTTTTCTTTAAAAAAGTTGGCGATAGCCTTAGTTTTCTTTAGAAAAGTTGGCGAACGCTTAGTTTTCTTTAAAAAAGTTGGCGATCGCCTTAGTTTTCTTTAAAAAAGTAGTGTTCTTTAGAAAAGTTGGCGATCTCCTGAGTTTTTTATAAAAAGGTTGCCAATCGCCTTAATTTTCTTAAGAAAAGTTGGCAAACGCCTTTATTTTCCATAGAAAGGTTGACGAGGTCTGTAACTTAAAAAAGTTTGCCGGGTTTTATCAGACATGTGGTCTAGTATGGTCTGTCTTATATTACCTATTCCATTTCATTTCTTTTTGAAATACGATTTAAACTAAAATCTAGTTTTGTGTCTTAATGTTTGTATATCAACATTTACCCTAGAATAAACTCCTGAACTCAATTCAATTTGAATCACATCATGGGAATCATCAATATCATATAGTACCTCGTCGGCGATGATGATACATATTGAGGAATGCAACAACAAACGGTCAATCGGTTCAAATAAACTATAACGAAATTCTATTAAAATAGTTTTTCAATTCTACGTATTTTTTTTTCGTTTCTACTTTTATTAAGATTAGTTGTGGGATTGATTGAAAATAGTTAAAATAAAACAAAACAAATATAAATGGCAATGGATTTAAACTACAAATAGAAAATTGAAAAAAAAACAAAATTTTTAACAGAAAATTTAAAATTTTCCAATTTTTTTTCATATACCAAGAATTCCCAGCATTTGCCTTCTCCGTTTGATAGTTCAATTTGCTATACATATGTTTTGGATTTATAAAAGAGGGAGGGCGGAGGAAGTCATGGATTATATGTTATTTAGGTCAAACAATAATTGTTTGGGATTTAAACTTGTTATTAATATTATTATACAATTTATTCAACCACAAAGTTTGTATTAAAAAATACAATTTATAGATATTAAACAACAAAACCAAATAAGCCAATACATTTATTCTACAATATTATAACAATATAAAATTTATTTTATTTTTTTAAATTGATTTATATAAAGCATACTTTTAGGTATATGTGTGTTCGTTTTAACTCATATATTTTAATTGAAAAAAAAGGGTTTGAAATTTGTTTTGCATAAAATTGCTTTGCTCATGAAAAAAAAGTCAGGGATATTAAAAACTTATTGCCCATATTTGTAGGCAATTTAATTTTTTAATATGCTTTTAATCCCTAAAAATATGCTATGATATTTTTATCTTGTTGTTTTTAAAGTAAGGGCAATAAATAGGTTTAAGTGCTAATTAAATTTTATGAATATTAAAGTTTGAGATGTTATACAGAAATAAAATTATTTCGAAAGGTTTGGCTTAAGATATTAGGGAGATTAATTTATAATCTTAAATAAATTATTAAAGTTTAAATCGATTATATAAAACCTAAAGTAAAATGCTAATTCAATTTTAAAGAAAATTTTTAATAAAACATTTATCATCGTTTTTTATAACTAATTTAAAGAATTTGAATTTAGAAAAGTTGACGATTGCCTTAATTTTCTATAAAAAAGTTGCCGATCGCCCGAATTTTCTCTAGAAAAGTTTCTATATAAAAGTTGGCGATCGACTGAGTTTTCTATAGAAGAATTGGCGATCGCCTTAGTTTTCTATAAAAAATTCAGGCGATCGACTAAGTTTCCTATAGAAAAGTCGGCAATCGCCTTAGTTTTCTATAGAAAAGTTGGCAATCGCCTTAGTTTTCTATAGAAAAGTTGGCGATCGCCTTATTTTTCTATAGAAAAGTTGGCGATCGCCCGAGTTTTGTATATAAAAGTTGGCGATCGCCTTATTTTCTCTAAAAAAGTTAGCGATCCTCTTAATTTGCTATAGAAAAGCTGGCGATCGCCTTAGATTTCTGTTGAAAAGTTGGCGATTGCCTTAATTTTTTATAGAAAAGTTGACGATCGATTGAGTTTTCTATAGAAAAGTTGGCGATAGCCTTAGTTTTCCATAGAAAAGTTGGCGATCGCCTTAGTTTTCCATAGAAAAGTTGGCGATCGCCTTAGTTTTCCATAGAAAAGTTGGCGATCGCCAAAGTTTTCTATAGAAAAGTTGGCAATCGCCCTAGTTTTCTATAGAAATGTTGGCGATCGCCTTAGTTTTAGCGAAATTTTTATTATAGAAAAAATTTTTTATCGAAATTGTTTTGTATAGAAAAAATTTTTTATCGAAATTGTTTTCTATAAAAAAAAAATTTATCGAAAATTTTTTTAAAGAAAAAATTTTATATCGAAAATTTTTTCTGTAGAATTTTTTTTTTTGTGAATTTTTCTATAGATAAAAAATTTTATAGAAAATTTTTTTATAGAAAAAATTTTTGATCGAAATTTTTTCTATAGAAAAAATTTGTTATCGAAATTTTTTCTATAGAAAAAATTTGTTATCGAAAAATTTTCTATAGAAAAATATTTTTATCGAAAATTTTTCTATAGAAAAATTTTTTTATCGAAAATTTTTCTATAGAAACATTTTTTTTATCGAAAATTTTTCTATAGAAAAAAATTTTTATCGAAAATTTTTCTATAGAAAAAAATTTTTATCGAAAATTTTTCTATAGAAAAAAATTTTTATGGAAAATTTTTCTATAGAAAAAAATTTTTATCGAAAATTTTTCTATAGAAAAAAATTTTTATCGAAAATTTTTCTATAGAAAAAATTTTTTTGCGAAAATTTTTCTATAGAAAAATTTTTTTATCAAAAATTTTTCTTTAGAAATTTTTTTTATCGAAAATTTTTCTATAGAAAAATTTTTTTATCGAAAATTTTTCTATAGAAAAATTTTTTTATCGAAAATTTTTCTATAGAAAAATTTTTTTATCGAAAATTTTTCTATAGAAAAATTTTTTTATCGAAAATTTTTCTATAGAAAAATTTTTTTATCGAAAATTTTTCTATAGAAAAATTTTTTTATCGAAAATTTTTCTATAGAAAAAATTTTCTATAATATAATATAGAAAAATTTTTTTATCGAAAATTTTTCTATAGAAAAATTTTTTATCGAACATTTTTTTTTAGAAAAATTTTTTTATCGAAAATTTTTCTATAGAAAAATTTTTTTATCAAAAATTTTTCTATAAAAAAATTTTTTTATCGAAAATTTTTCTATAAAAGAATTTTTTTATCGAAAATTTTTCTATAGAAAAATTTTTTATGGAAAATTTTTATATAGAAAAATTTTTTTATCGAAAATTTTTTTATAGAAAAATATTTTTATCGAAAATTTTTCTATAGAAAAATTTTTTTATCGAAAATTTTTCTATAGAAACATTTTTTTATCGAGAATTTTTCTATAGAAAAATTTTTTATCGAGAATTTTTCTATAGAAAAATTTTTTTATCGAGAATTTTTCTATAGAAAAATTTTTTTATCGAGAATTTTTCTATAGAAAAATTTTTTTATCGAGAATTTTTCTATAGAAAAATTTTTTTATCAATAATTTTTCTATAGAAAAATTTTTTTATCGAAAATTTTTCTATAGAAAAATTTTTTTATCGAAAATTTTTCTATAGAAAAATTTTTTTATCGAAAATTTTTCTATAGAAAAATTTTTTTATCGAAAATTTTTCTATAGAAAAATTTTTTTATCGAAAATTTTTCTATAGAAAAATTTTTTTATCGAAAATTTTTCTATAGAAAAATTTTTTTATCGAAAATTTTTCTATAGAAAAATTTTTTTATCGAAAATTTTTCTATAGAAAAATTTTTTTATCGAAAATTTTTCTATAGACAAATTTTTTTATCGAAAATTTTTCTATAGAAAAATTTTTTTATCGAAAATTTTTCTATAGAAAAATTTTTTTATGGAAAATTTTTCTATAGAAAAATTTTTTTATCGAAAATTTTTCTATAGAAAATTTTTTTTTATCGAAAATTTTTCTATAGAAAAATTTTTGTATCGAAAATTTTTCTATAGAAAAATTTTTGTATCGAAAATTTTTCTATAGAAAATTTTTGTATCGAAAATTTTTCTATAGAAAAATTTTTTTATCGAAAATTTTTCTATAGATAAAATTTATCTATAAAAAAAATTTGTTACCGAAAATTTTTCGATAGAAAAAATTTTTAATGGAATATTTTTTGAGAAAATGTTTCTATAGTAAAATAGTTTTATTGAAAATTTTTACAGAAAAAAATTTTTTTAATAATTTGTATCGAAAAATTTTCCAGAAAAAATGTTTTTATGAAAAATTGTTCTTTCAAATCTCAAATAGAAACAAAATTTTATCGAAAATTTTTTTATAGAAAAAATTGTTTATCGCAAATTTTTGTATAGAAAAAATTTTAAATGTAATATTTTTCTATAGAAAAAATGTTTTCTATAAAAAAGTATTTTTTGAGAAAATTTTTCTATAGTATTAAAATATTTTTATTGAAAATTTTAACAGAAAAAAAAAATTTTAAATTAATTTTCCAGAAAAAAGGTTTTTATTAATAATTGTTCTTTCAAATCTCAACTGAATGCTTTTAATACTAATTTTGAAGAGTTTTATGAATGATCGTGATATTAAAAAAGGTCTTCGGCTTCTGGTGGTATTTGCTGCCTACGCCTCACCATAACATATTTTTTTGATTTGGAAATTATTCACAAAGCGCTAAAATTATAATCATTTACAAATAAAGAAGATCTCTTGTAATATTTAAGATATCTAAGTCGTATTGGAATTACTTAGAGGATTTATATTCTTAATTAATTAAAATCTTTAGCGTTTTATTAAAGACTTTTCTGATTACAGAGTAGACAAATTGTAGTCTTTAGCAAGTTTTAAATAAGTGTATTCTTAACTCTAGACAAGACCAAATAAATACGAATTATAGTGTCTTTGTAAAATATCAAAATAGCTCTTTCTTGAAGCTTTTTGCACCAACAAAGAAGGGGAGTGTGAAAATTGTTTCTCCAAAGTGTAATTTTTTTTATTTAGGGAATATAGAAAAGTTCTCAATTATACGTTTCTACGAAAGTGAATGGCTCCGTCATTTGCTAATTAACAGAGGTCAGTTTTCATTTTCTATATTTTTTTGAAAATTTTGTTTATTTTGGTAAGTCTGTTTTTTATATTATCCTCTATAAATTCAAAACAATTCCTTGAAGAATTTTTTGTTATTTTAGTATTGTTTTTACCCACATTCTTTTTTTAGGTTAATTCAACAAACCAACAATACAAAATGTCATTTAAGACATTCAAGTTGTTTTTCTACTAGTTTTTTTTCGTAATTATCATGATAATGTTTATAGTGAATGGTAGTGGCTAAGGATCCTTTGCAGGACATGTATGTCTAGCTACTCATTTTTGTCATGTTTTTCTGTTTGAAGAAAACCCCAGCTGTAGGACGCTTGACATACGTCCACATGTATTTATATCATTTACCAGCAACACCTTAAATTACTAACAAAAGGTGGTTGGCTGGTTACTTCGTTGGTTGGCAGGATAATTTTCTTGTTTATTTTCCTGTTCATTCTTACTTCCCTCCTTTGCTCTGCTTCCGGTTTTAGCCTCGAGTTCTTCACTCAACAAGTTGTGGGCTTGAGTATTCCACTCATACTCCTTAAAACAAAGTTTAAACAAAACAAAAAGTAAAGTATACATTTAGGTGGTATCAAGCTTAATGTTTGTCGTGTTTGCTAAAGGTGTAAAGAAAAATATTGTTACGTGTTACGGACATGTAATATACCAAGAATATTTACGTGTATTTTACATTTCTGGGTATTTTGTTAATAATGTAAACACTGAGAAAATTATAAAAACACTCCTAAAAAATTATGTCCTTTTTTTCTGGTGCGTTGATCTAGGGGTTGTATAAACAAATATCCCAGTATATGCTAACAAAAAATTATTCTAAATGACTAAAATATTCCAAACAAAATTTTGTTTCCTCTGTTTATCTTCTAGTTTGCTAATGAGTTTAATAGGGTATTCTTTGTCTACTTGAGGTATTAAAATTTAAGGTGGTTGTTTATTTATGTTATAAAATGTTGTTAAACAAAAAAACAATTTATTGTAGGAATTTGTATTATAGGCCTAAGTTAAGGTATTTTTTTATTTATTTTTTTTTATGAAATGTGATATTAATTTTATTAATTTGTTCTATTGATGAGAGCCGCGAGTCCTTTAAATGAATCAGACCAACTAAGAGGGGACATTGATAAATTAAATTGTTATAATAGCTGTTGACAGTGTCAATATTTTAACAAGGGATAATATTTAGTTTAATAAAGGAAATTTAATTAAAAAACAACAAACTTGTCACGCTATTTTTGGAACAAAATTTTAACTATTAAAAAAATTGGGTTCAAATAAAAGCGAAAATCGAGTGCCCAGAAAAGTTCATTGTTTTTGAATCAATAAACAAACTAAATTTTTATATCAAAAATATTTAATTTGAATTTTAAGAGGTCGTTATTTTTAATTCTTTATAAAATTATGGATACAATTTCCATTTAAGTAGTCTTTGCATATCAAACTAAGGCTTAGCTTAGTTTTATTAAGTAGAGCTTAAAGCTTATATTTTTGAAGAATTTGTATTGTAAAAGAGTAAATAGACTTTATTTACTTAAGAAGTTTTACATATGAGTATTGTACTGTACTTGCAATATATAAATAAAATCATATAGTCAGAGCTTAAAGCTACGTGATATTGTCTGTCTGTCTGTCTGTCTGTCGGTCTGTCGGTCTGTCGGTCTGTCGGTCTGTCGGTCTGTCTGTCTGTCTGTCTGTCTGTCTGTCTGTCTGTCTGTCTGTCTGTCTGTCTGTCTGTCTGTCTGTCTGTCTGTCTGTCTGTCTGTCTGTCTGTCTGTCTGTCCGTCTGTCCGTCTGTCTGTCTGTCTGTCTGTCTGTCTGTCTGTCTGTCTGTCTGTCTGTCTGTCTGTCTGTCTGTCTGTCTATTTGTCTGTCTGTCTGTCTGTCTGTCTGTCTGTCTGTCTGTCTGTCTGTCTGTCTGTCTGTCTGTCTGTCTGTCTGTCTGTCTGTCTGTCTGTCTGTCTGTCTGTCTGTCTGTCTCTCTGTCCGTCTGTCTGTCTGTCTGTCTGTCTGTCTGTCTGTCTGTCTGTCTGTCTGTCTGTCTGTCTGTCTGTCTGTCTGTCTGTCTGTCTGTCTGTCTGTCTGTCTGTCTGTCCGTCTGTCTGTCTGTCTGTCTGTCTGTCTGTCTGTCTGTCTGTCTGTCTGTCTGTCTGTCTATCTATCTGTCTGTCTGTCTGTCTGTCTGTCTGTCTGTCTGTCTGTCTGTCTGTCTGTCTGTCTGTCTGTCCGTCTGTCCGTCTGTCTGTCTGTCTGTCTGTCTGTCTGTCTCTCTGTCTGTCTGTCTGTCTGTCTGTCTGTCTGTCTGTCTGTCTGTCTGTCTGTCTGTCTGTCTGTCTGTCTGTCTGTCTGTCTGTCTGTCTGTCTGTCTCTCTGTCTGTCTATTTGTCTCTCTGTCCGTCCGTCTGTCTGTCTGTCTGTCTGTCTGTCTGTCTGTCTGTCTGTCTGTCTGTCTGTCTGTCTGTCTGTCTGTCTGTCTGTCTGTCTGTCTGTCTGTCTGTCTGTCTGTCTGTCTGTCTGTCTGCCTGTATTTATGTATGTCTGTCTATCCACCTGAAACTTGGCAAGAATTTTATTCACTTCTTGGAAAATTTTGGTATTGAAATAAGGAGAAATCTATATACATTTGACAACACCTCCCTTATAACCTCACCTAGCCTAACCGCTTATTTGAAGATAATTTACATATTATAAGATGTATTTTGAATAAAGACATTCTATATAAGCACTAGGAATGATTTAAAATTTCTAAATCGGTTCACATTAAACTAATTCTCCCATACAAAATACTTACGAAAACAGCCTCAATTCTACCTAAAATATACTTAAATGTCAAATTGTTACAATCGGTCTCGATTTGACCATAGCTCCCATAAATAAATAACTTATGGAAACACACAAATATTTTAAAGGAAGGGGGTTTTTGTCAGTCAAATAAAAGCGCGAAATTTTACAAAAGTACTTTAGATAAATTGAGTATGGGCGAAATCGGTTCACATTTAGTTAAAACTCCCATATAACCCCGCCCCGGGAGTCACTTTAATGCGGATAAATTAAATCCAATTGTAATTGATATGACAACTTAATTTAGAACAGAGAAGTTTTTAAATTTTATAGGAATCGGTCCTTATTTGACTATAACTTTCATGTAAAAACCACTCCCGGAAACTCCTAAAATGCCACAAACTCCAATTTAAAGTTGATAAATTATAAACTATGACAATAAATATGAGCCAGTATACGACTAGTATTAAAGTAAGTAAAGCTTAAAAGTTTTACCTAAATTATCATGGTAATAAGTAAAGCTTTTGAAAATTTATTATTGCTTTTAAAAAGTATTTTAGGAAATATTGAAGCTTTTGAAAAAATATGAAACAAAACAATCGGGTTTTAAAGAAAAATGTAAACGATATAATTAAATATGAGTATTAAAGTAAGTAAAGCTTTAAAGTTCGAGCGAAATTTTAATGGTTATAAGTATAGCTTTTGAAAAGTTGTTTTTGCTTTTTAAAAGCATTTTTGGTAATATTGAAGAAAGTTTGAAGCTTTGGAAAAAATATAAAATGTTATGATCGGATTTAAAATGGCGACACAGTGAACAAAATAGTAAAAGGGCGGTATTTGTAAGCGTGGGAAAAAAATAAAAAAAAATCCTAGGGGGTGACTGACTCAACTTTTTTTTCGAACCACTCTAGAGTGCAATATCTTTATATTATATTATCTTTGCTCAAAGTATAATCTAAAGTTGAAGCTTTTTAATATCGTTTTAGTGTCAAATACTTAATAATCATATACAATCATATTCATTTTGAAAAGCTTTATAACAAGTTTTAAAAACGTTTTTTAAATTTGATAATATTGAAAAAAATAGCTAATAATTGTTACAAATCTCTATAAGCCTAAATGTTGGGAAAATAGTAAAGATGAAGCCTCTTAAGCTTCAGCTATTAATCACAATTTAAAAATAAGCTTAATTAAAAAACTCTTAACATCATAATCGTCTTATTAGCCTTAATACGAGACATTTAAAAACAAAACTCCAATCAAATAAAATATACGTAATTCTGATTTAATCACTTAGTTTATAATTAAAACTACATTATTTCAAACATAAATATTTAAATTATTTTTAATGTAAAATTTATTTAAATTTTAAGACTAACAAATTTATTCTCTCTTTATTTACAGGTAAATTGAATTTTAAGGCTTTAAAATGCTATTTTATGTTAAGGTAAGCTTATTTTAATAAATCAAGTTTTATTTTAAATTTGAAAAAACTTCAAAAATTTATCACTTTCTTGAGATCTTGGAAGAATACCCAGTAAAACATTTCATTACCAAATAATGAGTTAAACAGTTAAACTATTGAACACGAACTACTTACTCATTCGCTGTTTAAGTCATTACATTAACATGGGGATGTCATTGGAGGCAAGTACTTACCAATTGCAGAAAAGTAATGACTTGGGAAAGCAACAACAACAACAACTTTTTTGTTGTTGTTTTATTAAAAACATATATTTTTAAACGAAATACAAAATTTTTTTTATGATCCCATGGGGGCTCGAACCCAGACCCTCCGACTGCTAGGCAGAGACTCTTCAACTGAGCTACTTCATATGTTGAAAACTTAGCAGCTTATAATTAATATAAACAATTTTTATTTTTAGATCCAAAATCATGTGAAAATAACTTTGTTTTTTCCCTGCTTTTTTTTTTGCTTTGTTGTAATTTTTGGAAAAATATTTTTATACGATTTTTTGTAATTATTTTAAAACTTTTTTAAAATTATTTTAAAACTTAAACAATTTAAATCTTCTTTTTTGTATAAGTTTTTACATAAAATTGACTCTTACTTACTTAAATGTTACAACCTGTTAAGGTCAAAGTCCGAGCATATTTTAGAATTCCATGGATTTCGATCTTTTGCGAATATTCTCCAATTTTATAGACCAAGCTTTGAAAAATGTTCCTCTACTTGGTCTTTCTATCGAAGTTTCATACATCCTCCTCTAATATTAGGTAGTGGGACATTTCAATTCTAATTTTATCCTCTTCATTGTATTTTTTTTCAAGAGATCGTTACTAGCCCGTAATCCTAACCCATTTTTATCGATCTTATGGGACAACTCTCGGAACATGTTAACTCACAATATTAATGGGTGTTAAACTATCTCCCGGGGTGATACCATGAGGAGGTGTGTGTCCACAGTTGAGATGAAGGATGACCCAGATAAGTTGGGCTTACCAAGTTAAGACCAATTAGAATCGTGTTTGGTATTCAACATCCCCTACATAATCAAAATTGACTCATGATGGTATTTTTTCATTAACGTGAGTTAGTTTTACACATTTTTTTTTACAGAAGATAATATTTAAGTTCTTAAAATTCAAAAATCATTTAAAAAGACTCTTTTAATAAAAAAAACTAAAAAAAATTGTTGCCCTTGGTGGAATTTGAACCGGGGCCATTCAGTTTAAATTACCATCTTAATTACAAATAAGTACTTCTGTAATAAGTTATTATTTATTCGGATGGTATGTTGTAGTCGTTACAAGGTAACCAGTTATCAGAGTACTTGCCATTACCAAAGTTTTGCTGGGTATGTTTTAAACAAAAAAGTTTTTTGTTTAACATTTTAAGTTTCTTAGTTTGTTTTTTTTTCGGAAAGAAAATTATTATTTATGACTTTAATCATACAAATGACCACAAACTTTGGTCAGAAAACCAACCAGAAGAACCTTAAACTAAAAAAGTTTAATAGCCCTTGGAGAAGTAGTTAGTTCGTGCTGATAATTACTTTTTTGTTCTTGTTTATAATAATTTTTTATTTTTAAAACATTTAAAATGTTGCTACAACTCCCTTTTGGTTTATTCAAAATAATAATTTAGTGTTAAAAGAAGACAAATATGTGCCAACACAAAACATTATTTATATATAAAATAGAACAAAATAGTCGACTGTTTTGAAATAACTGACCAGCATAAAAATCATAAGCCATGAAATTATAGACATAAACAAGAAATTACCAGACAAAGTTCATTTAAAAAACAACTAATGGGGAACTACATAAACACTGCGTTTCACTTGAATAGCACAGCGTAAACATTGAATTTTACAACCCTATATCTTTGTAGAAAATGAAAATCGCGTTTTTATTTCAGTTTGTATTTAAAGAGCTTAAAAAGCTCTTTTTAATAGAAAATACAAAAAGTTCCCTAAATACAATGGTTTTCAAAATATAACCTATTCAATTGAAACGCAGTATATACCCCAGCCATCAATAAAAAATATGTTTAAATTTGTAAATTTACCCTAATAAAATTTTTGTAATATTTTTTTGAGTTTGAAAAATTTTGTTGGTTTTTATATTTCTTGAACACGCATTCGGTCGTGAGGAGCTTTTCAGAAAGAGTTTTCTGCTTTTGGGTTTTAAGTCGTTCAATCAATGATAATAGAAATGACAACCATTTAGTTATATCACGAATTGTCAAAACAATAGATAGATTGAAAGATTTTCTAATTTAGAGTTTCCTAATAAATTTGAAAAAGAATATTTCAAGGAAACCCAAGTAACAGAGAAATTAAAAATTGTAATAAGTTATTCAAATGATATAAAAAGGTACGTCTAGTATATTCGAAATATTTCTTATTATCACAGTCCAAACAATTTTTTCGTATTGACTCAAAATATGAAAAATATTTTACTCTGGAAAATTTTTCGATAAAAATTATTTTCTATAGAAAATTTTTTGATAAAAATATTTTTTTATTCAAAAAGAATAAAATAATATTTTTCTATAGAAAATTTTTCGATCAAAATATTTTTCTGTGAAAATTTTCGTTAAAAATATTTTTCTGTGAAAATTTTCGTTTAAAATATTTTTCTTCTGAAAAATGTTCGATAAAAATATTTTTCTATAAAAAAATGTTTGATAAAACTATTTTTTTTATAGAAAAGTTCTTTATAGAAAAATTTTCAAAAAAATATTTTTCTATATAAAAATTTTTTATAAAAATATTTTTCTATACAAAATTTTCGATAATAATAATTTTCTATTTCGATTCAAATATTTTTCTTTAGAAAAATTTTTAACAAAAAAATATTTTTCCATAAAAAAATTTTCGATCAAAATATTTTTCTACAGAAAAATTTTCGATCAAAATATTTTTATAGAAAAATTTTTTATTAAAATATTTTTATATAGAAAATTTTTCGATAAAAATATTTTTTTGTTAAAACTTTCGTTGAAAATATTTTTTCATACAAAACTTTTTGATAGAAATATTTTTCTACAGAAAAATTTTCGATAAAAATATTTTTTTTATATAAAAATTGTCGATAAAAATATTTGTCTGTAGAAAAATTTTCGAAGAAAATATTTTTTACACAAAATTTTTGATAAAGATATTTTTTGTAGAAAAATATTTTAATGAAAAATTTTTCTATGCCAAAAAATATTTTTATAAGAAAATTTTCTAAAGAAAAGTTTTTGTTAAAAAAATTTTCTGAAGAAAAATTTGTGATAAAAAAATTTTCCATAGAAAAATTTTTGATAAAAAAATTTTCTATAGAAAACTTTTTAATAAAAAAATGTTCTATTAATTTTATTTGAAAATTTTTGTACAGAAAATTATTTTTATAAGAAAATATTTTGTATTAGAAAAATTTTTCATAAAAAAATTTTGCACAAAAAAATTATTCATAAATATCCTATAGAAAAATTTAAAATAAAAAAGTTTTCTATAGAAAAATTTTTGATAAAAAAATTTTCTATAGAAAACGTTTTGATAAAAAAAATTTCTATAGAAAACTTTTTAATAAAAAAATTTTCTATAGACAAATTAAAAAAAAAAAAAATTCTATAGAAAAATTTTCAATAAAAAAATTTTCCATAGAAAAATTTTCGATAAAAATATTTTCCTATGGAAAAATTTTCGATCAAAATATTTTTCTATAGAAACATTTTCGATAAAAAATTTTTCTATAGAAAAATGTTCGATAAAAATATTTTTCTATAGAAAAATTTTCGATAAAAATATTTTTCCATAGAAAAATTTTTAAAGGAAATATTTCTTTACACAAAAATTTTTGATAGAAAGTTTTAACAAAAAAATATTTGTATCGAAAAATTTTCTATTGAAAAATATTTTCTGTAGAAAAATTTTTGATAAAAAATTTTTCTATACAAAAATTTTTGAAAAAAAATTGCTATAGAATTATTTTTTTGAAAAAAAAAAATTTCTATAGAACAATTTTTGATTAAAAAATTTTCTATAGAAACATTTTTGATAAAAAAATTTTCTATAGAAAAATTTTCTATAGAAAAATATTTGATAAAAAAATTTTTGATAAAAAAATTTTTGAAAAAAAAATTTCTATAGAATAATTTTTGATAAAAAAATTTTCTATAGAAAAATTTTAGATAAAAAAATTTTCTATAGAAAAATTTTAGATAAATAAATTTTCTATAGAAAAATTCTAGATAAAAAAATTTTCTATAGAAAAATATTTGATAAAAAAATTTTCTATAGAAAAATTTTAGATAAAAAAATTTTCTATAGAAAAATTAAAAAAAAAAAAAAATTTCTATAGAATAATTTTTGATAAAAAAATTTTCTATAGAAAAATTTTTGATAAAAAATTTTCTATAGAAAAATTCTAGATAATAAAAATTTCTATAGAAAAATTTTAGACAAAAAAATTTTCTATAGAAAAATTTTTTTCTAAACAAAAATTTTCGATAAACATATTTTTCTGTGGAAAATTTTTCAAACAAAATGTATTTTAGTACAAAAATTTTTCATAAAAATATTTTTCTATAGAAAATTTTTCTATTAAAATATTTTTGTCTGAAAATTTTCGTTGAAAAAATTTTCAATAAAAATATTTTTCTATACAAAAATTTTCGATAAAATTTTTTTCTATAGAAAAGTTTTCAATCAAAATATTTTTCTATGGAAAATTTTTCGATAAAGATATTTTTCTGTAGAAAAATTTTCGATCAAAATATATTTCAATAAAAAAATTGTTCATAAAAAATATTTTTTTTTGTGAAAATTTTCGATAGGAATCTTTTCTATAGCCGATTTTTTATTGTGCGGCTAACCTATAAAAAACGTTTGATTTGAAAAAAAATGTTATGCTATTTTTTTGTGGTCTCTAGTAACAGGTTAAAACCAGGTTTCAGTGTTTTTTGAAATAATTTTATTTGACTATTTTCAACTGTTAAAGCTCGAAAGTCTGTAGGAAGAGAGTTTTATCATTAAACAAGCAACAGTTTTATATATACATATGTATAATGGCTATCTCGAAAATGGCTCCAACGATTTTGGTAAAATTCGTATAGTTGATACCTTTCGGAAATTGTGCCCCTAAAAGGGGAAAAAGAGCACCTCTTATAAACGGACATAAATGACTCGACGGTGAGTGTCCGTTTTTGAGAGTTTTAACTGTATTTTATTATTATGGTAGTTGGTGGTGTATTATACCAGTATAGTCCCATATAATACGTGTACACAAGACCATATGACTGTTTACTATTATATATAATATATATATAGTTTTATTATTCTTAGATTTTATTATTATAAAATAATATTTTTTCTGAGATTTTTATATTGTTTTCAAATGCTGCCAGACATAAGAGAAATACGAAAAAAAGAAAGAAAAAATAATAAATAAAAATCAAATAAAACTTTAACCACAAATGTCATGCTCAAGGTATATTTTACTTCATCTGTGTTCAGACTACATATAATATAAAATACCTACAACTAAAGACTAGACTCAATACTTCTTTATAGTTGATATTCTTGATATAAAATTGCAAAAACTAAGAGCAAGTTTAAGAAAATAATAACTTATCGAAGGAAAACGAGCGAAAAGGGAAAAGTATAAGGAAACCCGCCAGACATTATGACTTGTTAAACACAGGAGTATAATCCTCTGGAATATAATCATAACAAGATACTTAAAAATGAACATCATCAGGCAACCACTTCTTTCTACCTTTTTACTATTGGATGGTTAATGTTTGAGGCTGACGTGCGCTCAGACTGATTTTGCTGTTCTTTTCTTGTATAAGAAAAAAAAAAAAAAAACTAGAACAATAAAGTTCAAAAATAAAAGCATTTTTTTAAGGAATAATGTGATATTTGGCGCCAGATGACGCGTCGTTATTTTTAAAGTTTATTGAGTTTTTTGTTTAAGAGCTTTTTTTTAACTAAAAATTAAAGTTTATTTAAAATTTTCTTTAGATTAGAAATTTCAAAGCTAAAGCTTATATACAAAAAAAGTAAAGCTTTAGCTTTGAAATTTCTAATCTAAAGAAAATTTTAAATAAACTTTAATTTTTAGTCAAAAAAAAAGCTCTTAAACATCATTCCTTTTCTTCCCAAAAACTTCAATCCTTTTCCTTCCCAAAAACTAAATTTGTCGTCTAGTGTTATCACTTGCAATCCCTATTATTTGGAACCTTTAGTTTTATGATCCATAAAATTTGTTGTTACATTTTTTTTATAGTTATTTCTATAAGTTTATGTCCTTTTTTATGGCTTGACGTTTTATTTTCAAGTACTTTTATTGTTTTTTTTTTTTTGTGAAAATTTTTATTGTGAAAATTCCTTAAGGTTTCAATTTTCTATGTGCATTTTTTATTATATCGTATTTCGGAAAACCATTAAAAATTAAAGTGCTTTTGTTGTTGTTATGTTATTAGAAAGGGGAAATAAGAATAATTATTATTATTTGAAAAATAATTATGATAAGAGTAATAAGATGAAGTTAAATGAAAATATCAAAAAAATAAATGTACAAAACTCCACTTTTCAACTTAACTCCTCATAACTTATTCGTCTTCCTACACAATTCTTTTCACTTTTTTTTTTAATAAAACTATAATTACACTGGCTTACAGAATTTTTAGTAGAACCAAAAAAATTTCTTTAAACTTTCCTTAAAGCGTTTAGGGATATCTAGAAAAATATCTAGATTCAAAAATTCTAGATTCATCGAAAATCTTGTTTACGAGACAAACTAAATACGAATTATAATGTCTATACAAAATATCAACATAATGCTAAGTTTATTATCTAAACAGAATTTAAGACAGCATTTTTCAGTTTGTCTCTTTACTTCCCACAATTTGTTGTTTTTTTTTTCTTTTTGGCAACTAAAGACAAAGGCTCTGTAAAAGGGATTCAAAAAGTTTCAAATTACCAAAATTTGTTTAAAAAACTTGGTACTGGTGCAGGCGGCACATACATAATTCCTACGACATTCCAAATGGAACAAGGGGTACTTCCCCCAGACAATAAGCTACAAGGGACCTATGTTTTGACTCCGGTTTTGAATGACAAATGTATAAGTTAGAGAAGTTTTACATAGCCTAATACTCAATAACCAGTTATTTTTTTCTAAAATTTTAAATTTTTCAAGAGGTGGTCCTTATTAGTTTATCATATCTTGAGAACGACATGTCGTATTTATTTGAAAAGTATATCAATGGATTAAGAACAGAATTGTCCTTAAGAAATGTAAACACAATTTTTTTGTGGAATCAAGAGTTTTGAAGTTATTCACATTCCAATATTAAAAAGAAAACATTTTTGAAAAAAAATAAAAAAAAAATATTTTTTTTTAAATTCATAAAAAAAGGGAAAATGACAAAAACTAAAAATTGTTAGTCCAGGATCACAAAACTAAAACTATTCAGAATAATATTAGTCTTTAATTGTGATGATTCAGTCATTCTTAGTGTTTTTATTAGAAATAAGATATTTCCATGAGACTTGGCATAAAATATTGTTTTCTACAAGCACGAAGCCTTTAATATAAACAAATTGAAAATTTCAAAATTTTGGGGTATTTCCTAAAAAAATTTCGTCCCGGAATATAGTTTTACATTCCTCAAAGTCACAAATTTGCTATTAGCTTTAAAAAAAATTGGCACAGACACTTTGTTTAGCAGTGAGACCAATAGCATTGGAATTGGCCAAAAACGGTTTATTATTGCGGGTAGCTCCCATAGATCTCATTTCACGGAATTGAATTGAATTGAATTGAATTGAAAGTTATGAAATTTTGAAGAACTATTGCATATATAAAAGTAATGAAAACAAATTTTGTTTAAAACGGTCCATATTTGACCATAGCTCACACACAAAATTTTTCTAATTAAATTGCAAAATTCCGAGAATAATTTTTAGGAATTTTTAAATTACAATTGTTCGATATATTCATGGTTTAATGACCAAAAAACATAAACTTAAGATTTTGGCCATCTTGGATTTTTTTTATAAATTTTTAAAAAATTTAACAAAAAAAAATTTTTCACAAAAAAAAAAAAAAACAATTTTAAAGTGCAACAACTTTAAAGTGCAAATAACTTTAAATCCGTTAAGCATATACGAAGATGCCTTGGAACTGTATTAAAGATAAGATAATTGCTATTTCAGTCTGAAACTTTCAACAAAATCGAATAAGCAGTTTTCAAGATATGAAGAAATCAATGGATCAGCCTTTTCAGAAATTAAAATTTTTATATTTTTTTTTTATAAAAACGCTCCTATCTCTGGGGATAAGAACAGTCTTATATTTATTTGTTGAACACCTTATATCTGTACAAACTGTTATCAAAATTACTTAATTTCGATAAAATCGGTTTACATTTGATCCTAGCTTCCATATCAGAAACAAATAACGGAAATGGCTTTAATCCAAAATTGGATATTATCATCACCTAATTTACTTTATTGTTAAAATCCATGAATAAATATTCATGGATTTTCACTAAATAAACTTATTGTATTTCGAATATTCAAAGTTTTAAGAATATTTACAAAAATTGTAAATTTTGTTTAAATTCGATTTCTTATGAATTTTCAAAAAATTAAATAAATTTCAATTTTTCTAATAATTTTTTACTTTAAAGTGGAAATAACTCAAAATCGGTTAAGCATATACAAAAATGCCTTAGAATTGACTAAAAGATAATTTTGTTTGCTATTCCAGCCTGAAACTTTCAACAAAATCGAATAAGCAGAGTTGGTCAAATCAGTGGATCAACCTTTTCAAAATTTCAAAATTTTATAACTTTTTTTTTATAAAAATGCTCCTATCTCTGAAGATAATGCCAATTTTATGTTTATTTTTTGAACACAATATTGTTGTATAAACTGTAATCAAATTACTAAATTTCGACAAAATCAGTTCACATTTGACCCTAGATTTCGTATAAGAAACAATGACGAAAATGGTTTAAATACAAAATTTTATATACGAGTATTCACTTTATTTAGTTTCTGGCTAAAAAAATCACGATTTATTTAAAGATTTTCCGTTAATATGGCTTATTTTATTTAGAATATCCGTAGTTTTAAGACTATGTAAAAAAATTACACATTTTTCCTATTTTCCATTTTTTATGAATTTTTAAAAATCAAAAAATATAAATTTTTTATAAATGAAAAAATTTAAGTTTTTCATAAAAAAATTTATTTCTTTAGTTTTAAATGCAAATAACTCCGAAGCCGTTAAAAATATCAAAAAACATGTTAAAGAGCAACTTAAAGATACATTTATTTGCGTTTATATTCCAGGGCTTTCAGCGAAATCGAACAAACCATTCTAAAGATATAACAGAATCCATGAATTGGCACATTCAAAATATGAAAATTGTCAAAAAAGTATATATAGTTTTAGATTTTTCTAAAATATTTACAACAAAATGAAGTTTTGTCTTTTTGAACCCAAAATATATCGATTTACTAAAGCCTTTCTATCATTTATATAACCATCTTCATAAGAATCAAGCTTTTATACTAGAAATACACGTGTTAGACTTAAAATACTTGTAAAAGATTTGAAATTTTTAATTATTATTTAGAACCTTATACTCATACATTTTCATACTTTATTACATATTGCCCTTAAAAATCTCTTAATCTTCAAACACTTTTTCATCTGATATTAAAACATCAGCATTTTGAAAGATTAAAAGTAATATTTTCTTTCTTTCCAAACATTTCTTTAATATTTTTCAAAAAGAAATAATCACAAATTCCTTAAATTAAACTGTATTTTAATGAAAATAAAGTAAAAATGCTGTCAAGTAATATTATCCCCAGTGAAACATTTTAATAAACTCTCCCCAATTTTGATATATGAAAGAAAATCTTAAAAATACATCAAACTAAAATCTTATGTCTTATTTTGAAGATTTTAAATGATGGAAAAAGAAAGATTTTTATTAAGGGCGTTCATAAGTTGTAGTATTTTGTTAGTTTAGCATAAACCGGTTTGTAAGGGAAATCACAAAGAAGAGCAATATTTGATCTATGTTGTAATGAAATCATGGTTCTAAAAAGGATTGAAAATCTTTATAGTTTAAGATTTTTGTATTTCAATACATTTTCTAAATAAAATGACTTTTTGGCAATTTGACCTAAAAGTTGGAACTAGCAAATAGAGTATTCACATGGTCCTAAAGTCATATTATTCAAAAATTATTAAATAGCTTTAAAATATAAACTTTTTTCAAACCTCAATGAATCTTAACATTTTTTCAATAACTATTATTAAAATATGACTCAAATACCACCTTATGAATCCCCTTAATATTCCCTCAAAAAAAGTAAAACTCATATGCATGCAAAAAAAAACAAACAATATAGTAACAAGACTTTAGGCCAAAATCTCTGGTATTTCATTATTACCAAAGCCACAAGCTACAAGTTAGAAGTAAAAAAATGAAAACACTTTTAAGTTTCATTGAAGTCCTTTTTTCTTATTTAAGCAAAAAAGTATCGAGGATTTAGATCTATTGTTAAGGAATAAAACTTTTCTTATATTGCAGGAAATTTAAAACCTTTTTTTCTTTTCACACATTTTTTTTATTCTAACGAATTTTGCAACTTTATATGGTTTAGTTTTCTCCGGCTGTTTGGTATAATTCTTTAATAAATATTAAAAATGCCCATGTTTGCCCTAAAAAATATACAAAATAATATTGTAAACTGATAAAAAGGAGAAAAGTTTATTACTTAGAAGGATAAATGGAGAAAAGGGCAATAGTTGTAGGAAAACTAAAAGTGGTATAATAAACGAAAAAGGCATTAGATTGCTAAATCTAATACTTCTAAACATATATGTTATGTTGCTGAAGAGGGTAGATTGAAAAGAATTTTAAATATTTTAAAAATTTTTCTATGAAAATTCTTCGATTTAAAAATTTTTTTTATACTTAATTTTCGATAAACATTTTTTTTTTTTTTAGAAATAGAATATTTTTAATGTAAAATTTTTTGTAGAAAATTTTCAAGAGAAAATTTTTGATAGGAAATTTTCGATTGTCAATTTTTGATAGAAATTTTTTTCTACAAAATTTTCTTTAGAAATTTTTTTATATAAAATATTTTTATAGAAATTTTTCTATAGTAATTTTTCTTTAGAAATTTTTCTTTAGTAATTTTTCTTTAGAAATTTTTCTATATAAAATCTTTTTTAGAAATTTTTGCTATAAAATTTTTCTATCAAAAATTTTCAAATAAAATTTTTAAAAGACAATTTTTGATAGAAAATTTTCGATTGTCAATTTTTGATAGAAATTTTTTTCTACAAAATTTTCTTTGTAAACATTTATTTTTGTTTATAAAATTTTTCGATATAAATTTTTTGATGTAAATTTTTTTCTGTATAAAATTTTTGATATAAAATTTTTCTGAATAAAATTTCTATATAAAATTTTTCTATATAAAATTTTCTATCTAAAATTGTTCTACACAAAATTTTTCAATAGAAATAATTTTCTATACAAAATTTTTCTATAGAAAATTTTCTATATAAAATTTCCTTATTTCTTTAGAAATTTTTTTATATAAAATATTTTTATAGAAATTATTCTTTAGAAATTTTTCTATAGTAATTTTTCTTTAGAAATTTTTCTATATAAAATCTTTTTATAGAAATTTTTGCTATAAAATTTTTCTATCAAAAATTTTCTATAGAAAATTTTCAAATTAATTTTTCTCTATAAATTCTTCTTCTATCTTCTATATTTTCTATAGAAAATTTTTGTACAGAAATTTTTCAATAAAAAATTTTTATTATCAAATTTTGGATATAAAATTTTCCATAGAAAATCAGAAATGTTTTTCTATAAAATTTTTCTATAGAAAATTTTTATATAAATTTTCTTTAGATTTTCTGTAGTAAATTTTCTTACACAAATTTTTCAATAAAAAATTTTTTATAAAAAATTTTTTGAAAGAAATTTTTTTATAGGAAATTTTTCTTTAGAAAATTTTTAATATACAAGTTTCTATAAAAAATACAATACAATTTTTCTATAATTTTTGATATAAAATTTTTCTATAGAAAATTTTTGTTATAAAATTTGTCTTAAGAAAATTTTGAATATAAAATTTATCTATATAAAATTTTTATTTTGAAAATTTTCTATATAAAATTTTTCTATTAAAAAATTTTCTATACAAAATTTTTCTATACAAAATTTTTCTATAAAAATTTTTCTATATAAAATTTTTCTGTACAAAATTTGTCTATATAAAATTTTTTTCATAGAATATTTTTTTTGTAAGAAATGTTTCTATGTAAAATTTTTTTATAGAAATTTATTATATACAATTTTTCTATAAAAAAATTTTCTATTCAAAACTTCCTATATAAATCTTTTCTATCAAAAACTTTCTATAGTCAAAAAAATTGTCTATATAAAATTTTCGATCGAAATATTTTCTATATAAAATTTTCTATGCAAAATTTTTCTATCAAAAATTTTCTGTATAAAAATTTCCTAATAAAATTTTTCTAAAAAAATGTTTATATAAAATTTTTCTATAGAAAATTTTTCATACAAAGTTTTCTATATAAAATGTTTTAATAGAAATTTTTCTTCATAAAATTTTTCTATAGAAATTTTTCTATATAAAATTTTTCTACAAAAATTGTTCTATATAAAATTTTTTTATAGAAATTTTTCTCTGTAATATTTTTCTATTGAAAATTTTCTAAATAAAAATTTTCTACCGAGAATTTTCGATATAAATTTTTTCTATAGAAAATTTTTATTTTGAAAATTTTTTATATAAAATTTTTCGACTAAAGATTTTTCTATACAAAATTTTTCGATTAAAAATTTTTCTATACAAAATTTTTTTATACAAAATTTTTCTATAAAAATTTTTCTATATAAAATTTTTCTGTACAAAATTTTTCTATATCAAATTTTTCCCGAGGAAATTTTTTTGTAAAAAAATTTTCTATAGAAATTTTTTTATAGAAATTTATTATATAACATTTTTATATTCAAAATTTTCTGTTTTTTTTCTATCAAAAATGTTCTTTATTTTCTATATAAAATTTTTCTGTACAAAATTTTTCTATATCAAATTTTTCCCGAGGAAATTTTTTTGTAAAAAAATTTTCTATAGAAATTTATTATATAACATTTTTATATTCAATATTTTCTGTTTTTTTCTATCAAAAATTTTCTATATTTCCAAAAACAATATTTCCATAGAAAATTTTTCTATTTAAAATATTTCTACAGAAATTTATTATATAAAATTTTTCTATAAAAAATTTTTGTTTTCAAAATTTTCTATACAAAATTTTTCTATCAAAAATTTTCTATATAAAAATTTTCTATCAAAAATTTTCTATATAAAAATTTCTAAATTAAATTAAAAAAAAAAAAAAAAAAATATATAAAATACTTTAAACAAAAATTTTTATAGAAAATTTTTCATACAAAATTTTCTGTATAAAATGTTTTGATAGAAATTTTTCTTTACAAAATTTTTCTATATAAAATATTTCGATAGAAATTTTTCTTTATAAAATTTTTGTATAGAAATTTTTCTATAAAAATGTTTCTTTATGAAACTTTTTTTTCAGAAATTTTTCTCTATAATATTTTCTATCTAAAATTATACTATCGAGAATCTTCGATATAAAATTTTTGTATAGAAAATTTTCGATATGAAAGTTTTTTATATGAAATTTTTAATCAATTTTTTTTTTTTAGAAAATTTTAAGTATACAATTATTATATAGATAATTTTCCATATAAAATTTTTTATATAAAATTTTTCTAAAAATAAATTTCTATTGCAAATATTCCATATTTTCTATGTAAAATTTTCTATGCAAAATATTTGTATAGAAAATTTTTCTACAGAAAATGTGTCGATATAAAATTTTTTTATATAAAATTTTTGGTATAAAATTCGTCTATAAAAATTTTCTATAGAAATTTTTCTTTATAAAATTTTTCTATAAAAAATTTTCTATACAAAATTTTTTATATAAAATTTATTTATTAAAAATTTTTTATAAAAATTTTTCTATATAAAATTTTTCTGTAGAAAATTTTCTGTTTAAAATTTTTCTTTAGAGAATTTTCTATACGAAATTTTCTGTTAAGATTTTTGATTCAAAATTTTTTTATATAAAATTTTTGTTTTAACATTTTTATTTTAAAATATCTATCGATATAATATTTCTCTATTGAAAATTTATGAAATAAAATTTTTCTATAGAAAATTTTCGATAAAACATTTTTCTATGGAAAATTTTCGATATAAAATTTTTTAATAAAATTTTAGATATACAATTTTTTTAGTAAAATTTTCGATATAAATTTTTTTTTTATAAAATTTTCGATATAAGATTTTTTTATAGAAAATTTATGATATAAAATTTTTTTATAGAAATTTTTGATAGAAAATTTTTGATATAAAATTTTTTAATAGAAAATTATTGATATGAATTTTTTTTTAAAAGTTTTTATATAAAAAAAAAATTCTATAGAAAATGTTCGATACTAAATTTTTCGATATAAATTGTTTCAATATAAAAGTTTTCCTATAAAGATTTTGTGATACAATTTGTCTATAGAAAATTTCCTATATAAAATTTTTCTGTAGAAAATTTCGTATAAAAAATTTTTCTTTGGAAAATTTTCGATATAAAATTTTTTTTAGTAAATTTTCTATATAAAATTTTTCTGTGGAGAATTTCCTATATAAAATTTTTCTATGGAAAATTTTTGACGCAAAATTTTTTATAAAAAAAAAAAATTAAAAATTTTTTGTTATAAAATTTTTCTATAGAAAATTTTGAATTTTAAATTTTTCTATGATTTTCTTTAAAATCATTTTAAAATGTCTCTCGTTTTTTGATTTCATATCCTTTTGTCTACAATATTCGAAAGTGTAATTTTTAAGACTTCAACAAAAAATAATTCACCCTGAAAATTCTCAAAATATATTACAAAATTCATTTTTTTTTTCAGAGTTTACAAATCTTTTTGGTTTTATTGTTCCCGTAGAAAATTCTTCATTTAAGCCTAGTCGTAGTATATTTCGGTCTGTCTAACTGTCCATATGTCTGGCCTTTGGTATCTCTGTACGTCAGTCTTTACTTTTTACATTTTTACTTTATAGTTTCCTTTTTTTTTTTTGATTCTTCTCGTGTTAAGGAAACTCTAGATTTATTTGGCTTTCGTTTTCTATTTTCCTATTTCCTATTAAACTGTCAATATTTAGCAATAAAATAAATCAAAAAAACTTGTCTGTGGCTTCGGAGAAAGTTGTTAGTGATTAAAGTTTTTTGAAGTATTTAAAAGATATTGATAAAGAGTTTTGGTTTATTTTTGTTGGCGATTGTGTGGTTAAGATATTGATATATTTTAATCTTAAGAGAAGTAATAATATTTGGAAAATGTTAAGTTGATTTTAATTGAAAATGTTTTTGGGAAAGACTTTGGCAATTTGAAGAAAATGAAGAGAAGAGAATAAATATGAATGAATACTTATAACATATCATAATCTGCCTGGGTTCGAGCACCAGTCACTGTGAAAATATAAATTGTAACTACTAATTTCTATTAAAATCATTAATTACCACAGCATTCTCCATTAGCACGCCGTCGATGCAAAATAAATAAAATTAGCTGTTACTTAAATAATGCTAACACCAGATGGCGCTGGTGACAATTACAATTATAAAAGGCTTTATTGCTTTAGCTACTATTTTTTTTAGCTAATTTATAATTGAATGTTTTTAGACTAAATTTGTTTTCATTATTTTACCATTACCCTTTTTCCCTTCTTGATATTCATCAAAAAATCATACCCAAACCTAAACTCCTAATTAGTTTAACTTTTTACTTAAAGAGTTTACCAACTCCTTAACAAAAACTTTATTAACTTAACTCCAGACTTCAACCGAAAATTAAATTAAATATTTCATGCTCATGCATGTACTCAATATACAAATAATGTTCAATGATTTTCTATATTAGTTGGGCTTCTTTTACTTCACAATAATAACTTTGTTTTTTTTTAATAACCCCAAAAACCAAAAAAAGGACCTGAAAGCCGTAACATATTCCTGGGCTAGTGTTTGTTTTTTTTAGCCCTTAACAATATGAGAAAAGAACAAAATTAAAATGAAATTCAATCTGTAACTTAATACTTTTTTTTGCTGGAAATCTTTATGGAATAGAAGATTCAGTCGTATTTTAGTATGAAGGGGAGTGAAGTTAACAATATGTGTATTATAAGAAGAACATAATTTATATATGTATAAGTACGAGTAAATACATTATGATGATATGCTCAAGAAGTAGGACGAACACTACAAACTACAGAAAGAAAAAGGATATTTTAACATTATATTTAAGGCCACACTTCAATAGCTTGAGATGTTTGTATGAGTAAAAGTACAGTATACCCAACAAACCAAAATAATTTAGAAATAACTTGAAATAATTTATAAATAACTTGTAGTAAGCTTACAAACATAAGCTTGGAAAAGTGTTGTGATTACTATTATAAAAGGTTAAAAGCTGTTAGTTAAAATATTTTAATAATAAAAACTGAAACCTTACGATAAAATTACTTTTATATAGAAAATTTTCTTTAGAAAATTTTTTTATATACAATTTTTGTATAGAAAATTTTCTATATGAAATTTTTCTATAGAAATTTTTCTATAGAAATTTCTCAATATAAAATTTTTCTGTAGAAAAATTTCTAATTAAAATTTTCCTTTATGGAAAATTTTTCTATAAAAAATGTTCTATATAAAATTTTTCAATAGAAATATTTCTATCTAAAATTTTTCTTAAAAAATTTTCTATAGAAATTTTCTATAAAAAATGTTTGTATAGAAAATTTTCTATCTAATTTTCCTATAGAAAATTTTCTATATAAAATTTTTTATATAAAATTTTCTGCATAAAATTTTTCTATAAAAAAATTTCTATATAATTTTTCTATAGAAAATTTTCTATATAAGATTTATCTATAGAAAATTTTCTACATACATAAATTTTTTTTATAGAAACTTTTCTACATATTTTTTTTTTATAGAGTGTTTTCTTTATAAAATATTTCTATATACAATTTTTCTATAAAAAATTTTATATAGAAAATTTTCTATAGAAAATGTTCTATATAAAATTTTTTTTAGAAAATTTTCTATTAAAATTTTTCGATAGAAAATTTTCTATTAAAATTTTTCAACAGAAAATTTTTCTATAGACAATTTTCTATAATGTTTCCAAAGAAAATTTTCTAAATAAAATTTTTCTATAGAAAATTTTCTATATACAATTTTCTATACAAAATTTTTCTATAGAAAATTTTCTATATAAAATGTTTTTATAGAACATTTTCCAACACAATTTTTTTATACAAAATTTTTCTATAGAAAATTTTTTGATAGAAAATTTTTCTACAGAAAATTAATACAATTTTTCCATTGAAAATTATCTATATAGAATTTATCTATAAAAAAATTTTCTGTATATAAATAAAATAATATGTAAAATATTTTTATATACAATTTTCTATATAAAACTTTTCTAAAGAAAATTTCTATAGAAAAATTTTCTATAAAAAAATTTTCTTTAGAAAAATTTTGTATAAAAAAAAATTTCTATAGAAAAATTTTCAATAGAACATTTTCTATTGAAGCATTTTATGTACAAAATTTTCTATAGAAAATTCTATAGGAAAATTTTATATAAAAAATTGTCTATAGAAAATTTTCTTTAGAAAAATTGTTTACAGAAAAATTTGTATCGAAAATTTTCTATAGAAAATTTTATATTTAAAATTTCAATAGGAAAAATAAAAAATTTTCTACAGAAAACATTTAAAATAGAAAACATTTTATCTAGAAAATTTTCTATAGAAAAATTCTACTAAGAAAATTTTCAATGAAAAATATTTCATAGAAAATTTTCTATAGAAAAATTTTATATAGAAAATTTTCTAAAGAAAAATTTTATATCGTAAATTTTCTCTAGAAAATTTTCGAAAGAAATTTTTTCTATAGAACAGTTTCCATAGAAAATTTTCTAAATAGAATTTTTCTATAAAAGAATTTTCTTTATAAAATTTTTATATAAAAAATATTCTATACAAAATTTTTATATAGAAAAATTTCTTTAGAAAAGTTTTATATAGAATATTTTCTAAAAAAAAATTATATATAGAAAATTTTCTATAGAAAATTGTCTATAAAAAATTTTCCAGAGAAAAGATTTAATATAGAAAATTTCTTCTCTACAAAATTTTCTATACAAAATTTTTCTATAGAAAATTGTTCTATATAAGATTTTTCGATACAAAATTTTCTATATAAAATCTTTCGACAGAAATTTTTTTTATAAAAAAATTTTTCTATAGAAAATTTTTAATTTTTAAATTTTTTCTATAAAAAAATTTTTTATAGAAAATTTTTTCTTTATAAAATTTTCTATTAAAAATTTTTCTATAGAAAATTTTCTATATAAAATTTTTTTATAGAAAATTTTCTATAAAAAATTTTTCTATATCGTCCTCTAGCAACTTTTTCTATATAAAATTTTTCTATAGAAAATTTTCTATAGAAAAATTTTATATAGAAAATTTTCTATAGAAAAATTGTATATAGAAAATTTTCTATAAAAAAATTTTGTATAGAAAATTTTCTATAGAAAAATTTTGTATAGAAAATTTTCTATAGAAAAATTTTGTATAGAAAATTTTCTATAGAAAAATTTTGTATAGAAAATTTTCTATAGAAAAATTTTATATAGAAAATTTTCTATAGAAAAATTTTGTATAGAAAATTTTCTATAGAAAAATTTTATATAGAAAATTTTCTATAGAAAAATTTTATATAGAAAATTTTCTATAGAAAAATTTTATATAGAAAATTGTCTATAGAAAAATTTTATATAGAAAATTGTCTATAGAAAAATTTTATTTAGAAAATTTTCTATAGAAAAATTTTATATAGAAAATTTTCTATAGAAAAATTTTATATAGACAATTTTCTATAGAAAAATTTTATATAGAAAAATTTTATATAGAAAATTTTCTATAGAAAAATTTTATTTAGAAAATTTTTTATAGAAAAATTTTCTATAGAAAATTTTCTATAGAAAAATTTTATATAGAAAATTTTCTATAGAAAAATTTTATATAGAAAATTTTCTATACAAAAATTTTATATAGAAAATTTTCTATACAAAAATTTTATATAGAAAATTTTCTATGGAAAGTTTTTAATATCAAAATTTTCTAAAAAAAAAATTTTGAAAAGTTTTTCTATAGAAAAATTACGAAAATATTGCCGATCTAAGCATTTGTTAAAGAGTATTTTAAAACTCTTTATTTTTTTTTACAATAATAAGCTCAAAACAAAGATAATACACTCCATTATTTGTTTTCTGTCAAAAAAGTGTATAAAAAACAATGAAAAACGCTTAAAAGCATGAGCACGTATGTGTGCCTTAGCTTTCTTTTATTGAATAATCGTCTTCATTAATTGTTTTCGAATTAGAGTAAAAGCGGTAGACTCACTTTTTATGGGACTTATCGAAAAGACCATACGGCAAATCTTTGGATGGAAGTGCAACATCTTTATATTATAGAATCTTTGCTTTAAATAAGTTCGCTTGTAAAAAATTTTAGGAAATCTCTTATAATAAGTTTATTCTTGAACTTATTTAAATTTTTCTTCTAAAATGGTTTATTGGGTAGAAGAGTACTCTTAGTAGTGGCTAGTGGTCATTTAATATGTATTTATTTAGTACTAAAATTGTGTGTATACATTTGATTAGGTTTTCATTTCTTCTTTTTTTTTTCTCGGGTTAAGCTTTATTGAAAAGGCTTCCTTGCATTGAGTTACTGGAACGAGTATATATATATAAGTTAAAGCATAATTGTGTCTTATAGAATTATTTGGTAAAGCTGTTTCATCAGTTTCATAAATGCATTTATTACGCTTGAATAATTTTGTATGTAAGATTTTTTTTCTTTAATTTCTATATAAAAAAAACTTGATTTGCCTGATTCTTAAGAAAATAATTTTTGGCAGATTTTTTTTTGGGTTTTAAGAAAATTAGCTTATACTAATTTTAATTATAAAGCAATTATTGTTGATCATTGAAAAAAAAGATCAAATTTCATGGTTTTCTGAAAAAAAAAAAATCTTAAATTTTTAAAGAAATTTTACTAAAAGAAAGGTCAAGGTTATTCGTTTGGAAAAAAATTTAAACACGCGCCTTCAAAGGCTATGTTTATAAGCTCACAAGTCTTAGGCTCAGATGATATTGGGTTTGTGCTGATATTTGTAACGCATAGAAATATTGGTCTGAGACCCACCTTTTTGTATACCAATCGACTTAGAATCATTCCCTGAGTTGTTTTAAAGATGTCAGTCCGGCTGGCTGGCTGGCCGGTTATACATGTAAGCTTGTTATCATTGTACAGGTCGTAACTTTAAAGATAATTTGATGAAATTTGGCACAGGCTCATATTTTTGTCCAAGGACAAAAATTTGGGCGAAATCGGATTACTGTTTCGGTTACCTCCCATAGGGATGCCATCCCGGAGTAGACTTTTTGGTCTCTTGCAGCCACAAATTTACTTGTATTTTAATAATATTCAGCACAAAAATTGCTTATGATTACCTTAATCAGTGTACCTAATTTTGTAGGAATCGGCCCATATTTGACCATATCTCCCATACAAGACACATTCTCAAAAGACATTTAAATACACAGTACCTGGTTGACCGAGCCTTGCTCGGAGCTTTAGGATAAGCATTTCAAGGCAAATTCGTATAAAGTAGTAGCCAAATAAATTGATTTATAGAAAGACATCGCACACAAATATCCAATTAATTTTAAATTATTTTATTCATTTTGTCCGATCAACACATGATCATATGCATAATTTACAGTTCAATTCATTTTGAATAATTTTTGGAAATTGGTCATACCAACTTAGATACTCTCGTCGGCTCATGCGAAACAACTTTGGTAAAGATCATAGTATGACCAAATGCATAGTTTACGATTTAATTAACTTTAAGTAATTTAATGTGGCGCCACCTTTCGGAAATCAGTTATACCAACTAAGAAACCTTCGTCGGCTCATCCGAAACAACTTTTTTAAAGATCACAGCATGATGAAATGTGCAGATTACGATTTAACTTACTTTGAGTAATTTTCAGTGGCGCCATCTGCTGGAAATTGGTCGTACAAATTAAGAAACCTTCGTCGGCTCATGCGAAACAATTTTGATTAAGATCGTTGCATGATCAAATACACAGTTTACGATTTAATTCACTTTGAGTAATTGTCAGTGGCGCCACCTGTCGGTAATTGATCATACCAAATAAGAAACCTTCGTCGGCTTATGCGCTACAACTTTTCTAAATCCATATCATGATCAAATACACAGTTTACGATCTAAATCAATTTGAGGAATTTTCGATGGCGCCACCTGTCGGAAATTAGTCATGCCAATTTAAAAGCCTTAGTTGGCTCATTCGCAACAACTTTGCTGAAGAGCATAACATGATAGTTTACTATTCTATTCTATAAAGCACATACAGACAGACAAACATTCATTTGTTTAAAAGTTATAACATTACCAATTTGTTCCCCTTTTTATCCCCTAATCTTTGAAAAGTTCAATTTGCATATTTGGTACTTCTTTGGTACCAATTGAATTCAGTACATTTTATAAAAACGCACTTAATATATTGTTCCTATTCATATTACTTTATAAGATTTTAAGTTATCATTTTATCCTTTTTTTTACCCATTTTGGCCCCCGAATTCAAAAAAGTACCAAATACTTTTTTAATATTTTTTTAATAATATTTTTTTTTTCATGTTTATTGATTTTGGTACAAAGTTAATTTCTATATTATTTGGTTCAAAAGATAAGTGTGGGTTAAAAATAGTACCAAAAAACTACTTTCACCACTTTTTACCCCCTATCGGGCATAGTTTTAAAAAAGTACCAAACACCAGTCCACTTATTTTTAAAGTTGTTCTAAACGTAATATTAATTTTGTTTCTATGCCTATTGCTTTGGGAGATCTAACGTTTTCGATTTTTTTTCCACTTTTTACTCGTTTTACCCCCTTAGAGGCAAAGTTTCCAATAGTACCTTCTTACTCGACCCAAACTTCACTGTTCAAATTTAATCAAAATCTAACGATTTTGATTAAATTTTTCGAGATAGCCATTCTATATATATATATATATATATATATATATATATATATATATATATATATATATATCTTATATTCTTAAACGAGCAATAATTGTATGTATTTATATATATATATATAGAATGGCTATCTCGAACACGGCTCTAACGATTTTGATAAAATTTGGACAGTGGGTATCTTTTTTGATGTATAGGTCGAAGAAGAAGGGACTTTTGGAACTTTTGCCTCCAAGAGGGTAAAAACGGGTAAAAAGGGGAAAAAATCGAAAATGCTATATCTCCTACAGTAATAGGTATAGAAACAAAATTAAAATTACGTTTTAAGCAACTATGAAAATAAGTGGACAGGTGTTTGGTACTTTTTTGAAACTATGTTCGATAGGGTGTAAAAAAGGGTGAAAATAGTTTTTTGGTACCTTTTTAACCCACTCTTATATTTTAAACTAAAGAATATAGAAAGAAACTTGGTACTGCAATCAATAGATGTAAAAAAAACATGAAACACGTATTTGGTACTTTTTTGATTTTGGAGCCAAAATGGGTAAAAAAGGGATAAAATGATAACTTAACATCTCCAAAGTAATATGAATAGGAACATTATACATTATGTTAAATGCGTTTTAAAAAAATGTACCGAATTCAATTGGCACCAAAAAAGTACCAAATATACATATGGAACTTTTAGAAATTAGGGAATAAAAAGGGGAAAAATTAGTATTATTTTAAACAAATGAATGTTTGTCTGTATGTATGTTCTTTATAGAATAGTAAACTGTGAATTTGATTGTGTTATGCTCTTTAGCGAAGATGTTGCGGATAAGCCGGCGAAGGTTTTAAAGTTGATAAGACTAATTTCCGACAGATGGCGCCACTGAAAATTACTAAAAATTAATTAAATCGTAAACTGTACATTTGATCATGCTATGATCTTTAGCAAAGTTGTAGCGCATGAGCCGACGAAGGCTTTTTAGTTGGTATGAATAATTTCCGACAGGTGGCGCTACAGAAACTTACTCAAAGTCAATTTAATCGTAATCTGTACATTTAATCATGCTACAATCTTTAGCAAAGTTGTTGCACATGGTCCGACGAAGGTTCCTTAGTTGGTATGAAGAAATTTCGACAGGTGGCGCCACTGAAATTAACTCAAAGTCAATTTAATCGTAAGCTGTACATTTAATCATGCTATAATCTTCAGCAAAGTTGTTACGGATGAAGACGAAGGTTTATTTATTGCAATGACCAAAGTCCAATAGGAGGCGCCACTGAAAATTACTCAAAATGAATTAAATCCTAAACTATGCATTTGATCATGTTGTAATCATTAGAAAAGTTGTAACGCATAAGCAGGCGAATTTTTCTTAGTTGGTATGAACAACTCAAAATGAATTAAATCGTAAACTGTGCATTTGATCAGACTATAGTCTTTAGCAAAGTTGTTGCGCATGAGTCGACAGAGGTTTCTGTTGGTATGAATAATTTCCAAAATTATTAAAATGAGTAAAACTGTAAGCTATGCGAACTATGTGTTGGTCGGACAAAATAAACTTTATAAAATAAAATATATAAAAACTTTAAAATTTGCCTCAAAATGCTTATCATAATGCTCCGAGCAAGGCTCGGTCAACCAGGTACTATACAATTATTGCTCGTTTAAGAATATCAGATAAAAGCACAAAAACGTATATAACTCTAAATATAAATGCTAAAGATACATTTGATTACTGAAACTTTGCACAGATAAATATTTTGTATATATAAACCAATAACTAAAATTTGGATAACAGACGGTTTACAATTGAACCTAGCTTCCATATCAGGCTCCCATATCATGACATAAATCTCGAAATTTTGAAAAAATAACACATAGTATATGTATGTATGCCTCTAAGACATAAGGAAAACTTGTTAAATTATTGGTCCATATTTAACCTTAGCAGTAAAAGTTATGATATAGTCGGTCAATCTCGAGCTTTTCTTACTTGTTTTAAACTTAGCTATGATTCGAACCTGAGTAACACTTTCATAATTATTTTGTTATCCGACCAAAGTACACTCGAATTGAAAATCGAAATCTTAAAGTTAAAGCTCATTTTAAAAGCTCTGACTAACTAAGCTTTTAGGAAATAATACAAAACTTTATAACTTTTTTGCTGCAAGTCTGGTCTGACGAATTATTTCATTTAACGGCTAATTATCTATGTATTAAGTAGTTGTCCAAGCTTTCTAAATATTCTTCTATCTTTAATATTCAACAAGTTTTCCCACATTTTCTTTTTGAACAAGCTTTTTTTTTCAATTTTATTTACTTGTACTTTTTCAATGTAAATATTTATGTGGTTGCAATTTTAGCAAAATTTTCTAAACTAACCATAAAATATCCCTCTAAGAAAATTCATTATTAAAATTCTTGGGTTTTTTACAGACATACCACAATCTTTACTATACGAGTATATGGGATTTTCAAAGATTTTTTTTCAAAGTCTTCTTTGAAGCTTTTTTTTTCTTAAAATTCTTAAACAAATTTGCAATTAAGTTTTTTAGATAAGTTAAGTTCAGTGGTTTTATCGTCTGGTTAATATGTGTAGACTGAGTGTGTGAAGCTTAAAAGTTTAGAAGCAAAAAGTTTTCCCTCTTTTTTATTGTTTTCTTGTGTTTTTGATGTAAATGGACCTGAAATGCAAAAAAAAAAGAAAAAAGTAAAAAGTAAAAGGAAAACCAACTTATGTATAAATTTATTATTTAATTAAGAGATTTTATGTTTTGAACTTCAGACAAAAGAAACAGAAGAACATGGAATAGAAAGAAACTTGTTAGGGATTAGTTGGGAAATTGTTGCTTCATGAATATTTTAGGAGTTGGGTGGGAAAATAAGATAATTGAGATTATAAGGCAGAAATTTTCAAAGGGGGGAGGGGAGGTAATAAGGAAAGGGAACTCAAACTGAACATCAAGATACTCAAGCCTATAAGTTACTTATATATGAACTTAAACTATTAATAATTCAGTATTTTTATGTAAATTATTTTTATTAAATCATCCAAACACTGGCTTTTTTAAGCCTTTTGTATTTTTACCTTTTGATATAATTTACATTCCAAATAAATAAAATATGTGTGTCAACATTTGCTTAAATTCAATTTTTTTTTATAGATTTATTATTAAATTACTTTGCAAATATGACCAGTTTTGCTGAAAGCTTTTTATTGATTATAAATTATTTGTAGGTTTTGTATTTCAGCAAATATGTACTTACCTAAATATACATACATACACCTTTACTAACATACATATGTATATATCCATATACACATACACATATCAAATCCTAGTATAAGTATATTATTTTCATATTAAAAGCGTATTACATGCTTGAAAGCTTTTCAATAGTTCAACTTAATAACAGGAATTAAATGCTCAGAAATATACAGGATATTTTCCTTACACTTAGACAGATACAAAACAATTTCCAATACAATCATACGAAAAAAATCCAAAAGATATAAAATATGACTAAGCAATATAATCCCATGACTGTGAAAAGGACTAGGAAATGAATCAATGATTACATGAGTTGTATTAGTAGTAGTAGAAAAAGTTATTTTTAGAAAACCACAGAAAATGGAAAATATTTATTACACCATTTAGGAAAAAATTAAAAAAAAATTTGAAACGTAAAACTATAAAAAATTTAGTTCAAATGAAAATTTCAAAAAAAAAATTAAAATTTATTTAAACGAAAATTTTTTAAAATGTTTTACTGTAGTGTATTGCACTAAGATCCCAATTTATTACAATTATTTATTATTATCCTGAAGAGATGGCCTTACCAACCATCGAAACACTTCGAGGAAAGGTTTCCCGTCCAACATTTTTTGATTTTGATACTATTTATTACAGTAATAAATAATTGTAATAAATTGGGATCTTAGTGCAATACACTACAGTAAAACTTTTAAATAAAATGTTTGATGTTCCAAAATTTTGTATTAACAACTTTTTTTAATTTCTTATAGTTTTCTTATAGTTTTCTTATAGATTTTGAACTTCCAAAACCGAAAAAAGTTCAAAACATTCTATCACATCCGCATCCCCCTAAAGTGTTTACATTTTTTTGTATATGAAAAAATGGGTGTACTTTTTGTATTGCCAAAATTTTAAGCACCAAAACTATTTTTTTTTTTTAAAGTTTTATGATATATAAAAGGGAACTTAACCAGCTTTATTTTACGATAACAAAATTAAAAATTCATAAAGAAGATTTATAGTTATTGCAATTTTTCCCCGAAAATTCATGTTCTTGACGACACGCCTAAAGATAGGCAGCAAAAAATTTACTTAAGAATAAAAAAAAAACTTCTAAAAGCGAAATGATTTACAATTCTATGGCCGTTAAGTACTATATAGTTGAACTATTTTCACAATATAATAGAATTTGGCTAAATCTTCATATAAGAAATTTATAAACATTTCTCATGTCGGTTTCAAAAATGATTTTTTAATTTTTTAAAAATTTTGTTTAATAAATTTTCAAAATTATAAATTTTCTTTCCAGTGTCATAAAACGAACTAAAGGAAAAATAAAAATCAAAAAGATTGAGGTCCATATCTTGAACCATTTCGCCGTATTTGCTATTTGAAATCGTAGATTTTCGCGAAAGTAAATTTTTGGTAATAACAAGTCAAGCCCTACTATTTATATCGTACCCTTCACTACTAAAGTCAAATATGGACTAACAATTAAACAAGTTTTCCTTATCTCTAAGAAACATACATATACTATATGCTATTTTTTCAAAATTTCGAGATTTATGTCATTTCCAGCTAAGGGCCTAATATGGGAGCTAGGGTCAATTGTCGACCGATTGTTACCAAATTTTAGTTATTGGTTCATATTTATAAAATATTTATCTGTGTAAAGTTTAAGTAAGTTTTTGTGCTTTTATATGTATATAAACGTCTTTTGAGAATGTGTCCTGTATGAGAGGTATGGTCAAAAACGGACCGATTTCTACAAAATTAGGATCATTAATTAAGGTTATATCAAGCAATATATGTGCTAAATATTATTAAAATACAACTAAATTTGTGGTTGTAAAGGACCAAAAACTCTATTCCGGGAAGGCATGCCTATGGGAGGTACCCGAAATAGTAATCCGATTTCGCCCGAAAAGAAAATGGATCCTTAGACCAAAATATGAGCCTGTGCCAAATTTCATTAAATTAGCACAAACCCAATGTACCCTTTCCTCCTATGGCGGTAAAGGGTATAAAAACAGAACAAATATTATGGGATATCAAATATTTATACCGCTATTGCCGTTCTCAACTCAACTTAGTTTGGTCGTCTACCAGTCGACCCAACTTTCTCTCAACCATATAATTATTTGATATTGTAAAAACGTTGAGACATAGAATAAGATAAAGACTAAGACATAGACTAAGACATAGACTAAGACATAGACTAAGACATAGACTAAGACATAGACTAAGACATAGACTAAGACATAGACTAAGACATAGACTAAGACATAGACTAAGATATAGACTAAGACATAGACTAAGACATAGGCTACGACATAGGCTACGACATAGACTAAGACATAGACTAAGACATAGACTAAGATATAGACTAAGACATAGACTAAGACATAGGCTACGACATAGGCTACGACATAGACTAAGACATAGACTAAGACATAGACTAAGACATAGACTAAGACATAGACTAAGACATAGACTAAGACATAGACTAAGACATAGACTAAGACATAGACTAAGACATAGACTAAGACATAGACTAAGACATAGACTAAGACATAGACTAAGACATAGACTAAGACATAGACTAAGACATAGACTAAGACATAGACTAAGACATAGACTAAGACATAGACTAAGATATTGACTAAGACATAGACTAAGAAATAGACTAAGACATAGACTAAGACATAGACTAAGACATAGACTAAGACATAGACTAAGCCATAGACTAAGACATAGACTAAGACATAGACTAAGACATAGACTAAGACATAGACTAAGACATAGACTAAGACATAGACTAAGACATAGACTAAGACATAGGCTAAGACATAGGCTAAGACATAGGCTAAGACATAGGCTAAGACATAGACTAAGACATAGACTAAGACATAGACTAAGACATAGACTAAGACATAGACTAAGACATAGACTAAGACATAGACTAAGACATAGACTAAGACATAGACTAAGACATAGACTAAGACATAGACTAAGACATAGACTAAGACATAGACTAAGACATAGACTAAGACATAGACTAAGACATAGACTAAGACATAGTCTAAGACATAGACTAAGACATAGACTAAGACATAGACTAAGACATAGACTAAGACATTGACTAAGACATAGACTAAGACATAGACTAAGACATAGACTAAGACATAGACTAAGACATAGACTAAGACATAGACTAAGACATAGACTAAGACATAGACTAAGACATAGACTAAGACATAGACTAAGACATAGACTAAGACATAGACTAAGACATAGACTAAGACATAGACTAAGGCATAGAATAAGACATAGACTAAGACATAGACTAAGACATAGACTAAGACATAGACTAAGACATAGACTAAGACATAGACTAAGACAAAGACTAAGACATAGGCTAAGACATAGGCTAAGACATAGGCTAAGACATAGACTAAGACATAGACTAAGACATAGACTAAGACATAGACTAAGACATAGACTAAGACATAGACTAAGACATAGACTAAGACATAGACTAAGACATAGACTAAGACATAGACTAAGACATAGACTAAGACATAGACTAAGACATAGACTAAGACATAGACTAAGACATAGACTAAGACATAGACTAAGACATAGACTAAGACATAGACTAAGACATAGACTAAGACATAGACTAAGACATAGACTAAGACATAGACTAAGACATAGACTAAGACATAGACTAAGACATAGACTAAGACATAGACTAAGACATAGACTAAGACATAGACTAAGACATAGACTAAGACATAGACTAAGACATAGACTAAGACATAGACTAAGACATAGACTAAGACATAGACTAAGACATAGACTAAGACATAGACTAAGACATAGACTAAGACATAGACTAAGACATAGACTAAGACATAGACTAAGACATAGACTAAGACATAGACTAAGACATAGACTAAGACATAGACTAAGACATAGACTAAGACATAGACTAAGACATACACTAAGACATACACTAAGACATAGACTAAGACATAGACTAAGACATAGACTAAGACATAGACTAAGACATAGACTAAGACATAGACTAAGACATAGACTAAGACATAGACTAAGACATAGACTAAGACATAGACTAAGACATAGACTAAGACATAGACTAAGACATAGACTAAGACATAGACTAAGGCATAGAATAAGACATAGACTAAGACATAGACTAAGACATAGACTAAGACATAGACTAAGACATAGACTAAGACATAGACTAAGACATAGACTAAGACATAGACTAAGACATAGACTAAGACATAGACTAAGACATAGACTAAGACATAGACTAAGACATAGACTAAGACATAGACTAAGACATAGACTAAGACATAGACTAAGACATAGACTAAGACATAGACTAAGACATAGACTAAGACATAGACTAAGACATAGACTAAGACATAGACTAAGGCATAGAATAAGACATAGACTAAGACATAGACTAAGGCATAGAATAAGACATAGACTAAGACATAGACTAAGACATAGACTAAGACATAGACTAAGACATAGACTAAGACATAGACTAAGACATAGACTAAGACATAGACTAAGACATAGACTAAGACATAGACTAAGATAAATACCAAGACATAAGATAATGGGACATAGAAACAAAATCTAGTTTTTTTTTATATTTAAAATTTAAAAAAAATTATATTTATGTTTTTTTGGTATAAGTTTTGAAAATAAAACTTATTCCCATTTATTAGTTTCGAGTTTGTACTCTTAATACCTCAACCATCAAATATCGATAAACAATTTCGATCTAGGGATTTGTAGTAAATCGCTGCAACGTGTAATTGTTCACAAGCCAAAATTTTTGCTCTCGAGTTTTTTTTTATTTTTCTAAAACAATAGAAACCATAAAACTTGGCAAAAAAAAAACTTTGAAGCTTTTTTTCATATTCTTTTATTTTTTGATGTTTTGGGAAAAAATAGATTTGTTGAGAATATAAAAAGTCCAATATGTATAAACAATTTAAAAGAGTTTGTTGTAAAGTTCAATAACAATCAAAGTTTTTTAATTAAAACAATTTTCCAATTGATTGGTTTGTTTGCCATTTTTGGGGTTTCACTGCAGACTTTTAAATGGCTTAGAAAAAAAAAACTGTTAAGGCAGAAAATACAAAAAAAAAATATCCAAAACAAAAGCAACAACCTTAAGTAATAAACTAAATATGCAACAAATATTTTTGACCTAAATAGCAGCAAAAAGCTATATGTTGTTATATGAGACCGACCCGAAGACTAGAGTAGAGCCAATAAACTGGCAAATTGAAAATATATGTTAGAAAAAAAATTAAATTAAAAGTTATAAAATTATTTTACAAGCTCAACAATATCTAAGTCTTCTTGTTTTGTATCCGTAACTTAAAAGTAATAAAAATTAAATTACTAAAGTTTTGTAATTTGCAATAGAATTTGGAAAAAAAAGTTCAAATTGAATTTTCTTGTTAGATCACTAACAAGTCGACTGGTTAGAGATTCTTATGAAAATTGAATGTTCAATGTTTAGAAATAATACCACTTAGCCTCTTTTTATAAAATCTACATGTAATGTTAATGTTCTATAAATGCCTTAAGCCTCTTTCTTCTTAGATTCTAAAATGATTTTTTCAACTTAATTTTATAAAATATAAAAATTAATTTTATCACTCTAAAACATGCCAATTTTCCTATCAAAGTTTTCATACTTACTTTTTTTCATTAGATTATAGTTATAAATTGTTACTCTTTTCCTGGCTTTTCTCTGTATAATAATGAAAGTGTTGCACTTTCTTAATGTTTTAAATACACACACACATAGACATAATTTCTTGCTTTAAACCAAAAGTAGGAGGAGAAAATGTTTTCTAACGGAAAATTAACAATTTCACAGTTAGTTAATTCGCTAGAAAATTCAAAGCTTTTTTCAAAGATTGTAAATTTTTAGCAAAGAAAGAGAAAAAGAAAGAAAAACACTTAATTTTATAACTATTCAATAAAATTGTAATTACAAATCATGTCTAAATTACAGGCCTCTATTTTATATATTTAACAGCCATGATTAAGGATTTTTGCCTTGAAAGCAAGCAACTACAACGATAGATAGTCAGGGGATAGGAGCAAACGAAAGAAGTGAGGATTTCAAATGAGGAAATGAAAATTTATTGATTAACGCCTTGTTTTTGAAGTTTTTATAAGCTTTTCGCACTTCTTTGCTACTTTTCTGTTTTTCTTCTTTATAATTATAGGATTTGTTGATAACTCAACTTTATAATTATCTCTAAAGCGCTTAATATGTGTTTTTTAAAACTATGAAATTTGTAAGTAGTGGAGAAAATAACACTTCTGTTATATAAATTAAATAGTTAATTGAAATGGCATACATTTTTTAGATAATTATGGTGCTAATAATGAAGAAAGAGCCAGGAAATAGCTGAATAAATAAAAATAGAAATTTAGATTTTAAGTTACAAACTTAGTCGTGGTTAAGAAGATGCCTATGCCTAAATGCCTATGTTTAAGTTTACATCGTAGTTTATGTCTTAGTATATGTCTAAGTCTGTGACTTAGTCAATGTCTTAGTCTATGTCTTAGTATTTGTCGTAGTCTGTTTCTTAGTCTCTGTCTTAGTTCATGTCTTTGTCTTAATCTATGTGTTAGCCTATGTCTTAGTCTAAGTATATGACTTAGTCTGTGCCTTAATCTATGTCTTAGTATTCGATTGTAAAACTATAAATATTCCAAATAATATATTGTCTCCTAGGTACAAAAACACAAGAAATTTAAACTTTCAGATTTTTTTTAAGAAGTTGTCCTGGTTTATATACCATATCTCGAAATCTGCCTGTCCAATTTTATTGAAAAATACATCAATGGGATAAAAACAAAATTGCCTTTAAGACGTCCAAAAACAACATTTTTATATAACTAATGCTTTTGGAGTTATTTATATTGTAATATTTCAAAATATATTTTTTGAGAGAAATACATTTTTTTTAATTCACAAAAAATTAAAATGGCAAAAACTTACTTTCTTTACGAGACGATCGTAAAACTATGAATATTCCAAATAATATAAGTCTTAGTCTATGTCTTAGTCTATGTCTTGGTCTATGTCTTGGTCTATGTCTTAGTCTGTGTCTTAGTCTATGTCTTAGTCTATGTCTTAGTCCATGTCTTAGTCTATGTCTTAGTCTATATCTTAGTCTATGTCCTAGTCTATGTCTTAGTCTATGTCTTAGTCTATGTCTTAGTCTATGTCTTAGTCTATGTCTTGGTCTATGTCTTAGTCTATGTCTATGTCTTCGTCTATGTCTTAGTCTATGTCTTAGTCTATGTCTTAGTCTATGTCTTAGTCTATGTCTTAGTCTATGTCTTAGTCTATGTCTTAGTCTATGTCTTAGTCTATGTCTTAGTCTATGTCTTAGTCTATGTCTTAGTCTATGTCTTAGTCTATGTCTTAGTCTATGTCTTAGTCTATGTCTTAGTCTATGTCTTAGTCTATATCTTAGTCTATGTCTTAGTCTATGTCTTAGTCTATGTCTTAGTCTATGTCTTAGTCTATGTCTTAGTCTATGTCTTAGTCTATGTCTTAGTCTATGTCTTAGTCTATGTCTTAGTCTATGTCTTAGTCTATGTCTTAGTCTATGTCTTAGTCTATGTCTTAGTCTATGTGTTAGTCTATGTCTTAGTCTATGTCTTAGTCTATGTCTTAGTCTATGTCTTAGTCTATGTCTTAGTCTATGTCTTAGTCTATGTCTTAGTCTATGTCTTAGTCTATGTCTTAGTCTATGTCTTAGTCTATATCTTAGTCTATGTCTTAGTCTATGTCTTAGACTGCAACTTCTCCTCACAATTCAACGCGCACCTCCATTAAGGAGATACAAAAGAAGAAAGAAAAATTTAGGTAGGACGTTTGTATTTTTAACTTCTTGTTGTTATGGAGATCAATTTTTTTTTTAATTATCTTTATATTTCCCTTCAGACTTAATAAACTGTTATCCAGACAATTAATTTTTCTTCTTAATAAAATATAATCCTACAGATTAAATTAATTTATTTTTCGTCTTTTGACTGCTCTCAAAAAAAAAATGTACTTAAAAATATCAATAATTTCCAATTGTCTGCCCAAAAACACTTAAGAAAATCGTCTTAAATGTTTCATAATAAACACTCAATTGATTCCAAAGATGATATAAAAATCACTTTAAAAAAATTTATATATATTTTTTGTAACATAATTTTTTCATTACTTAAAGATTAAGATGCATTTAAAGAACATTTTCTTGTCAATTTATAAATTTTCATACATTTTTGAAAAAAATTTCCAACAAATGCTTAACACTTCATAAAACTGTCTGCTTGAAAATAAACATTTTCATAATATTTAATGATTTTTATGTAAAACGAAAAGTGTTTTAGAATTTCGTTCTTGAGGTTTTGCGTTAAAAGAAAACCATATGTTGAGGGAGAAGGTGAAGAACAAGTGGTTGTAAGTGATACAAATATAAGGGGTAGACTTCAGGCTTTAGTCAAACTTTGTCATAAAAATATTACTAAGAAGTTGGCCTTGCTGGAAAGGATTTAAAAGTTCCCTTACATTCTAGAATAATCATTTTTTCTTGTTATCAAAAATGACAACTTATGCCCTACACCATCTAGGGTCTGATGTTTGCAACATGTACAAATATTGTTCTAAGACCAAGTACATATATCGAACGACACAAAATCAAGAGCCAATTTTGTTTGCAGGTCAACAGCCAAAATTACATTCGAGTCAAAATATTTTTTTTATTTATTATGATTCCCTAGTACAAAAATCATCAGCTATTTATTTTTTTCGATTTTTTAACTACATTCAGGGTAATATTTTGTTAAGTCGTATGGTCCATTTACTACAAAAACGCCAGAAAAACAAATATTTTTTTATTTTTGTTAATTTTTTTCTAAATTTTTTCAAGAGGTTGTCCTCGTTATTTAGTTATATCTCGAAATCTGCTTGTACAATTTTTTTGAAAATGTAGGAGTAAATAGAGAACAAAATTACCCTTAAGACGTGCTTAAACAAAATTTTTCTGTAATCAACGGTTGTGGAGTTATATATATTTAAATATTATGAAATATATGTTTTGAGCAAAATTTTAGTTTTTAAAAAATTCATAAAAAATTTAAAATAGCAAATAGTTACTATCTTTACTAGGCGATCGTAAAACTGCGAACATTCCAAATAATATAAGTCTTATATTAAGAAAATCAGTTATCTTAGCTGGTCAATTACACTGGTCAATAGCCAATATTACATTCAAGTCAAACTACTTTTTTTTATGTATTATGGTCCCTTTAGTACAAAAACATTAGAAATATAAATTAATTCCGTTTTATTAACGTTTTTCTAAAATTTTCAAGAGGTTGTCCTGGTTAGTTTTTGCTATATCTCGAAATCTGCTCGTCCAATCTTTTTGAAAATGCATCAATGGACTAAGAACAAAATTTACCTTAAGACGTGTTAAAACAACATTTTTGTATAATGAAAGATTTTGGAGTTATTTATATTTAATATTTCAAAAAATATTTTTTGAGAAAAATCAAAAAAATTGGCAAAAACTTACTTTCTTTACGACACGATCGTAAAACTATGAATATTTCAAATAGCATAAGATTTATATTAAGAAAATCAGTCAATTTGTTTGCAGGTCAATTACACTGGTCAAAAGCCAATATTGAGACTATTTTTATGGTCCCTTTAGTACAAAAACACCAGAAATATAATTTTCTTCCGATTTTTGTACCCTTCACCACCATAGGTGGAAAGGGTATTTTAAGTTTGTGCTGATGTATGTAACGCATAGAACTATTTGTCTTAGACCCACCTTTTAGTATACCAATAGGCTTAGAATCACGTTCTGAGTCGATTTAGAGATGTCAGTTTATTTTTTGCATACACATTTTTTGTAACATCTGTAATCAATTTGCTAAGTTTCGAGATAATCGGTCCACTAGCTCTCATATAAGTCTAAATGATGGAAACAGCTTAAATATATAAGTTTTGAGAAAAAGTTTGTATGATGGCAAAATTTAGCAAATATTTGTCTTTATAACGGAAAAAGAAAACTTTTGACCTTAGTGGTGAAGGGTATCGTATCGTCGGGCTTGACCGACTTTCTTACTTGTTTTTATGTGTGAGGGTCCCATAAGTACAAAAACACTAGAAATATAAAATTTTTTTCCGATTTTTAATTTTTTTTTTTTTTATAAATTTTGATTTTTTCAAGAGGTTGTCCTCTTTAATTTACCATATCTCGAAATCTACCTGTCCGATTTTCTTGAAAATGCATCAATGGATTAAGGACGAAATTACCCATAGGCCGTCCAAAAACAACATTTTTGTATAATCAACGGTTTTGGAGTTATTTAAATTGCAACATTTCAAAATATTTTTTTGACCAAAAAAAAATTTTTTTAATTCATAAAAATTTTAAAATGGCAAAAACTTACTTTATTTGGGGACTATCGTAAAACCATGAATATTCCAAATAATATAAGTCTTATTTAAGAAAAAATAGTTATTATTTTTTGTTAATTAACTGAGTTGAACTCAATTTAAGATTTTCTCCTGTTGATTTTAATTTTTGATTTTTTGTGTGTACTTAACACTTCAAATCCTTAAAGCCTCATTACTCAATGTTATGATTTAATGGGACTTATTTATTCTTGTTCAGCTCTTTTTTTTAACCAATTTCTATTTGACAAGTCCCTAGAAAGTCCTTAAGTCAATATTGCTTACATGAAAAATAAGACACAAATTTATTTATCCCCAGGTAAAAATATATTTTCTTCAACAAATCCTGTATTTCTTACAAATTTGGTATACAACTCAAAATCCTTTAAAGCATTTTTTTTTTTATTATTTGTCAATTGTAGAAAAATTTTGAAGAAAAAAAAAATTTTCATCCTTTTTTTATTTATTTGTAGTCCTTAACAAAACCCTTTTCAAATAGAAACATGAGGTTCTTGTATGACTTTTTTTCTTCTACATTTCTAAAGCCTTAAATTGACAATTCCCCTTAGAGTCGGAAAAATTTGGGATGAAGGAGTAAAAGAGTTAGGAAATGATTTAGTTTGACTCAGATGAAAATAAGGACAAAAATAATGTTAATAAAAAAATATTGGCATATGTCACAACTAAACAAAGATATATGTATGTGCAACATGAATTGCCAATTTCTGGAATAACTTTATATAATAATTCATGAATAATTTATTTTTATTAAAAATGTTACATAAAATTGGAACAATTTTTTGAAATATTACCTTCAAAATATTTTTTCTTATGAAATGAAAATTTCCAAAACTTCTTACATCCTTTCAAATTGAGGAAATCATTTAAATTTAGTTGTATTTGTTATATACATATTTTATATTATATATAGTTTTACTTTTCGGTATCTTCATATGATTACATTTGTATGTAAATATTTAATGTGTATGAATATGAATACGAGTATGTTCGGTTTCATTTAAAACACTGTTTCCCTGACAAAGACCGTGTGACCCTGTGAACTTGTAGAACTATATTATTTATACATATACAAAGTAATCAATTTTATTAAAACTCAGCCAGACAAGTGGTTTTTTATATACATACAAATATATAAGCAGAGATGGAAAACCAGTAATAATTCGACATAGAATTCCCATGTATTCGATCTCTTGTACAAGTTTTTCTTTCTCCAGAAATTTTATTAAAATTTCTATAAGTTCTTCTATTAAGCTTAAAACTCCCAATTGGAATAATTTTTTATACCCCCTTTTCCATCCCTGGCTCAAACTATTTTTATAGGTATTTGAAAATTTTGTTTGAATGTGCGAAGGCCTGACTGACTCTTTAAATGTGAACATAATACAAAATTTCAAGTGGCCACTTAAGTCGTTAAAGTATAAAAAGTCGGCTCTGTTTTTTCTCTCGGTTCAAGTTATTTTAATATGGAACAATTTAAGTGGCATTACTTTACATTTAATCAAATAACCTACACTCAGAAAAATGTTAGTGCAAAATTACTAAAAATTTTGCTTCGAATTTAGTTTTATACATCTCATAATTATAAATAATTTTACTGCAAAAAACGACACCCAAAATCAATTAAAGAGTTATTGCAATTTCCTATGGAACTTTTGAGTATTTGACGACATGCCTAAAAATATGCAACAAAAATCTAACTTCACTGTGTATTTATTTTTGTTTGTCTCAAAGTTTAACATCATTTTACTAAGAAAACTAAAACCATAATCAATTTTTCGAGTTATTGCAATTTTCTATGAAAATTTTAAGTAAAATGCAAAATAAATTTTGCATAAATAAATTTGAATTATTTTAAGTTTTTTGCAAATACGAGGACAGGGCCAAATTACCGCATTCGATATCGATCGAAAACTCAGACGTTTAAGCGAATATTGTGACGTATACTTTAGGGATGTTGAATGTTACTTCGATGCAAAAAGTTAATTGAAATTTAGTATCCATTTTGATTCGTTTTTAAAAACATATAGTTCAAAAAATATAGTAAACTGTGCATCTTTTAAATAATTTTGATTATCCTTAAAGTATGCTATATAAATGTTTTGAAAATATCTAAAATTTCGATCGATATCGAATGCCGTAATTTGGCCCCAGGTCGATTAATCCGTGACTTTAAGAATGAAATGCAACTTTTCATATTTTGTTATACGTTTCTTTATATATCTTTTACGAAAAAGAATTTCGATGTCAGAGTCAACTTTTGTTGTTACAGGAAATAGTTACTCATTATTACTACCGGATAAAGGAGCAATTAATTCGTAGCTAAAAATATGGATTTTTGCTTTGGAAACTGAATATGTATGTGCCTTTGAAAATAATTTTTTTGTTGGAACCGATTTTGTTTTCTTCTCAAACGAGATATATCAACGCAGATTGTTCAAGTTCTAGCAGATGTCAGATTGACTTTTTACAGGAGTTATATGAATTTTCCAGCAAAGAAGCTGGAAATGCAAAAGATCACTGACTTTTTGAGCCCTATCCGTAAAACATGATTTGAAAACAACTTTTCTTAATTTAACATATATTTTTTCGCAGTGTATTAAGTAGAAATTAATGAATCAAAAAAGTTTTTTTGTTTGAGATTCAAATAAAAATTTATTTAATAAATATGTCATTTATTCGGTGGTATGATAAGATAAGAAACAATTATGGAGGATGGGGAAAAACACTAAATTAAGGGTTAATGCTTATTATACGTATAATAATAATGGATGCTTAAAAAATTCGGTTAAAAATGTTATTAAAATTGAAAGAAACTATTTCCTTTGTAGAACTTAAAGGAGCTAAAAACTGACCCAAGTGAGTTCTGTATTCTAAAACTCGTCGTTTTAAATCTTCCCAGTTTCAGCAAGGCCATTAAATATATATGTTATGTAGCATATTCACCATCTTTTTTGGACTCTTTTGGCTTAAGTAATCTTTTGTGATTGGTGACCAAAGCAAAGTTTATGTTTAAACGCCAAATTAGCAAACAACATTATTCTTTTGTATATGTATATATATATATATATATATATATATATATATATATAATATGACTAATAGCAAACTAATAGAGTTTGCTATTATTCATTATAATCAAGTTATACCATGTTACAAATTTGTTATAATTGGCTAAATTTATAATGTGATCTAAAACAAAATGTGGAGGCCCGCCGTTGCCCGATTTGTATACCTTTTTTATTAAGCTCGCCTGCTTCTATTCTGCTTCTTTTTAACCAACCTACTCTCACAAATAAAACAAATTAACGTACAAAGTTTGATGACTTTGCCTTTAAAAGTTCTAAAGATACAATAAAGTTCCCCTCTACCGATTTTGCCACAATCGGTTCTAACAACTACCATTGAAAAAAAGATAAATTTGGTTTAAAGGCTGTTCAAAAGACCGGACTTTGCCCGTGTTAGTGACAACTTAGAGGATATTTGATGAAAGGTAGAACTCTGCCTGTTCCTATTCTGCATATTTTTGACCAATCTGGTTAAAAAAATATTAATTTTCAAAGTTTAAAGACTTTGCATATAAAGTTCTAAAGAAATGCGCGAATAAGTGAATTTGTAGAAGTAACAAAGTTCCCCTGCACCGGTTTGGTTCTAACTACTGCCATTGACTAAAAGAAGAATAAAGGTTACATATATAAAATTCCCCGACAACATTCCAATTGGAACAATAGGTACTTCTCTCAGACAATGAGCAGCATCCGATTCTATTTTAGACTTATTGAAAGGGACCTATGTTTTAACACCTGCTCCGAACGGCAAGTGCATTAGTTAGAGGAGTTTTAAATAGCCCAGTACTCAATAACCAGTGGCTAGCTAATTTATGAGGTGAACAGCCGTTTTTTTTTAATTTATTTTTTTTTCAAGTGGTCTGGGCGGGGATCGAATTTGGGACCTCGGTATGCGAGGCGGATGTCTAACCTGCTATACCACGATGGTTCGACAATAAAGGTTAAAGGCTATTAAAATAAGTATTTGTATGGGGAAACCAATTTTCCTTTTCCTATCCTTTTTGTTTTTGTCCAAAAAGAGGCTATTGATAAAAACATTACCTATTTATTGATAAAAAATTAAATCGAGCCCTATTTGACCCTCTGACCATGTTTGAAAATAGGACATATATACCTTTCAAATTTCTTCAAAATCAGTTAACCCATTGTGCCATATCGATTTTGTAAGTGGGAGAAGAGATTGCTCCATTTCTTTTTAAGTGAAATCGTTTGTTTTTGCTTTCAATTTATATTTGATTATTTATCCTTTCATTTAGACCCTTATCAGAGCAGGTTTCATAAAAAACATGATTTATAACGCCACTAGGGTAAAACTCTATCTACTTTTTGTTTAAAAAAAGTAACAATCAGACAAATGCTGTCTATATAATCGCATATAGTGTATATACGAATTGGGTTATCTTCTTTGGAAAGAGGATAGTAGAGTTGTGAAAAGGAGTAATAAAGCTGTATATTATTTAACATTGAAATTGTACGTGATGTATATTGTTAGAATAGTGAAGTTGCGCCATCTCTTGTAAGATAAAAGTAATATTTAAACACCCAATTTTATTTATTTTGCATCGACAGCGTGTTAATTTCGATGAAGAATGCTGTAGTAATTTATTATTTAAATATTAATATTTGCTGTGACTGGGGCACGAACCCAGATAGAGTATGATATTCTAAGCTTAATAGTTGATGTGCTAACCAACTAAGCCACAACATTACTAATGCCGATATCACAAGAGTTAATGGATTTTGTTGAAATTTAAGAGCTACTCTGCAGGATTTCCTTTAATCTTATTTATATAAAATTCACCTTATCTTAGGAGCTCCACAATCTTGATTTCAAAAGACATACAGGCAGAGGACTCTCCTTACCGATTCTGAGTTGATCGGTATATCTCAATGGGATGTAAGACTAAAAATGAAAAAAAAAAAAATACAAGGTCAACGATAGATTTAGATATCTGTAGCAACATGAAAGAATAGCTTAAGTCGAAAATTGAGATATCATCAATTTTGCGTAATTTTTCTTCTGCTTGATTTCGCCGAAAAAGTTAAGAATTAATATATTGGTAACATGTTTATTAGTGAATAAGGATGAATATTAAAATAAAAATGATAAATTCAGAAGATTTTAAGTACATAACATTGACGAAAACCCGAATTTTTTAAAACGGACTAAACACCTTAATAAACGCCTTAATTCAATTTTCTCTTATGTCAACTTAAGCTACTCTTCCATATTGCCACAGATAAAGGCCCATCACTTATTGGTAAAATATATTGAGAAGTACACTAACCGTAGGAAAAGTAAAAGTTCAGTTTCTTTACTCTCTGGGTAAGTTCGGACAGATGAGATTAACTTATAAATTACTCCCTCAAACCAAAATTTCTTAAAAGCTTTCCTGTGCTTTCCTTTACAAAGGATTTATCTTAAAGAATATCTAAACAAATGTTTTAACTAAATCTATTATTGTTTAATTTTTGATCACAATTTTTTAAATAAAGTTTTTGATTTCAATTGACTTTCATGAAAATTGTTGTGTTCCCGTGCGATAACGAAACTGCCCAAATCTTTCCGAAGTTACCCAAAACTCAAAGAAATTGTGTTTCGGTAATCTGTTTTGGTTTAAGTCTTTAAACAGTTTTTATCACTCTCCTATAAAATTCAATATTTTTAATAAGAACATTTTTGACTCCAGGGGTCAAATCGCCTCATATGATATCGATCGAAAGCTCAGACTTTTTAGGAAATATTGTGTAACCTAATTAACGGATTTTCAAAAAAAAAAAAAAAAAAATACCCATTTGTTTGTCACAACATTTAGTTTAAATAAACTTATTTATTTTACTATTAGAGAACTTTTGACAAATAAGTTACAATGTAGTTAACATTATACATATATTATTTAGATTATCCTAAAAGTATGCTACACAAATGTTTATGAAATATCTAATATATCGATAGATATCGAATAAGGCGATTTTGCCCGAGACATACATTTTCTTGTTAATCAATTTATTTTCATCATTAACATTTTTTTACTCTTTTAGGATGTAATATTTTATTTGTGTTCAAGGATAAAAAAAAACTGTTTGCTAATGTATTTCCTCCTAATTTCCTTAATATTTTATAAGAAAAAAGAAAATTTGCAAACTAAATAAAACTTTCTGACCAAAAATTTAATCAATTCCAAGTCCATTAAAGCAAATATCAATCAATATACTCGTTTTTCACAAAAAAAAAAAATCAACAAATAAGTTTGTCCTTTAATTTTTGGCAAACAAGAGAAAAGATTTCTTTATTTCCTAAAACATAAAAGAAAAGAGTTTTCCTTTTCATTTTGCTCAAAAAATGTTTTTCTTTTTTTTTCATAGATATAAAAATTTGATTGTGGTCAATTTTTAAGATATTGTAGAAAAAAAAACTACTAAGAAATGGCTATAAAAATCTTTTCAACTGACTCAAAATTCACAAAATCAGTTTTTTCGATTATTTATGATGATCAACAAAATTGTTTAATACAAAAAAAAGCAATAAAATAAAATCTATTGAAATTTTTTTTGGGAGATTTAACCCAAAAAGAAAAAAAAGTCAAATCAAACAGAATTTTTTTTTTTACAATTTGTAAGAAAATAAAATTTAACCGAAATTTGTCATTTTATGTTTAAATGAATTATCTGTTAATGTTCAGTTTATTATCATTCGAATAAGATTCAAAAAAAGTCTTTGCTGGAATTTGAGTTTTATGTTAGGATACTCGTATAGTATGTAAAGGTTGGATAGATTTGATGGATGAATGACTGTATATAGAAATGTATGGACCCACTCATCTTTATATGGTAACATAACATCAAATTCATTACTCAACGAATTTATGAGAGTTTTATTGCCTTTCAAAGTTTCGGTTACTCTTTTGTTCGAAAACACATCAAAATATCTAAAACAAGTAAGAAAGTGCTATAGACGGTAAAGCCCGACCATACGATACCCTTCACCACTATGGTCAAAGGTGTTAGTTTGCCTGTATAAAGACAAAGTACCCGGTTGACCGAGCCTTTAGGATTAGCATTTCAAGGCAAATTTGTATAAAGTATTAGCCAAATAAATTGATTTATAGGAAATACATAGCACACAAATATCTTAATTTTAAAACAATTTATTCATTTTGTCCGATCAACACATGATCATATGCATAATTTACAGTTCAATTAATTTTAAATAATTTTTGGAAATTGGTCATACCAACTTAGAAACTTTCGTCGGCTCATGCGCAACAACTTTGGTAAAGATCATAGTATGACCAAATGCATAGTTTACGATTTAATTAACTTTAAGTAATTTTAAGTGGCGCCACCTGTCGGAAATCAGTCATACCAACAATTTTGTTAAAGATCACAGCATGGAGAAATGTGCAGATTACGATTTTACTCACTTTGAGTAATTTTCATTGGCGCCACCTTCTGGAAATTGGTCATACAAACTAAGAAACCTTGGTTGGCTCATGCGTAACAACTTTGCTTAAGATCGTAGCATGATCAAATACATAGCTTAGGATTTAATTCACTTTGAGTAATTTTCAGTGACGCCACCTTCAGGAAATTGGTCATACAAACTAAGAAACCTTCGTTGGCTCATGCGTAACAACTTTGCTTAAGATCGTAGCATGATCAAATACACAGTTTAAGATTTAATTCACTTTGAGTAATTTTCAGTGGCGCCACCTGTCGGTAATTCATCATACCAAATAAGAAACTTTCGTCGATACAACTTCGCTACAACTTTCCTAAATATCATATCATGATCCAGTACACAGTTTACGATCTAAATCATTTTGAGTAATTTTCAATGGCGCCATCTGTCGGAAAATAGTCATGCCTAATTAAAAACTTTTGCTGGCTCATTCGCAACAACTTTGCTGAAGAGCATAACATGATATTTTACTATTCTATTCTATAAAGCACATACAGACAGATAAACATTCATTTGTTTAAAACTTATAACATTAACAATTTTTTCCTCTTTTTATCCCCTAATCTTTGAAAAGTTCAATCTGCGTATTTGGTACTTCTTTGGTACCAATTGATTTCAGTACATTTTATAAAAACACACTTAATATATTGTTCCTATTCATATTTCTTTATGAGATTTTAAGTTTTCATTTTATTCTTTTTTTTACCCATTTTGGCCCCCCAAAATCAAAAAAGTACCAAATACGTGTTAATAATATTTTTTCACGTTTATTGATTCTAGTACAAAGTTAATTTCTATATTCTTTGGTTCAAAAGATAAGTGAGGGTTAAAAATAGTACCAAAAAACTACATTCACCACTTTTTACCCCCTATCGGGCATAGTTTCAAAAAAGTACCAAACACCAGTATACATATTTTTAAAGTTGTTCAAAACGTAATATTAATTTTGTTTCTATCCCTTTTAAAAATAGTACCAAAGAACTACATTCATCACTTTTTACCCCCTATCGGGCATAGTTTCAAAAAAGTACCAAAAACCAGTCCACTTATTTTTAAAGTTATTCAAAACGTAATATTAATTTTGTTTCTATGCCTTTTACTTTAGGAGATTTAAGTCCCTTCTTACTCGACTCAAACATCAAAAAAGACACCCACTGTTCAAATTTAATCAAAACCGTTAGAGCCGTTTTCGAGATAGCCATTGTATACATATATATATATATATATATATATATATATATATATATATATATATATATATATATATAGACAATTTTTGCTCGTTTAAGAATATAAGATAAGATATTTGCTACATTTTGCCATTATTCAAACATTTTCTCAAAATTTATATATTTAAGCTGTTTCCGTCATTTGGACTTATATGAGAGCTAGGGTCAAATGTGGATCGATTATCTCGAAATTTGCCAAATTGATTACAGTTGTTACAAAAATTATGTGTGCAAACTTGAAATTCTCATTGTGTTTAGATTTTCGAGCGTTTTAGTGATTTTTGTCTCATTTAGTGCGTTTTTGAAGAAAAGTTTGTATGGGAGCTATGGTCAAATGTAGACCGATTTCAACGAAATTTGATGCAGTGATTTTAATTAACATAAGCAGTATTTGTTGTAAGTTTCACGAAAAAATATTTATACTTGTGGCCAACATATTAATTCCGGGAAGTGGAACCTATGGGAGGTATCACAAATAATGGACCGATTTTGACGAATTTTAATAGCCATGGTCCCATTATCAAAACACTGATTTGTGCCAAATTTCATCAAATTATCTTAAGCATTGCGTCCTGTAGTTTGTTTACAAGGTTTACATGGGTGTCCAGCCAGCCAACCAGACGGACGGACGGAAAGACGGACATCGCTTAATCGACTCAGAAAGTGATTCTTAGCCTAAGTGTATACTAAAAGGTGGGTCTAAGACAAATATTTCTATGTGTTACATACATGAGCACAAACTTATAATACCCTTTCCACCTGTGGTGGTGAAGGGTATAATAAAATACGATTTCAATTTTGAAAACGTTGCCTTTTTTCCTGGGAGGCCAGCCACCAAAATACGAAAAAAAAAAACAGAAATAAATTTTTTTATTTTTATTTATTATTGAGCTCTTAAGATGATTTAGGCAAAAAGATGAATGGATTTGATAACATAGTATCAAAGAAACAACCAAACAACTTTGAGTCAACCAAAACCGTCTGTTTCAGAGTTTCAATTTGGGTTCATTTAAGTACAAATTTGTTTATTTTGATTTAACAAAAAGTTTTAAATTGCCACCGGTATTTGGTTTCTTTCCCAAAACTCTTCTTCTGGCTGCTCGTTTTTTTTTTTGGCTGTATTTGAAAGCAATCAAATTTAAATTTTTTTGTTTGTCAACTTCTCGGAATTTGTTTTGTGTTGTTTTTTTTTTTTGTAGATCGAAGATAATGTGAATTAAAGAAAACCTTCTTTTTTTTTTTGTTTTTGGGGAATTTAAAATTCTTTGCCTCGGAAAAGGTATTTAAAGTGATTTGTGTCTTTGGTTTTGGGTTAATTTAAATGGTTTTGTTTTCAGGTTTTGAAATGTGTTGAAAGTGGTTTTTAAATTAAACTAAATGGATTACTTGTGAAGATTTACCTGTTAATGACCCATAATATAATTAATTTTTATTAAAGAAGATTCAAGAAAATTGTGTTTAAATTAACACTTGGGCTGAAAAGTTTGAAAGTTACAGAAAAAAAAACAAATTTTTAAAGTACGATTTGTTTTAGTCCTCAAAATAATTCAAATTTCGACAATTACCTCTATCGCTTAGTAGGTTAAAAAAATAGGGAAATAAATCAAGAACTCTTAAGCATTAAACTCGATTATCATTGAGGAGAAGTATTCGAGCTTAAGTTTAGAATTTGGAATTTGTAGACTTATCAAGAGAGGAGTTATATGCCCTCAAAGTATGGCACCTAGGGTTTTTCGAATATTAAAAACTTTCATCCTGAAGTCTCATTTTCGAGCCGATATAAAAAATTTGTATAAATACGAAATTTGCTAGCTGAGATCTATAAACGTGTGATTTATCTCCTCTAGTTTAAGAGATATTCGAATTCGAAGAGAAAAAATTAAAATTTTTAACGACTAGACCTAGAATTTAACTATATATATATATATATGTATATATAATTCCCCGACAACATTCCAATTAGAACAAGGGATACTTCTTTCAGACAATGAGCTGCATCCGATATTATATTTTTAGACTTATTGAAAGGGACCTAAGTTTTAACGCCGACTCCGAACGGCAAATGCATTAGTTTCAGATGTTTTACATAACCTTATACTCAATACCCAGTGGCTAGCTGTGTTTTGAGGTAAAACCGCCGCTTTTTTTGAAAATTTATTTTTTTCAAGTGGGTATGGCCGGGGATCGAACTTGGGACCTCTGGTATGCTAGGCGGATGACTAACCAGCTATACCACGGCGTTTCACAGAATTTAACTAATATCGCATCCAAATTTTTCCCGATTTTTTCGAAGTTTTATTTATTTTATTTCTAAGGAATGTATAAATCACACCAAGAAAGTATTTTTATGTTATTCCTCCGAAAACGTGGAAGGAATTCTTTTTGCAAACAACCGAAAATAAAATTAAAACACTTTTTGCCGTTTTTACAAAGTTATATTTTTGATTAACTTTAGAGTTATTCACTTAGACACACTTCACAAAATTGATGTACCAATATTCTTAGTCTCACTGTTCTCTTATACGCGTCTCAATTAAAACTGTTTTCACAATTTTCGTCCATCGGCCTTATATAGTAGAGAAGATACCTTGAAAAAGTCGATATCTTGAAAAAGTTGTGTATTGAAAATGTTCCAAATCGGTTCACATTTAGTTAGAGCTTCCATATAACCCCGCCCCGGCAATCATATTAATGCAGATAAATTGAATAAAATTGTAATAGCTATGACGACTTTTTTTTAAAACATAGAAGTTTTATGCAACTATTGGTCAGTATATCAAATTTTATAGGAATCGGTTCATATATGACTATAGCTTTCATATAAAAACCCTTCACCACGATAGGTGGAAAGGGTATATTAGTTTGTGCTAATGTTTGTAACGCATAGAAATATTTGTCTTAGACCACCCTTTTAGTATACCAATAGGTTTAGAATCACTTTCTGAGTCGATTTAGTAATGTCAACCCGTCCGTCTGGCTGGACCCCCATGTAAGGCAAGTAATCAAGGCACAGGTCGCAATTTTAAAGATAATTTGATGAAATTTGGCACAGATAATTTGTTTAATAGAAGAACTATTGAAATTCGACCAAATCGTTCCATTATTTATGGTACCTCCCACAGGTCTCACTTCCCGGAATTGATATATTGGCCACAAATATCAATTTTTTTTCATGAAATTTAAAAGAAAAAATACTGCTTATCTAAACCAAAATCACTGTACCGAATTTTGTTCAAATCGGTCCACATTTGACCATAGCTCCCATACAAACTCTTCCAAAATGAGACAAAATTACAAAAAGTCTTGTAAATCTGAAGATAATGACAATTTTAAGTTAATTTTTTGTATACATAATTTTTGTAGAAACTGTCAATTTGCTAAAATTTCAAGATAATCGGTCCACATTTGACCCTAGCTCTCATATAAGTCTAAATGGCGGAAACAGCTTAAATGTATAAGTTTTGAGAAAATGTTTATATGATGGCAAAATTTAGCAAATATTTGTCTTTATACAGAAAAAGAACACCTTTGGCCTTATTGGTGAAGGGTATCATATGTTCGGGTTTGATCGACTATAGCACTTTCTTACTAGTTTTTAATTAATTTATATTTTTTCAATACTGTTTCTCTAATTGTTGTCTATTCATAAGAGTTCATTAAAGTACTCAACAAACTACGTAATAGTACTCAACGAAGTACGTTATTTTTAGCGTAATTTGTGAAAGTTCGCTATGATAAAGATTGTTTATTTTAACAGGTACTCTAAAATCTTAAGGTACTTTGACCCAAACTGAACACTTTGTTACGTAGGTGACTATGTACCGAACAGGCTTAAGTACAGTACGGTACCTTAAAATACAGTACTTTAGAGTATTTTTTCGAAACTTGGTGGTTATATAAGATTTGGCACAGCCAAATATAACACTCTAACTTGTTAATTATATTATTTTTTTTAGCTTAACTCATAAAAAAACAGTTTCCTTGTTAAATTAACCATTTATATTTCTGTTGTCCCCAGGACAGGAAGCCTATAAATATAAATCAAAGTCCTATTTAAAAGTTGTGTAACAATTTATTTTACTCTTAAAGACATTTGCCAGAAATTCCATTTTTTCTTTTTGTTTCTTCTCGATTTCTTTAAAATATGCCCTTAAGTTATTTTAGCTAAAGACACGTTTAAACATAGAATGTCATATTGGTAAAATTACAAAAAAAATAAAAAATTAAAAATCCATTGATAGTAGCAGCAGCGGCAGCCCAATATGTCAGTGATTATAGCTGCTAAATAAAAGCAACAAAACAGCGGGAATTCTTTCGTTTTGTTTAAATTACACATGAACAAATTTATTTTAATAACACTGTGCTAGATTTTGACAACTTTTTTTACAGACAAAAGAGAGACCCAGTAAAGATAAATCAAGTACGAATTCAATGAGGCTAACCCTATTTTCAGGTTAGCTTTAGTTTTCGAGTTATTGCGTTATTTGAAATAATGAACAACAGTTTGCTCCATAAATATTCGCGTAACTCGAAAACTGTTTATTTTCTTGAACTAAGTAAAAAAACCGAAACTCGACATCAAAATTTCAGGAACACTAATTACTTTGGGAAACAAATTTTTTTGTTTGCAAAAAAAAATATTTTTTTTGAAAAATCATAAAAATTTATATTTTCGAAAATATTTTTTTATGCGAACAAAAAAAATTTATCCACAAAACGACCGCTCAGATTAAAAAAGTAATTTGTATTTCTGAAAGATAATTTTGTTGCCGAATTTCGGTTTTTTACTTAGATCTGGAAAATAAACAGTTTTCGAGTTATGCGAATATTTATATCGCAACCTCCCTTATTATACCCTTGACCACCATAAGTGAATAGGGTATTATAAGTTTGTGCTGATGTATGTAACGCAAAGAAATATTTGTCTTAGACCTACCTTTTAGTATACCAATAGGCTCAGAATCATTTTCTGAGCAGATTTAGCGATGTCCGTCCGTCCGTCTGGCTGAACGGCTGGTTGGACCCCCATGTAAACCATGTAATCAAAGTACAGGTCGAAATTCTAAAGATAATTTAACAAAATTTGGCACAGATCATTTTTTTGACAGTGGGACCATGGTTATTGAAATTCGTCAAAATCGGTCCATTATTTATGGTAACTTCCATAGGTCCTACTTCCCGGAATTGATATATTATCCACAAATATCAACAGTTTTTGATGAAATTTAACTGCTTATGTAAACATAAATCACTGTACAAAATTTTGTTGAAATCGGTCCACATTTGACCATAGCTCCCATACAAACTTCTCTGTCAAAACGCACTAAATGAGACAAAAATCACTAGAACGCTCGTAAATCTGAAGATAATGAGAATTTAAAGTTTATTTTTTCCATACATAATTTTTGTAACAACTGTAATCAATTTGCCAAATTCCGAGATAATCGGTACACATTTGACCCTAGCTCTCATATAAGTCCAAATGATGAAAACAGCTTAAATATATAAGTTTTGAGAAAATATTTGTATGATAGCAAAATTTAGCAAAAATATTTGTCTTTATACGGGAAAAAGAACACCTTTGACCTTAGTGATGAAGGGTATCGTATGGTCGGGCTTGAACGACTTTAGCACTTTCTTACTTGTTTTAGGTTACCTCTTGTTTTCGAGATATGGCTTTATAAAAAATTGGAAGAGTTTTCGCCATAAATATTCGAGTAACTCGAAAACTGTTTATTTTCTTGAACTAGGCAAAAAAAACCGAAATTCGGCTACAAAATTATCTTTCAGGAACACCAATTAGTTTTGGAAATAAAAATTATATCTTTTTAAAAAATTTGCATTTTCAAAAAATATTTTTTTTTTTGCAAACAAAAAAATTTATCTACAAAACAACTGCTCGGTTTAAAAAAATAATTAGTATTTCTGAAAGACAATTTTGTTATCGAATTTCGGTTTTTTTCATAGTTCAATTAAATGAACTATTTTGGAGTTATGCGAGTTTTTATTTCGCAAACTCCTTTATTTTTTTAATAACGCTATATCTTGAAAACTAGAGCTGACCTAGCAATATTGAATTCAGCGTACTTAAGTTACTTTTAGCCACTTAAGGTCCCTTTTGTTGGTTTTTTCAACTGTTTGCAAAAACAAATATATAATATATAAATATATAATATAATAATATATAAATATATAATTTTTTGAAAAATCACAAAAATTTCCATTAAAAAAATGTTTTTTTTTTCTGCAAACAAAAAAATTTATCTACAAAATGACTAATCGTATTAAAAAAATAATTAATATTTCTGAAAGATAAATTTGTTGCCGAATTTAGGTTTTTCTCATAGTTCAATTCAATAAACAGTTTTGGAGTTATGCGAATTTTTATTTCACAACCTCCTTTATTTTTTTAATAACGCTATATCTTGAAAACTAGAGCTTAGCTAAAGAAACGGCTAGCACCGTTGATATCAGCGTATTCAAGTTATTTTTACCCTTTAGGTCTTCCTTTTGTTTAATTTTTTTTTTTTTAACTTGCACAGTGTAATGTAAAACAAACGACAAGTTAAAAGCTGAGGCTGTAGCCACTGTCTTGCCAGTACTGATGAGGCGTGTTAATTGTGCAAAAAAATTATAAGGATTCATATAGACAAAGTTTATTTACAACAAATATTATAAAGTTTTATTTCCGAAAAAAAAAATAATGGAGTAAAACTGACGATTGGCAGCCTTCATGCAACTGCAGCCAGTTTTCATGCAACCAAGCATGAATTTATGCTTGCTTCTCTCATGCATTTATTGACTGCATGCTGCGTTTATAGTCATTTGCCACAAGGTCTTTCTTCTTCTTTATTCTCTCTATTTCTTATTGAAGTAATTAACACTTTTGCAGCTGGTTTTCTTTTTTTGCAACAATTTGTTGCTGCAGCTTTGGGAGGACTTTTTCACAAGAACAGTCTATTTTTAATGAATTTGTATGGTTCTAGTTGTTGATAGTTTAGCTTTAAGTAAGCAGCAATAAAAATAACTACTTCCACATGCATTTAGCTGCAACACTTGCAATATTTATAGAATGTGGCATGATTACAAAAAAAGTAGCTAAGAAATTAAATGCTGTCTTAGATGCCTAAGTATCTAGTATCATGACAAAATTCAGTTTATTCTTTGAGATTCCTTAACACAAATTAGTTAATAAAACATCATCATGATATTGGAAAACTAAAACTAAACACAGTTTTTTTCAAGTCAGAAAAACAAATATATATTTACACGGGCAACTTGTTTTCAATTTGCCACATGTAGTTTTTTTTTCTGTCCAAGGTCCCTTGGTTCCCTTTTTCCTAGAAATGTGTTTCATGTTGGATCTTAAATATTTGCAGTTTTCCTTTATTTTTCTATTTACACCTTATAAACATTTTTAGCAAATACTAACAAAAACTAAAAACAAGTAAGAAAGCTCTATAGTCGGTCAAGCCCGACCATACGATACCCTTCACCACTAAGGTCAAAGGTGTTATTTTTCCTGTATAAAGACAAATAAATATTTTCTAAATTTTGCCATCATACAAACATTTTCTCAAAACTTATATATTTAACCTGTTTCCGACATTTGGACTTATATGAGAGCTAGGGTCAAATGTGGACCGATTATCTCGAAATTTGGCAAATTGATTACAGTTGTTACAAAAATTATGTATGCAAAAAATATGCTTAAAATTTTCATTATCTTTAGATTTACGAGCGTTTTAGTGAATTTTTGTCTCATTTAGTGCGTTTTTAAAGAAAAGTTTGTATGGGAGCTATGGTCAAATGTGGGCCGATTTCAACGAAATTTGGTACAGTAATTTTAGTTTATATAAGCAGTATTTATTTTAAATTTCATGAAAAAATAATTATATTTGTGGCCAATATATCAATTCCGGGAAGTGGGACCTATGGGAGGTACGAGAAATAATGTACCGATTTTGACCAATTTCAATAGCCATGGTCGCATTGCAAAAAAATGATCTGTGCCAAATTTCATCAAATTATCTTTAGAATTGCGACCTGTAGTTTGATTACAAGGTTTACATGGGGGTCCAGCCAGCCAATCAGACGGACGGACAGACGGACGGATGGACGGACGGACATCGCTAAATCGACTCAGAAAGTGATTCTAAGCCTATTGGTATACTAAAAGGTGGGTCTAAGACAAATATTTCTTTGCGTTACATACATCAGCACAAACTTATAATACCCTTTCCACATATGGTGGTGAAGGGTATAACAATGACTAAACTTAACTATTTATTGTGGTCCTTTGCTGCAACATTACACAATACTCGTACATACCACAAGACTTTAAATGTTTAAATTTTGTAAAGTTATTTTATACTACAGGATTTTAGTGTTGCAAGTCTTTTCTTTTTTCAGATTTGACCACAAAATCATGTTGCTAGTATTGCATTGCATTGTTTTGCTTTTTTGTATTTTCTGTTGCGTTTGCAACAACATGTGTCATGCGGTTGCAACTGCAATCTATTTGTCTGGATGTTGGTTGATCATCTTTTAGACAGTCATTTAGAGTTGGGTTTTGTTGGTTGGTGGTGGGTTCGTAGTTCTGGTATTTTTCTAGTTTTAAGTAGAAAACTTATTTAATTTTAGATGCATTAGGCTATATTGTTTTAAGGTAAGAGTAAACAACGAACTAAAGTATTGATTAGTATATTTTAGTAAAAATATTGGGTCTAAATAGAAAATTTTTAAGAAAAATATAGTTACATTTATATACCCTTCACCACTATAGGTGGAATAATAAGTTTATTGGTGATGTTTATTTACAAAACATTAAAACATAAGTTTGACACCCTGTATACCGGTTGACTCAGAATCACTTTCTCATTCAATCTAACGATGTTTCATAAAATTATGGCCGGATATCCATAATTTAATGAAACTTGGCACAGACATTCTGTTTGGTACAAAGGCAATCCTATTTCTCTTTAAACCAAATCTTATCATTATTACGAAATGTTTCCCCTTGCAGCCACAAAATTCTTTCAATTTTATGTTAAGCAACATCACCGATCATGTGTCATTTTGTGATTTTCGGGGTATTTAAGTGACTTTTGGTAGTTGGGTTATATGAAAGGTATAATATTTGACCACAACAATCGAATTCAAATACAATTTGGAATATTAATTCCGTCTTTTATAAGCAATATTTTTTTTAGAATTTAATTGAAAGCCAAAAACTATTTGGAATTCGACCATATTTGACCATAACTCCCATACAAGACCAACTTCCAAAAGTCAGTTATATACCCCGAAAATAGCAAAAAAAAAAAAACATGAGGGTACTGTGGCTTAGTTGGGTAGCAAGTCGGCTACTAAGCATAACATATCAAATTCTGCCTGCCATAAATCGATTTTCCGTATGGTCGTTTTGAAAACTCCATAACAAAAAAAGTATACCGCTTTAACTATAATTCTGAAACAACAAATGGAGACGATTATCCAATGAGAGAAAGCTAAGGCATACACACGTGCTCATAAAATGTATAATTGCTTGTCTGCATATGTGTTTTTTATGTTCTTTATCCACTTCAATTTACATTTGATACAAAAAATACATGGAGTGCAATATCTTTATACGAGTATTATATTATCTTTTCCTACCGCATTAACACGCCGTCGATGTAAAAGAAAAAGAATTGACTGTAGAACATAAAGCTTAAATAATGCGTCTGAATGGGTCTGTAAATGACTCTAATGCGATCGAATATGACATAAATATACTCAAGTCTCGATAAATTTTTGTTGATCAAAGAAAATTTTGCTTAGAAAAAGCCCTAGGAGTTAAGACAAACTTTTATTTGTAGGGCTTGACCACCTATAGTTTCTAACTTTTTTTGTTAATAAAAACTTTTAAAGAAATCCTTTAAAATTTGATATCACAGAATTCTCGAAAAAAATTTCCTATAATAATAGAGAAGTTTCGAAAAAATTTCATATAAAAATAATTTTTTTTTTTAATTTTCTATAAAAATTTAAAATTTCATATAAAAATCGAATTTTTATTTATAAAAACAGAAAATTTTCTATGTTTAAATTTCGAAAATTTCATATTCAAATAGAAAATTTTTGAAAATTTTCCTATAAAAATATAAAATTTTCGAAAAAAAATGTTTTCGAAAATTTCCTATAACAAAAAAAAAATTTCAAAAATTTCCTATAAAAATAAAAAAATCTTTTAAAAAATTTCCTATAAAATAGTTAATGTTTAAAACATTTTTCAATAAAAATAGGAAATTCCTATGAAAATAGGAAATTTTTGAAAAATTTCCTATGAAAATAGGAAATTTTTGAAAAATTTCCTATGAAAATAGGAAATTTTTGAAAAATTTCCTATGAAAATAGGAAATTTTTGAAAAATTTCCTATGAAAATAGGAAATTTTTGAAAAATTTCCTATAAAAATAGGAAATTTTTGAAAAATTTCCTATAAAAATAGGAAATTTTTGAAAAATTTCCTATAAAAATAGGAAATTTTTGAAAAATTTCCTATAAAAATAGTAAATTTTTGAAAAATTTCCTATAAAAATAGGAAATTTTTTAAAAATTTCCTTTAAAAATAGTAAATTTTTGAAAAATTTCCTGTAAAAAAAGGAAATTTTTGAAAAATTTCCTATAAAAACAGGAAATTTTTGAAAAATTTCCTGTAAAAAAAGGATATTTTTGAAAAATTTCTTATAAAAAAAGGGAAATTTTTGAAAAATTTCCAATAAAAAAAGGAAATTTTTGAAAAATTTCCAATAACAAAAGGAAATTTTTGAAAAATTAAAAAAAAGGAAAATTTTGAAAAATTTCCTATAAAAAAAAATTTAAAATTTGCTATAAAAATAGGAAATTTTTGAAAAATTTCATGCGAAAATAGGAAATTTTTTAAAAATTTCCTATAAAAATAGGAAATTTTTTAAAAATTTCCTATAAAAATAGGAAATTTTTGAAAAATTTCCTATAAAAATAGAAAAATTTTGAAAAATTTCCTATAAAAATAGAAAATTTTTGAAAAATTTCCTATAAAAATAGAAAATTTTTGAAAAATTTCCTATAAAAATAGAAAGTTTTTGAAAAATTTCCTATAAAAATAGAATATTTTTGAAAAATTTCCTATAAAATAGAAAATTTTTGAAAAATTTCCTATAAAATATAAAATTTTTGTAAAATTTCCTATAAAATAGAAAATTTTTGAAAATTTTGCTATAAAAATAAGAATTTTTTGAAAAATTTCCTATAAAAAAAAGAAAATTTTTGTAAAATTTCCTATAAAAATAGGAAATTTTTGAAAAATTTCCTATAGAAATAGAAAATTGTCTAAAAATTTCCTATAAAAATAGGAAATTTTTGAAAAATTTCCTATAAAAATAGGAAATTTTTGAAAAATTTCCTATAAAAATAGGAAATTTTTGAAAAATTTCCTACAAAAAATAGGAAATTTTTGAAAAATTTCCTACAAAAAATAGGAAATTTTTGAAAAATTTCCTACAAAAAATAGGAAATCTTTGAAAAATTTCCAACAAAAAATAGGAAATTTGTGAAAAATTTCCTATAAAAATAGGAAATTTTTGAAAAATTTCCTATAAAAATAGAAAATTTTTGAAAAATTTCCTATAAAAATAGAAAATTTTTGAAAAATTTCCTATAAAAATAGAAAATTTTTGTAAAATTTCCTATAAAATAGAAAATTTTTGAAAAATTTCCTATAAAAAAAGAAAATTTTTGTAAAATTTCCTATAAAAATAGGAAATTTTTGAAAAATTTCCTATAAAAATAGGAAATTTTTGAAAAATTTCCTATAAAAATAGGAAATTTTTGAAAAATTTCCTATAAAAATAGGAAATTTTTGAAAATTTTCCTATAAAAATAGGAAATTTTTGAAAATTTTCCTATAAAAATAGGAAATTTTTGAAAAATTTCCTATAAAAATAGGAAATTTTTGAAAAATTTCCTATAAAAATAGGAAATTTTTGAAAAATTTCCTATAAAAATAGGAAATTTTTGAAAAATTTCCTACAAAAAATAGGAAATTTTTGAAAAATTTCCTATAAAAATAGGAAATTTTTGAAAAATTTCCTATAAAAATAGGAAATTTTTGAAAAATTTCCTATAAAAATAGGAAATTTTTGAAAAATTTCCTATAAAAATAGGAAATTTTTGAAAAATTTCCTATAAAAATAGGAAATTTTTGAAAAATTTCCTATAAAAATAGGAAATTTTTGAAAAATTTCCTATAAAAATAGGAAATTTTTGAAAAATTTCCTATAAAAATAGGAAATTTTTGAAAAATTTCCTATAAAAATAGGAAATTTTTGAAAAATTTCCTATAAAAATAGGAAATTTTTGAAAAATTTCCTATAAAAATAGAAAAATTTCCTATAAAAATAGAAAATTTTCGAAAAATTTCCTATAAAAATAGAAAATTTTTGAAAAATTTCCTATAAAAATAGAAAATTTTCGAAAAATTTCCTATAAAAATAGAATATTTTCGAAAAATTTCCTATAAAAATAGAAAATTTTCGAAAAATTTCCTATAAAAATAGAAAATTTTCGAAAAATTTCCTATAAAAATAGAAAATTTTCGAAGAATTTCCTATAAAAATAGAAAATTTTCGAAAAATTTCCTGTAAAAATAGAAAATTTTCGAAAAATTTCCGATACAAATAGAAAATTTTCGAAAAATTTCTTTAAAAATAGAAAATTTTCGAAATTTTCTTAAAAAAATATAAAATTTTTGAAGATTTCCTATAAAAACAAAAATTTTTCGAAATTCAATTCAAAATTCTTAGAATTTTTTTTCAGTTGATACTTCATCGCTTCAAGCTTGAAACCACCTTTAAGCTGCAACAAATTATATGTTTTCGTATAATGGCAACATTTTAATAATTGAAAACATTTAATAATTTTTTTTAGCTAGAAACACGCAGATACCAAAGCAAAATATTTTCTCTAAACATAAATGCAACATTAAGCTTAATATCTGTTGCAATTTTATAATGCCAATTTATGATGCTTCTTAATGCAACTGAAAATGCTGCTGCTGCCGCTGATGGTTCCATAGACAAAGTCTTAAGAAGGAAAAAATTCTAGAAAATAAATATCAGCTAAAGTATCAATTTATCGTAGATGTTGCTTTTATATTTTTTCAGGATTTCAATAGAACACATTTCCTTACTTGTGCTGTTGTAGCTGTTGTTTTACTAAATACCAGCAACAAATATTAAAGCTTGCAACAATTTTTCAGTGATTTCTGGCAGCACCTTTTCGAAAGGAAACCGGGAAAAGGAAAGAAAAATAAAAGAAAAGTGTCTAAAGTTGAAAACTTACACTAGAATAACCAAGATAATGATAATTTTTGTATAACAACTTTGGAAGTTATTGTTGCTGCTATTAGTAGAGTTTACCTGCAACATATGTGTTGCATGTATCAGAGGACTAAGTAAATATATGAAAGATATGGAAGTGAGAGGAGTTATTAAACAAAAAAAGATTCAATATTCTAGGTTTTAATATCAGCTGCAAAGTAATTTACACACAAAAACAATAATTTTTATAGAAATACCTATTTTATTAGGGGTATTCACTTTAATTTATAAAACTAAGCGATACAAATTATGACTACTTTTATAAATTTCAAGAATTTTAATGAAGCTATCAACCAATTAAGTCATATTATAGAACTTCAATTTTGCCTTAATTTGCTTTCCTTCGCGAACACCCCTAATGATTTGATATGATGAAACCTTGAATCTTTATGCGCCATTATAACAAAATATTACTACTTTTAGTAAAATAAATGTATGATTTTTTTTTGCTTTATGTTGTTACTTAAGAAAGCAACATTTTGTATCACATTTTTTTTCTTCTTGCAACATCATCTTCATCAGCATTATCATTATAAAAATGTTTTTTCTTTCTGGTTTTTCGAGCTGTTCACTGATGTCGTTCCTTAGTTTTGTTGCCATCGGTTCATATTAGGTTTATATCCTCTATATTCCTATATACATATGAATATGAGACTGAAAAAGTAATAAGAAGAAGGAAGAGGTATATGTTTGTCTATATGACACACGACATGCATGTGCATGTCAGTCAGTTAAGGTGATGAATTAAGTGAATTTTATTTTAATGACACGTTATGTGTACATTTCATGGTTGAAGGTTTGTTTGTTGTATCTTTTTAAAGCAAAAAAAAAGTTAAAATAAAATACATACAATAAAGTGAAAAATAAAACATTGTATAAATTTTATTTTAACCATCCATAGAAATGAACAAATAAACTGAATGAATGTAGAGAAAATGTTTGGTGTTGCTGGCAGGCTAGGGAAAATGGTGTTGCAAGCAGAGGCTTGAAAGAGTCAAATAACAATGAATCACAAAATTTAACTTACATTTGATGAAGACTATAGTTTTCTTTATTCACAAAGCCCTCTTAGTTATTAAAACTGTAGAAAATTTAAAAAAGAAAAAAATATATAAAGTTTAAAATTTTTGCAAATGTAGATCCATTGATTTTATAATATCTTTAGGAGGGATTATTCTAATTTGTAGAAAATGACAGAATATAGTAGCAAACAAAATCATCTTTAAGTCGATAAAGAACAATTTTTTCATATCTTTAACGGATTTAGAGTTATAAGCATCTTAACTGAAAAATTATTTTTTTTTTTTATAAAAAATTTCCATACTTTAAAAAAAAACAAAGTAAAAAATTTCCATACTTTTTAAAAATTCATAAAAACTAGAAGACGATAGATGCCAACTTCAAATGAAATAAGCCATGTTTTCAAATTTTTAATATTTTTACAGAAATAAAATTTTGTTAAAAAATTTCCTATAAAAATAGGAAATTTTTGAAAAATTTCCTATAAAAATAGGAAATTGTTGAAAAATTTCCTAAAAAAATAGGAAATTCTTCAAAAATTTTCATTTAAAAAATAGTAAATTTTTGAAAAATTTCCTTTAAATTTTTGAAATTTTCAATAAAAATAGGTAAGTTTTGAAAATTTTGCTTTTAAAAATAGGAAATTTTTGAAAAATTTCCTTTTAAAAATTAGAAATTTTTAATTTAAAAAATAGGACATTTTTGAAAAATTTCCTTTAAAAAATAGGAAATTTTTAAAAAATTTCCTTTAAAAAATAGAAAATTTTTGAAAAATTTCCTTTAAAAAATATAAATTTTTTGAAAAATTTCCTTTAAAAAATAGGAAATTTTTGAAAAATTTCCTTTAAAAAAATAGGAAATTTTTTTAAAATTTCTTTTAAAAAATAGGAAATTTTTTTGAAAAATTTCCTTTAAAAATAGGAAATTTTTGAAAAATTTCCTTAAAAATAGGAAATTTTTGAAAAATTTCCTTTAAAAAATTGGAAATTTTGGAAAAAATTCCTTGAAAAAATAAGAAATTTTTGAAAAATTTTCTTTAAAAAATAAGAAATTTTTGAAAAATTTCCTTTAAAAATAGGACATTTTTGAAAAACTGCCTTTAAAAATGGGAATTTTTTGAAAAATTTTCTTTAAAAAATAGGAAATTTTTGAAAAATTTCCTTTAAAAATAGGAAATTTTTGAAAATTTTCCTTTAAAAAATAGGAAATTTTTGAAAAATTCCTTTAAAAATAGGACATTTTTGAAAAACTGCTTTTAAAAATGGGAATTTTTGAAAAATTTCCTTTAAAAAATAGGAAATTTTTGAAAAATTTCCTTTAAAAATAGGAAATTTTTGAAAAATTTCCTTTAAAAATAGAAAATTTTTGAAAAATTTCCTTTCAAAAATAGAAAATTTTTGAAAAATTTCCTTTAAATAATAGATAATTTTTGAAAAATTTTCTTTAAAAAATAGGAAATTTTTTAAAAATTTCCTTTAAAAAATAGGATATTTTTTAAAAATTTCCTTTAAAAATAAGAAATTTTTGAAAAATTTCCTTTAAAAAATAGGAAAATTTTTGAAAAATTTCCTTTAAAAATAGGAAATTTTTGAAAAATTTCTTTTAAAAAATAGGAAATTTTTGAAAAATTTCCTTAAAAAAATAGGAACTTTTTGAAAAATTTCCTTATAAAAATAGGAAGTTTTTGAAAAATTTCCATTAAAAAATAGGATATTTTTGAAAAATTTCCTTTAAAAAATATGAAATTTTTTAAAAATGTGCTTTAAAAATAGGAAATTTTTGAAAAATGTGCTTTAAAAAATAGGAAATTTTTGAAAAATTTCCTTTAAAAATAGGAATTTTTTGAAAATTTCCTTTACAAAATAGGAAATTTTTGAAAAATTTCCTTTAAATAATAGGAAAATTTTTTAAAAATTTCCTTCAAAAATAGGAAATTTTTGAAAAATTTCATTTAAATTTTTGAAAATTGTGCTTTAAAAAATAGGAAATTTTTGAAAAATATGCTTTCAAAAAATAGGAAGTTTTTGAAAATTTTCCTTTAAAAATAGGAAATTTTTGATAAATTTCCTTTAAAAATAGGAAATTTTTGAAAAATTTCCTTTAAAAAATAGAAAATTTTTGAAAAATTCCTTTAAAAAATAGGACATTTTTGAAAAACTGTCTTTAAAAATAGGAATTTTTTGAAAAATTTCCTTTAAAAAATAGGAATTTTTTGAAAAATTTCCTTTAAAAAATAGGAAATTTTTGAAAAATTTCCTTTAAAAAATAGGAAATTTTTGAAAAATTTTCCTTTAAAAATAGGAAATTTTTGAAAAATTTCCTTTAAAAATAGGAAATTTTTGAAAAATTTCTTTTAAAAAAATAGGAAATTTTTGAAAAATTTCTTTAATAATAGGACATTTTTTTTAAAATTTTGTAAATACATGATTTTTTTTTTGGAAATGGTTTTAATTCCTTTATTGTTCTGTCTTTGATTTAAACTATAAATCGTGTGATAGTTTAAATACAATTTTAGTGAATTTTTTTTTTTTTTGCTACCATAATTTGTTTCCTTTAATAAAATATAGGAGTGTTTTGAGTAAAATACTTTAAACTATTTAATAAAATGGTGAGAAACTCGTGAACAAATAAATCTCTTAACATAAACAGCAAAAGAATTTGGAAATTTTTGAACAAAATATTTCTTTTTTAAAAGTCAATGAATTAGTTTTAAATAAGTCATTTTACGCTTAAATATTGTATTTCATAAAAATTTCTAATAATTTTTATCAAAAACTTATTTGCTTTCTTTTTCATTACAAACATAACAAATAATCTTCAGGCCTTTTTTGAGCCAGAAATGTAATAAATTTTAGCCAGCTTCTGTAAAACTCATTTCCTTTCAAAAATATTGGTTTATCTTGGTACAAAAACAAAAAAAATAAGAAAAATGTTCACAAACTCTATAACATTTTTATTTGAAATTATATCATTTTTCTTGCCATGTAAATTTATGCTGATTTTATTTAGAAATCATAAAGAATATATAAACGTTTGGAGCCATTTTTAGGAGTAACATATAAAATCATTCATGTTTAAAACAATATTTGTCTATTTACATTTTGTTAAATAAACTTTACTTTACTCGACTCCACATACATTACTCCCAACTTGATGTTACCCCAAAATAAAAAAAAAAACGTGTAACAACATGAGCAAGGAAAATATTTTACAATTTAAGGAAAAATCTATAAAACTCCTAAGCCAACATTGAAAGCAAATACTTATTTTAAAATATAACCCAGTAAAACTTTTCATTACCAAATAATGAGTTAAACAGTTAAACTATTGAACACGAACTACTTACTCATTCGCTGTTTAAGTCATTACATTAACATGGGGATGTCATTGGAGGCAAGTACTTACCAATTGCAGAAAAGTAATGACTTGGGTAAGCAATTTGAAAGCAACAACAACAACAGCAACAACTTTTTTGTTGTTGTTTTATTAAAAACATATATTTTTAAACGAAATACAAAATTTTTTTTATGATCCCATGGGGGCTCGAACCCAGACCCTCCGATTGCTAGGCAGAGACTCTTCCACTGAGCTACTTCATATGTTGAAAACTTAGCAGCTTATAATTAATATAAACAATTTTTATTTTTAGATCCAAAATCATGTGAAAATAACTTTGTTTTTCCTTGCTTTTTTTTGCTTTGTTGTAATTTTTGGAAAAATATTTTTATACGATTTTTTGTAATTGTTTTAAAACTTTTTTTAAATTATTTTAAAACTTAAACAATTTAAATCTTTTTATTTGTTTTTACATAAGATTGACTCTTACTTACTTAAATATTACAACCTGTTAAGGTCAAAGTCCCAGCATATTTTAGAATTCCATGGATTTCGATCTTGTGCGAATATTATCCAATTTTATAGGCCAAGCTTTGAAAAATGTTCCTCTACTTGGTCTTTCTATCGAAGTTTCGGACATCCTTCTCTAACATTAGGTAGTGGGATATTTCAATTCTAATTTTATCCTCTTCATTATATTTTTTTTTCAAGAGAGGGTTACTAGCCCGTAATCCTAACCCATTTTTATCGATCTTATGAGACAACTCTCGGAACATGTTAACTCACAATATTAATGGGTGTTAAACTATCTCCACGGGTGATACCATGAGGAGGTGTGTGTCCAAAGTTGAGATGAAGGATGACCCAGATAAGTTGGGCTTACCAAGTTAAGACCAATTAGAATCGTGTTTGGTATTCAACATCCCCTACATAATCAAAATTGACTCATGATGGTATTTTTTCATTAACGTGAGTTAGTTTTACAAATTTTTTTTACAGAAGATAATATTTAAATTCAAAAATCATTTAAAAAGACTCTTTTAATAAAAAAAAAAAAACTAAAAAAATTGTTGCCCTTGGTGGGATTTGAACCGGGGCCATTCAGTTTAAATTACCATCTTAATTACAAATAAGTACTTCTGTAATAACTTATTATTTATTCGGATGGTATGTTGTAGTCGTTACAAGGTAACCAGTTATCAGAGTACTTGTCATTACCAAAGTTTTGCTGGGTAAAAACTTACATACTCGTTTTTGTGAAAATATACAGGAGGTATAAGAATTAAGAATAAAGAATTTAAGTATTTTATAAACGTTCCAGATATTTTTCATCATATAATATTTTTCACGAAAATATGGCATATTATAAAGATGAAATTTATATCTGGTATTTGTTTTAAACAAATACCATGAGGATGAGAATTGGGTGTAAAAATGAGTTTAATTTATTTTTGAATTCACAAATATTCTAAAATGATTTCCGTTAGATTTTAAATTTTAGCTTAAGTGCGTCGTTGTATCTAAAGTTCGTTGTAACAAAAGGGAGTTTTTCAAAAATTCACTTTTTAAAAGATAATTTTTAAAAAACTCACTGTTGAAAGGGAATTTTTCAAAAATTTACTTTTTAACCCTAACAGTACTGATAACATTTTTATACGTAGACTCCTGATAAGGGTACCCGGGTACCCGTGAATACAAATTTTTCAGTTACGATTAAAATATTCCGCGCAATATATATTTAGACTAACTGCAGAGGATAATTTGAATGGTTCTTTGCAGAAAATGGAATAAACATTAAATATTTAATAGAAGAATTCAGAAGATTAACAGCTTTGAAAGTGTTACCTTTGTATGGGTATTAATCTAAAATCAAATCTCAAAACATTTAAAGCGTTTGATGGTTGCCAAAGGCCAATATGTAATACACATAGCCAAATTATTGCTTCACACTTAAAAGAATTGTAATTTTCTGAAGTTACTATTATACCAGTGCTAAGTTTAGTGTACAAATTATTAACTAAATGTACAAATTTTAAATTAAAATCAAAAAATATAACCATTACCATTACTTTGTCTATATTAATTTTAAGCCTTAATTTGCTTACTGGTACCCGGGTACCCATATCAGGAGGGTTAGGAATATTTGACTTTTGGTGAATCCACAGCCTAAGCCAAAAACTTTGGAAAGCTTAGAGAAACAGAAATCTTTAGAAAATAAATAGTTTTAGGAACTTACAAAACCTCAACTTTGTATCATTTATCGTTAAAGAGATATTTGACTTTAAAGTTCGTTCGGGTACTCAGGAGTGTTAGGGTTAAAGGACATTTTTAAAAAATTCACTTTTGAAAGGAAATTTTTCAAAAATTTACTTTTTAAAGGAAATTTTTCAAAAATTTACTTTTTAAAGGAAATTTTTCAAAAACTCATTTTTAAAGGGAATTTTTCAAAAATTCATTTTTTTAAGATTTTTTTTCAAAAATTCGCGCTTTAAAACTAATTTTTTAAAATGGGACTTTTGAAGTTTTTTTTTTTTTGTAAAAACGAAAAAAAGGGAAAAAATCGAAAAGTAATAGTTATAGAAACAAAATTAAAATTACGTTTGAACAGCTATGAAAATGAGCGGACAGATGTTTAGCACTTTTTTGAAACTATGCCCGATAGGGGGTAAAAAAGGGTGAAAATAGTTTTTTTTTACTTTTTTTAACCCACTTTTTTTTAAACCAAAGAATATAGAAAGTAACTTTGTACTGCAGTCAATACAAGGATAAAATGATAACTAAATATCTCAAAAATTAATATGAATGGGAACATTGTGTTAACTGCGTTTTAATAAAATGTACCGAATTCAATTGGTACCAAAGAAGTACCAAATATGCTTATGGAACTTCTTTTGAAATTAGGGGATAAAAAGGGGAAAAAATTAGTAATGTTATAGCTTTTAAACAAATTAATGTTTGTCTGTATGTATGTTTTTTATATTATAGTAAATTATACATTTGATCGTGTTATGCTCTTTAGAGAAGATGTTGCGGATTAGACGGCGAAGGTTTTTAAGTTGGAAAAACTAATTTTCGACAGGTGACGCCACTGAAAATTACTAAAAATTAATTAAATCGTAAACTGTACATTTGATCATGCTATGATCTTTAGCAAAGTTGTAGCGCATGATCCGACGAAGGCTTTTTAGTTGGTATGAATAATTTCCGACAGGTGGCGCTACAGAAACTTACTTAAAGTCAATTTAATCGTAATCTGTACATTTAATCATGCTATAGTCTTCAGCAAAGTTGTAGCGCATAAGCCGGCGGAGGTTTCTTAGTAGATGTGAACAATGTCCGACAGGTGGCGCTACTGAAAATTACTCAAAGTGAGTTAAATTGTAAATTGTGCATTTGATCATGCTATAATCTTCAGCAAAGTTGTAGCGCATAAGCCGGCGGAGGTTTCTTAGTAGATTTGAACAATTACCGGCAGGTGGCGCTACTGAAAATTACTCAAAGTAAGTTAAATTGTAAACTGTGTATTTGATCATGCTATGATCTTTAGCAAACTTGTTGCACATGAGCCGGCGAAGGTTTCAAAGTTGGTATGAAGACATTTCGACAAGTGGCGCCACTGAAATTTACTCAAAGTCAATTAAATCGTAAGCTCATGCTATAATCTTTAGCAAAGTTGTTGCGCATAAGCCGACGAAGGTTTATTAATTGGCATGACCAAAGTCCGACAAGTGGCGCGACTGAAAAATACTCAAAGTGAATTAAATCGTAAATTGTGTATTTGATCATGTTATGATCATTAGCAAAGTTGTTGCGCATAAGCAGAAGGTTTCTTAGTAGGTATGAACAATTTCCGACAGGTGGCGTCACTGAAAACTAAATACTCGAAATGAATTAAATCGTAAAATATGCAGTTGTTGCGCACTAGCCGACGAAGGTTTCTGCTGGTATGACCAATTTCTATAATTTTTCAAAATGAGTTAAACTGTAAACTATGTAAACTATGTGTTGATCGGACAAAATAAATAAAATAATTTAAAATTAACTAAATATTTGTGTAATGTCTTTCCTCAAAATTTATTTTAGTACTTTATAGAATAAAATATATGAAAACTTTAAAATTTGCCTCAAAATGCTTATTATAAAGCTCCGAGCAAGGTTCGGTCAACCAGGTACTATATATATAATTCCCCGACAACATTCCAAGGGGTAGTTCTCTCAGACAATGAGCTGCATCCGATTCTACGTTTCAACTCCGGCTCCGAACGGCAAATGCATTAGTTAGAGAAGTTTTACATAGCCTAAGACTCAATTACCAGTGGCTAGCTGAGCTATGAGGTGAACCGACGTTTTTTTTTTAAATTTACTTCTTTGTTCAAGTGGTTTGGCCGGGGATCGAACTTGAACCTCTAGTATGCTAGGCGGATAACTAACCTGCTATACCACGGCGGTAATTTCTTTGGTATTCTTTAAAATTTTATTGTAAATAGCAGTTCTAGGAAATATTGCTATTAGTAGCATAGCCTTTGATATTTGACCTTAAGTAGCAATTTCTTTAAAATTTTATTATAGAGGAAATTTGTTAAAATTTTACTAACTGTATAAGTGACAAATTTTTCATATTCAAGTAGAAGTAGCAAATAAAATTTTACTACAGATAACATTTGTAAAAATTAACCATAAGTAGCAATTTCTTCGATATTCAACTAGAAGTAGCAATTTTTTTCATATTCAACTAGAAATAGCAATTTCTTTAATATTTGACTTTTAGAAGCAAAAATTTAAAATTCTTTTAAATTTGTCTTAAAGTAGCAAATTCTTTGAAAAATGACTCAAAGTAGCAATTTCTTAAAAATAGGAAATTTTTTTTCTCATTTTTTTTAAAGTAGCACATTTTTTCATATATTTTTCAGGTACAAATTTCTTTGATATTTCTTTATAAATAGCAATTTCTTCTATATTTGACTATAAATAAACATGACTATAATAACATAATATTATCTTTGGAAAAATATTTTAAATATATAATGGCTTATTATTAAATTTAAATAGAGCAATATTTTCCTCAAACATCCAAACATTAAGAAAGTTTTTAGCTAGAATTTTTATAAAAGTTTTTATAATTTATATGAATGAAAAATATTTCGTCAGAAAATATGGGATAAAAAAATATGTGGGGTTAGGGGAAAAAAAAATTATATGAAATTGAATTAATAAGGAAAAATTTTAAAAATGTTTATTAACTTAATTAAGGCCAAAAACGAGAATAAACAATTCTTAAAATAGGCTTTTCCTTATAACTACACTGTCCAACAATTTCAAACTTTTTGCAAAATTACAACATACAATCCCATTTTCACAAAAAGACAAGTACCTTTAAATTTCAACAAATACGCCATTTGTGCTCCTCGTATTTCACTACGTCCAATATATATTTTTTAGAATCATTAGACTCTAGGCAACCTTGATTAGTTTTTGGTGTTTGAGTTAAGTTTTTGGCTTTGGTGTATTCTGACATTTATAGTAAAATTTTATGGCCAATATTTTTGTAGAATATTTCATACCCGCCCCTCTCCCTTTTCAGGGTGATTTTTACGATTTTTTGGAATAAAGCCACAAAAAGCAGATATGCGGGGGAGTTAGAGGGTTAATATGTTCCACGAAAATATTTATCGTGATATTTTCTACAAAGTTGCTGAACATACCATATACCTCCGATGTAAGGAAAACATAGTTTTATATACCGATATGCTGCAAGAATTGTTCAGAGATGGAAAATTTTAATCGCCTATAAAATAAAATTTCGATGTGATCTTTCAAAACGACGACATACGTAGGTTTTTTTGATCTCCTCTACTAGAATTAATTTTCGGAAAATGTTTCCTGTAAAAAAAAATGTAATGAAATTTCTCTTACAGAAAAAATTTTGATAAAATTTTTCTTACAGAAAAAATTTTGATAAAATTTTTCCTATTGAAAAATTTTCATAAAATTTTTCTTATAGAAAAATTTTTAAGAAATTTTTTCTAGAAAAAAATGTTGATAAAATTTTTCCTACATAGAAAATTTTAGTAAAATTTCTCCTATAGAAAAATTTTCATTCCTAGTCCTTTTTTACCCCAAACCGCCAAACCGCCAAATTTCCTAAATTGTATACTTTTTATTTATATAGAAGTTATAGAAAAATTTGAATGAAATTTTCCATAAAGAAAAATTTTTAAGAAATTTTTCTATAGAAAATTTTTGATAAAATGTTTGCTATAAAAAATTTCTATAAAATTTTTCAAATAAAAAAATTCTATGAAATTTTTCCTATAAAAAATTTTTAATGAAATTTTTCCTTAAGAAAAAATTGTTTCTATAGAAAAGATTGTGATAAAATTTTTTCTATAGAAAAATTTTGATAAAATTTTGAATATAAAAACATCTTGATGAAATTTTTTCTAGAAAAAAAATTTTGATAATCCCGTAATTTTTTTAGGAAATGTTTCCTTTAAAAAAAAATGTAATGAAATTTTTCTTACAGAAAAAATTTTGATAAAATTTTTCCTATTGAAAAATTTTTTCTAGAAAAAAAATTTTGATAAAATTTTTCCTACATAAAAAATTTAGTAAATTTTCTCTTATAGAAAAATTTTGATTCCTAGTCCTTTCCTATAGAAAAATTTTTAAGAAATTTTTTCTAGAAAAAAATTTTGATAAAATTCTACCTACATAAAAAATTTTAGTAAAATTTCTCCTATAGAAAAATGTTGATTCCTAGTCCTTTTTTACCCCAAACCGCCAAATTTCCTAAATTTTATACTTTTTATTTATATAGAAATTATAGACAAATTTGACTGAAATTTTCCATAAAGAAAAATTTTTAAGAAATTTTTCTATAGACAATTTTTGAAAAAATGTTTGCTATAAAAAATTTCTATAAAATTTTTCAAATAAAAAAATTCTATGAAATTTTTCCTATAAAAAATTTTTAATGAAATTTTTCCTTAAGAAAAAATTGTTTCTATAGAAAAGATTGTGATAAAATTTTTCCTATAGAAAAATTTTGATAAAATTTTGAATATAAAAACATCTTGATGAAATTTTTTCTAGAAAAAAAAATGTTGATAATCCCGTAATTTTTTTAGGAAATGTTTCCTTTAAAAAAAAATGTAATGAAATTTTTCTTACAGAAAAAATGTTGATAAAATTTTTCCTATTGAAAAATTTTTTCTAGAAAAAAAATTTTGATAAAATTTTTCCTACATAAAAAATTTAGTAAATTTTCTCTTATAGAAAAATTTTGATTCCTAGTCCTTTCCTATAGAAAAATTTTTAAGAAATTTTTTCTAGAAAAAAATTTTGATAAAATTCTTCCTACATAAAAAATTTTAGTAAAATTTCTCCTATAGAAAAATGTTGATTCCTAGTCCTTTTTTACCCCAAACCGCCAAATTTCCTAAATTTTATACTTTTTATTTATATAGAAATTATAGACAAATTTGAATGAAATTTTCCATAAAGAAAAATTTTTAAGAAATTTTTCTATAGACAATTTTTGAAAAAATGTTTGCTATAAAAAATTTCTATAAAATTTTTCAAATAAAAAAATTCTATGAAATTTTTCCTATAAAAAAATTTTAATGAAATTTTTCCTTAAGAAAAAATTGTTTCTATAGAAAAGATTGTGATAAAATTTTTCCTATAGAAAAATTTTGATAAAATTTTGAATATAAAAACATCTTGATGAAATTTTTTCTAGAAAAAAAAATGTTGATAATCCCGTAATTTTTTTAGGAAATGTTTCCTTTAAAAAAAAAATGTAATGAAATTTTTCTTACAGAAAAAATTTTGATAAAATGTTTCCTATTGAAAAATTTTCATAAAATTTTTCCTATAGAAAAATTTTTAAGAAATTTTTTCTAGAAAAAAATTTTAATAAAATTTTTCCTACATAAAAAATTTTAGTAAAATTTCTCCTATAGAAAAATTTTGATAAAATATTTTTTATAGAACAATTTTGATAAAATATTTTTTATAGAAAAATTTTGATAAAATATTTTGTATAACAAAATTTTGACGAAATATTTTCTATAAAAAATTTTTGATGAACTATTTTCTATAGAAACATTTTTTTTTTAATTATTCTATTCTATACAAAAAAAATGTTGATGAAATTTTTCCTGTAGAAAATTTTGATATAATTTTTTCTATAGAAAAATTTTGATAAAATTTTGAATATAAAAACATCTTGATGAAATTTTTTCTAGAAAAAAAAATGTTGATAATCCCGTAATTTTTTTAGGAAATGTTTCCTTTAAAAAAAAAATGTAATGAAATTTTTCTTACAGAAAAAATTTTGATAAAATGTTTCCTATTGAAAAATTTTCATAAAATTTTTCCTATAGAAAAATTTTTAAGAAATTTTTTCTAGAAAAAAATTTTAATAAAATTTTTCCTACATAAAAAATTTTAGTAAAATTTCTCCTATAGAAAAATTTTGATAAAATATTTTTTATAGAACAATTTTGATAAAATATTTTTTATAGAAAAATTTTGATAAAATATTTTGTATAACAAAATTTTGACGAAATATTTTCTATAAAAAATTTTTGATGAACTATTTTCTATAGAAACATTTTTTTTTAATTATTCTATTCTATACAAAAAAAATGTTGATGAAATTTTTCCTGTAGAAAATTTTGATATAATTTTTTCTATAGAAAAATTTTGATAAAATTTTGAATATAAAAACATCTTGATGAAATTTTTTCTAGAAAAAAAATTTTGATAATCCCGTAATTTTTTTAGGAAATGTTTCCTTTAAAAAAAAATGTAATGAAATTTTTCTTACAGAAAAAATTTTGATAAAATTTTTCCTATTGAAAAATTTTCATAAAATTTTTCCTATAGAAAAATTTTTAAGAAATTTTTTCTAGAAAAAAATTTTGATAAAATTTTTTCTAGAAAAAAAATTTTGATAAAATTTTTCCTACATAAAAAATTTTAGTAAATTTTCTCTTATAGAAAAATTTTGATAAAATATTTTTTATAGAAAAATTTTGATAAAATATTTTGTACAGCAAAATTTTGGCGAAATATTTTGTTTGGCAAAATTTTGACAAAATATTTTCTATAAAAAATTGTTGATGAACTAGTTTCTATAGAAACATTTTTTTTTTTGAAATTATTCTATTCTATACAAAAAAATTTTGATGAAATTTTTCCTGTAGAAAATTTTCATAAAATTTTTTCTATAGAAAAATTTTAATGGAAATTTTGCCTGTAAAATAAAATTCTAATGTGGTCTTTCAAACGACGACACACACAACAAGACGGTATTAACTCAAAATTTTTAAATTTTCAGTAGAGTCAAAAAACTATTTTATTTTACTACTACTTTCATACAAAGAAGAGCGGTAAAACTGTAGTTTTTTGGTGAAATTATAGTGAGAAAGATGTCAGATTTTTACAGGTGGTAGATAATACACATCAATTTCCTTAAAAAATTTAAAGTTTTAAAATTTTGAGTTAATACCCTCTTGTTGAACAAGTGCAATATGTTTTTGGTCTCCTCTACTAGAATCAGTTCTCGGAACCCCGCAATTTTTTTTCCTGTTGAACAGTGTAATGTTCGTTTCATTTTACTAAATATTTTCATATTAAATTTTTCCTAAATTTTTTTGTACTTATTTTCCTAAACAAGATGCTCACGTTTAGCTATTAACAAACCATAAAATTTTTTTTTCACATTATATTTATTAACAAAAATTTATCAAAAACCCATATGTTTAACCTCTTAAAAGCAAAAAGAAATACGAAATGCTAGAAAAAACTTGAAAAAACGTTCCCTAGACTAACCCTGTTTTAAGGCCAAAAACGACCGGAAAAGAACTGAATGTTAAACAAAATTTTTGGTCTTAGATTTTAGTCCTCGGTACAGAAAAAAATCAACCAAAAAAAAAAAAACTAAAGATTTAAGAACATTTTATTATATCTAATGTTGTAAATGTAAGTATTTTTATTTGCAACATCTAACAACCAACACCAACCAACCAAACCAAACCACCCACACATACATATGTTATGTTATAAACACTTTAGGTTCTGGTGCCACACGTCGTATTTTACTCACTTTTCCAATAGAACGTGAGGTTTTATCAAACTTCAACAAATGCTCTTACAACACATTCAAACATCGCACAAAAAAAAAACAAAAAACAAAACCATACGGGCTAACATCTATACAAAATAACATGGCTAAAACTCACACACTCTTTCACTTTAGGTTACTTTACCAAAAAGTGATGAGGATTTTTATGTTTTTATGTTCATAACCTTATAAATGAAATAATGTTGATATAATGGTGTTCTATCAAATATGATGCTTTTATTGAATTTTATGACCATCTCATCATCAGCATCATCATCCTTCCCCCCAACGTCGCCATCATTGAGCCAACGTTACCAGCAACAACAGCAACATTCTACACCCAAAAACGTGTAAAGAACATAGAATGTGTTATAAAAAAAAAGAAAAAGTAAAGAAAACAGTTTTTCAATAAAAAACTTGGCTAAGACAGTCAGTCAGTCAGTCGTTCTATCGCTCTGTTGGCTACGTTTGTCGGTGCTGCAGCAGGAAAAACACTTTAGCCCGAGTGTAAGCATTAAATACAATAAAAACTACGAAAAAAGTGAAAAAGTAATAAAAAGTATCTTTTTGGAAAATACATTTACTAAACATTTATTAACAACATTTTGAGCATTAACAAACTAAAAGCTGATAAAAATGTGTTAAGCGAAAAACAAGTTTAAGGTTATTTTTTGGAGTGTTTAAGGGTTTGTAAGGGCAGAAAAAAAGCCGGTAACTTAATACACTGGAACCTGTTTTTGTTCGGTGTTTTCTTTGGTAAGTCTTATATGATTTCGGCAATCTGTTACCTTATTTGGGGTAAACCTTTTTTGATATATTTAATCGAAAATATCACGAACCCATGTCCGGATACATTTTACTGTTAAACGATGCGTCATACTTTTTGTGTCTAACTTTATTGGTGCCAATGGTACATAAAGTTTAAAAAAGTACCAACAAAATTATCTACCCTATACCGAAAAAGTAAAGAACAAGCGTCCAATACTTTTAATATCCACTGCGATAAACATTTCGTGTCTAACTTTGTAAGCGTCAAAGACACAATTGGATTAAAAAATGTTTACCCTCTTCTACCCTCTTAAATAGAGGGTAATATTAAGCAAATTTTTATTTGCAAAAAGTACCAAACATTTTCATTTCAAATACAAACAAACTGTAATTTGGGTTAAAAAATTGTTACCCTCTTCTACCCTCTTAAATAGAGGGTAGTATTAAGCAAATTTTTATTTGCAAAAAGTACCAAACATTTTCATTTCAGGTACAAACTCTTCGAGTTTCTGAGATATTTCTTGTTCCCTTTTTTATCCCAAACAGCAAAATTTCCTTAATTTTATAATTTTTGTTTATATAGAAATTATAGAAAAATTTGGATAAAATTTTCCATAAAGAAAAATTTTTAAGAAATTTTTCTATAGAAAACTTTTGATAAAATGTTTGCTATAAAAAATTTCTATGAAATTTTTCAAATAAAAAATGTTTAATGAAATTTTTCCTTAACAAAAAATTGTGATAAAATCTTTTCTATCGAAAAAAATTCTATAAAATTTTTCCTATAGAAAAATGGTATTTTTTGTATAGAAAATTTTTGATGTAATTTTTTATATAGAAAATTTTTCATGAAATTTTTTCTATAGAAAAGTTTTAATGAAATTTTTTCTATAGAAAAATTTTAAATAAAATTTGTCTTAAAGAAAATTTTTAAGGAAATTTTTCCGAAAGAAATTTTTCTTATAGAAAAATTTTAATGAATTTTTTTCTATAGAAAAATTTTAATAAAATTTTTCTTTAGAAAAATTTTAATGAAATTTTTTCTATAGAAAAATTTTAACGAAATTTTTCTATAGAAAAATTTTAATGAAATTTTTTCTATAGAATAATTTTAATGAAATTTTTTCTATAGAAAAATTTTAATGAAATTTTTTCTAAAGAAAAATTTTAATGAAATTTTTTCTAAAGAAAAATTTTAATGAAATTTTTTCTATAGAAAAATTTTAATGAAATTTTTTCTATAGAAAAATTTTAATGAAATTTTTCTTATAGAAAAATTTTAATGAAATTTTTCTTATAGAAAAATTTTAATGAAATTTTTCTTATAGAAAAATTTTAATGAAATTTTTCTTATAGAAAAATTTTAATGAAATTTTTCTTATAGAAAAATTTTAATGAAATTTTTCTTATAGAAAAATTTTAATGAAATTTTTCTTATAGAAAAATTTTAATGAAATTTTTCTAATAGAAAAATTTTAATGAAATTTTTCTTATAGAAAAATTTTAATGAAATTTTTTCTATAGAAACATTTTAAAGAAATTTTTTAATCAATTTTTTTCTATAGAAAATTGTTGATGAAATTTTTTCTACAAAAATTTTTTCATTAAATTTATTCTATAGAAAAATGTCGTTAATGATTTTCTTATATACCAAAATTTTAATACAATTTTTTCCATGGAAATATTTTGAAGAAAGTTTTTCTAAAGAAAAATTTTAATTATGTTTTCTCTATAAAAAAATATTAATAAAATTTTTCTAAAGAAAAATTTTAATAAAATTTTTCTAAAGAAAAGTTTTGATGAAAATTTTTCTATACAAACATTTTGATAAATTTTTTCCTATAAAAAAATTTTTAGAAAATTTTTTCTATTGGAAAATTTTCATGCAATTTTTTCTAAAGTAAAATTTTAATAAAATTTTTTGAAATTTTTGATAAAATTTTTCTATAAAAAAATTTTTGATGAAATTTTGTTTATAGAAAATTTTTGATCAAATTTTTTCGATAGAAAATTTTTGATCAAATTTTTTCGATAGAAAATTTTTAATGAAATTTTTTCTATAGAAAATTTTTAATGAAATTTTTTTATAGGAAAAATTTTTGAGGAAATGGTTTAACAGCTTTTGTCATCATTCTGATAGCGTCCGTCTTACCACAACAAGTGGTAGCAAATCAATGTTTGGTCATCTCTGCTCTTATACGTTACTGGAGTAACTCAGCTCAACACAAGAGCTGAGTTACTTCAGTGAAGTGACTGTGGTTGCCACAAGGGTTATTTAAGATATCAATAGAATGGCTCTAGTTGTCCACGGCTGTAGTTGCCACTAGAATGACTTTAGCTTTTATTAAAGTTATTCTAGTTGCCACTAGATAGTAGCAGTAGTTGCCACGAGAGTGGCTGTAGTTGTCAGCAGAGTGACTTATCTTAGAAAGTTATATATATATACTTACAAGTATGTGTATATCAGACTTATACTTATATGCGTTATAAACATCAGCTCTATATAGTAGTAAAGGGTATTGTTATATAAAAAATATGGGGGCTTGCAAATAAAACTCCATCAAAAGTAAAAACATTATATCTACAAATATGCGAATAGATTAACAAAATCCTTTAGCCTTAAAGGCAATATTAAATGGTAAATATTTTATATTAATTTTTATTTTTATATTAACATGCCCTTATCCCTGAAATACTCATAAACTCAGCATAAAACAGCAAACAATGGACATCTGTCTATTTTATGACTAGCAAGTGAGTGTTAAATATAGAAAGCAGGGGTACCCTTATGTGGATCCATATGAGAAGATATATAGAAAAAACTGCTGCTGTGATTACTTGATAGAAAAAACCTAATCCATTAAAATATAAAGCTTTGGCGTTTTTATTTAATATAAAATATTAAAACTTGTATTTTTGTTACCTCCACCAAATCGATGTCCTTCCTGCTACTTGCTCCCCTACTCCTGTTTCCTGGCATTTGATTACAACAAATCGTTTTCGGTTACGAGTTTTGTTGTTCTTTATCTTTTTTTTACTTCTGACGTTTATTTACATTGTAAATATTTGTGTTGTATAAATTTTTATTATTTTACTGGAAAAAACAGAAAAAACAACAACATCGACAACTCATCAACAACAAACAACAATAATGAAATTGTGACTACAAATATAAACGTTAAAATATAATAAAAACATAAATGCATAAATATTCGTTGTTTTTTTGCCTCATCTCATCATTTTATGGCTTTGGTTTAAATTTTACAATCCACTAAAAATCTATAAAATATCATACATCTCACAAATTCGTTATTCGTGTGATGGTTAATTTTTATGGAAAATTTTCATGTTTTTTTAGCGTTTTTTTTTTTTAAGGAAAATACATATTTTAAATCTGGCGGAAAAGATTTAAAATTAATTTTTCATTGTTTGTTTATTTTCTTAAATTTATGCACATCATCAGCTGGTGTAATTTTCGAAATATATATGAAAAAATTGTTATGTAAATAGAGTTTTTTTTAAGGAAAATTATTGAAGTAATTAAAACAATCAAAAGGTTTTTTATAAAAATTATGGGGTATTAAGCAATTGATAAAAAAAGTTTTACATAAGTGTTTTGCACAAGGATCGTAATTTATTGCAATTATTTGTTATTGTAATAAACAGTTTTTCTTTGTGGTACAATCTTTCCTTAAAGCGGTTCGATAATTGTTCGATAATTTTTCTATACAAAATTTTTATATCAAAAATTATTTTACAAAAAATTTTCTATCAAATATTTTTCTAAAGAAAATTTTTTTACAGAAAAATATCAATAATTTACAAAAAAAAATTCTACAGAAATTTTTTTAATAAAAATTTTCCTATAGAAAATTTTTATATTAAAAATTTATCAATAGAAAATTTTTCTATAAACATTTTTTTATAGAAAATTATAGAAAATTTTGTTATCAAAAATTATCCTATAGAATTTTTTTTTATCAAAAATTTCAATTGAACTTTTTTCTTATCAAAAATTTTTATATTGAAAATATTTTTATCAAACATTTTTCAATTGAACATTTTCTTATCACAAGTTTTTCTATCGAAAATTTTTCTTCAAAAACAAGCAAACATTTTTTGGCTTTTTATCAATAAATTGGTCTGTTACATTAATAATTAAATGTAACAGATTTGGGATCAAATGCAAATAGACTTCTTTTTGAATAATGTTTACATCTCGACTATTTTGTTATTTTTTGATCAAAAATTTTTCTATAGATAATTTTTTTATCAAAAATTTTTCTAAAGAAAACTTTTCTATGAGAAATTTTCTGTACAAAATTATAGAAATTTTTTTTATCAAACATTTTTCTATAATATATATTTTTCTATATAAAAATATTTCTATCAAAAATTTATCTATCCAAAATTTTTTTAACCAACATTTTTTTATTGAAAATTTTTCTATCAAAAATTTTTCTTTAGAAAATTATTCTGTTAAAGATTTTTCTATTGAAAATTTTTCGATCAAAAATTTTTCTATTGAAAATTTTTCTGTCAAAAATTTTACTATTGAATATTTTTCTATCAAACATTTTTCTATAGAAAATTTTTCTATCAAAAGTTTTTCTATAGAAAATTTCTTTATCAAAAGTTTTTCTATAAAAAATTTTTCTATAAAAAAATTTTTTATACAACATTTTTCTATAGAAAAAATTTGTATAGAACATTTTTCTATCAAAAACTTTTTTATAGAATATTTTTCTATCAAAAATTTTTGTATTGAAAATTTTTTTTTATCAAAAATTTTTCTATAGAAAATTTTTTTATGAAAAATTTTTGTATGGAAATATGTTTACCAACGAAAATGTCTCTATTGAAAATTTTTCTATCAAAAGGTTTTCTATTGAAAATTTTTCTATCAAAAGTTTTTCTATTACAAATTTTTCTATAAAAAGTTTTTCTATTGAAAATTTTTCTATAGACAATTAGTCTATCAAGAGTTTTTCTATAGAAAATTTCTTTATCAAAAGTTTTTCTATAGAAAATTTTTCTGTCAAAAATTCTTCTATAAAAAATTTTTCTATCAAAAATTTTCTAATAGAAAATTTTTCTATCAAAAATTTTCTAATAGAAAATTTTTCTATCAAAAATTTTTCTATAGAAAATTTTTTTATCAAAAAGTTTTCTATAGAATTTTTTCTTTAAAAATTTTTTTATAAGAAATTAAATTAAAGAATTATATTTTGCATTGAAAATTTGTTTAACAAAGATTATAACTTTTGATAGAAACATTTTTAATAGAAAATGTTTCTAACAAAATCTTTTCTATTAAAAATTTTTCTTTCAAAAAGTTTTCCATAGACAATTTTTCTATCAAAAGTTTTTCTATAGAAAATTTCTTTATCAAAAATTTTTCTATCGAACATTTTTTTTATCAAAAACTTTTCTGTAGAAAAACTTTTGTATAGAAAATTTGTTTACCAAAAATTTTTTTATCAAAAATTATTTTATAGAAAATTTTTCTAAAGAAAAGTTTTTCAATAAAAAATTTTTTATCAAAAAATTTTCTATAGAAAATTTTTTATCAAAAAGTTTCCTATAGAAAATTTTTCTATCAAAAATTTTTCAATAAATTTTCTATAGAAAATTATAGAAAATTTTTTATCCAACTTTTTTCTTTAGAAAATTTTATTATCAAAAATTTTTCTATAGAAAATTTTTTACCAAAAATTTTTCAATACAAAATTTTTCTATAAAAAATTTTCTATAGAAAATTATAGAAAATCTTTTTTTAAACTTTTTTCTATAGAAAATTTTATTATCAACAATTTTTCTATAAAATACTTTTCTATCAAAAATTGTTCTATAGGAAATTTTTTATCAAAAATTTTTCGATAGAAAATTTTTCCATAGAAATTTTTTTTGAAAAATTTTTTTATCAAACATTTTTCTATAAAAAATGTTTCTATCAATAATTTTTCTACCCAAAATTTTTCTGTAGAAAATATTTCTTTAGAAAATTTTATATTTAAAATTTTTTTATAAAAATTTTTCTATAGAAAATTTTTCTATTAAAAGTTTTTCTAAAGAAAACTTTTTTATCGAACATTTTTCTACAGAAAAATGTTTCCATAGAAAGTTTTTATCAAAAATTTTTGCAAGGAAAGTTTTTTATCAAAAATTTTTCTATAGAAAAATATTTTTATCTTAAATTTTTCTTCAGAAAAATATTTTTATCTTAAATTTTTCTGCAGAAAAATATTTTTATAATTAGACATTTTTATCAAAAATTTTTCTATAGAAAAATGTTTTTATCGGAAAATTTTCCAAAGAATAATATTTTCTATAGAAAAATATTTTTATCTAGAAAATGTTTATACTGCAAAATTGTTTATTATTAGTATTTATTTCGGCTTTGAAAAATGTTCTCAATTCAACTGAATGATTTTAATACTAATTTCCACCAGTTTTATTATCATTAAGATCGTAATATTTACAAAAATTGGAAAAGCTCTTCGGCTCCTGGTGGCTTGCACTGCCTATTTATCATCTTTGCTTTTTCTATCACATTATTTTTAAGGTCTGTTTTAAGTAAGAGGGGAACTAAAATTACTCTAACAATTTAGCAAAGACTTAAACCAGTATTGAATTGTGTAAGTTTTTGGGTAACTTCGGGCTGGTTTGCATAGTTTCGTTATTGTGCGGGAACACAACTTATATTATTTTATAAATTTAATATTTTTTGTTTAAAATGTTGACTAATTTCTTAAATTTTCTTCTTTAATTTTAGATAATTAAACTTCTTTAAAATTTGTATTTGTGATCCCAACAAAATAAATAAATGTAAGTATTTCTTTGTAAATTTTTTTATTTTTCTTATGATTTTTATTTAAAAATTAAAATCCTCTTCAAAATCTTCTCCAATCTAATACTTTCGTGCCAAAATGCTTTAGCTTAAGCTTCTTTATACTCTATTCTGCCAAATGCAAATCTTTAAAAAATACCATAAAAAAACAACACATAAGTATTAGGGCTATTCACTTCTCATGAAAATTAAAATAGAAAAGTGCATATTCTTAATCATCTTTATAGAGGGAATCTCTCAGATTTTTTTTTTTTTTTGGTGGGAAAAATAATTTTACACTCTTTCGCCTTATGATCCACAGCCATCATGAATATCCCTACTTCATTATTTTCCTAAAAAACATACCACTTAAAATGTTTATGGGTTGATATCTTAGACACATGGACAGGTGCAACATTTACGAAAATATTTTTATAATTTTATTCCACTTCATACACATGTTGCCACATCACATGCTGTTGTTGTTGTTTTTTTGTTTGTTGTTTTTGGATATCAATGACACACATGATGTTTTCTATTTATTTAAATGCTCGAAATGGACTTGGGCTATGGATAATCTAAAATAAAACACTAAATAGACAGACAGACGGACAGATGAATTGATGGTAGGACGGACGGATTAACATCAGCCAGAAGTTACTTCTGCTTTTGTAGTCATTTTGTCAGAAGAGCTTGGATCTTTCTAGTTAGAGAATGGAAATTTGGATTTTTTTTCATACATTCGAGATAATTTAATGCAATTTAGAATAATTAAATATTTTTTATAGAAAAAAATGTGTTTTTTTTTTATTTAAATGAAATAAGATTTATATAAATTTTTCTATAGAAAAATATTTCTAACGAAAATTTTTCTATAGAAAAATATTTCTAACGAAAATTTTTCTATAGAAAAATATTTCTAACGAAAATTTTTCTATAGAAAAATATTTCTAACGAAAATTTTTCTATAGAAAAATATTTCTAACGAAAATTTTTCTATAGAAAAATATTTCTAACGAAAATTTTTCTATAGAAAAATAATTCTAACGAAAATTTTTCTATAGAAAAATATTTCTAACGAAAATTTTTCTATAGAAAAATATTTCTAACGAAAATTTTTCTATAGAAAAATATTTCTAACGAAAATTTTTCTATAGAAAAATATTTCTAACGAAAATTTTTCTATAGAAAAATATTTCTAACGAAAATTTTTCTATAGAAAAATATTTCTAACGAAAATTTTTCTATAGAAAAATATTTCTAACGAAAATTTTTCTATAGAAAAATATTTCTAACGAAAATTTTTCTATAGAAAAATATTTCTAACGAAAATTTTTCTATAGAAAAATATTTCTAACGAAAATTTTTCTATAGAAAAATATTTCTAACGAAAATTTTTCTATAGAAAAATATTTCTAACGAAAATTTTTCTATAGAAAAATATTTCTAACGAAAATTTTTCTATAGAAAAATATTTCTAACGAAAATTTTTCTATAGAAAAATATTTCTAACGAAAATTTTTCTATAGAAAAATATTTCTAACGAAAATTTTTCTATAGAAAAATATTTCTAACGAAAATTTTTCTATAGAAAAATATTTCTAACGAAAATTTTTTTATAGAAAAATATTTCTAACGAAAATTTTTCTATAGAAAAATATTTCTAACGAAAATTTTTCTATAGAAAAATATTTCTAACGAAAACTTTTCTATAGAAAAATATTTCTAACGAAAATTTTTCTATAGAAAATATTTCTTTCGAAAATTTTTCTATAGAAAAATTGTTTTTTCGAAAATTTTTCTACAGAAATTTGTTTTCTTCGAAAATTTTTCTATAGAAAAATATTTCTATCGAAAATTTTTCTATGGAAAAATATTTCTAGGGAAAATTTTTCTATAGAAAAATATTTCTTTTGAAAATTTTTCTATACAAAAATATTTCTTTCGAAAATTTTTCTATAGAAAAATATTTCTTTCGAAAAATTTTCTTTAGAAAAATATTTCTTTCGAAAATGTTTCTATACAAAAATATTTCTTTCGAAAATTTTTCTATAGAAAAATATTTCTTTCGAAAATTTTTCTATAGAAAAATATTTCTTTCGAAAATTTTTCTTTAGAAAAATATTTCTAGCGAAAATTTTTCTTTAGAAAAATATTTCTAGCGAAAATTTTTCTTTAGAAAAATATTTCTAACTAAAATTTTTCTATAGAAAAATATTTCTAACGAAAATTTTTCTATAGAAAAATATTTCTTTCGAAAATTTTTCTATAGAAAAATATTTCTTTTCAAAAATATTCAATAGAAATTTATTTCTTTCGAAAAATTTTTTTTAATATTTCTATCGAAAATTTTTCTATAGAGAAATATTTCTATTGAAAATTTTTTTAAGAAAAAAATTTTTAGATATTCCTCGCATTTTTTAATTCTATTGGATTCTTATTCTTTTCCCACTAAAATTCCTCATTTTCTCTGTTCGCATATAATTTATGCAATTTATTTCACTTTTATTCTTCAATAGTTTGTGCAACTTTTAGTTGCATTTCGATGAGCAATTTTATGTTTTTTATTAAAAATTTAAGCCAAAAGCAATGAAAAAAATTTGCAAAAAAAATACATAGAAGAAATATTCACACAAACATAATTAACATGTGAACTCATTAAAAACTTGTTGCAACTTCATAAAAGAACATAAGATAAGTAAAAAAAAGTGAAAGATATTTTTATATAAATTCTAAACATTCCTTAAGAAAAACTTACAAACACTTCGACATACATACATAAGTGTAAATTTTTGTATGTGAGTGTTAGTTTTAAAAAAATCATTAAAGAAAAAAAAAAAAAGAGACCAAGAAGTAACTTAAAGGAAGTGAGACTTTACGCCTCATATGCTGTCAATCGTTTGTGCTTCAAAGCGTTTAGATGTTGCTGATGCACACAAACAACAAACACACCTTTCGCCAAAAGGAAGAAGATGTTCACAGAGATATGGATTTTTTTCCCCTGATGATGTTGTTGTTGTTGATTGTGGCTGGTAGTAAAAAAATATGCAGCTGTTTGCTGAAGTATAAGCTAAAGAAATTATTTTTTAAAAGCCTAAGTACTACCTACCAGCTTTCTGCCATCTACCATCTACCACTTATTTACACTTACACACTCCAGTATCTCACAAATTCGTTTAATTACAGAAAAAAAACTTATAGAATTTAGTTTTTTTTTTTAAATGCTGGTATCTAAAGATGATTTTTTTTTATATAAATTATATTATAAATAAATAGTTTAAGAGCCATATGCATAATTTACACTCCGAAAAAAAAAACGAGTCCAAGGCAAAATCCTATACAAACAGAGGGGGATCTAGGACTATTAAAATGTTTATAGTGATAATGATGAGTAAAAGGCATTTACTCTTCTATGGGTATGGCTTCCTTTAGCACTTAATTTTTTCACTTTTTATTTAAATTCTTTGCCACTTGTTTTAGCTATATTTACCTAAAATGGTAGAAAATAGTTACATAAGTCTTGTAAAACGGTAGAAATTAAATTCAATTTAATTTACTTTGCTTATTAAGTTGATTTAACCACCAGATGATGGTTAAAGTGAATTTAATGATCGTGAGCTGATCATGGAAGAATGTCAATATGTTTGATCAAACTTGTGGCCAAATCGCCGCATTCGATATTGATCGAAAACTCAGATTTTTAAGCAAATATTGTATAACATACCTTAGGAATTTTCAAAATAATGCAAACTATTGCATTAAACACATAGACAACAGCAGGCTACGGGCTACAACCTGTCAAAATTAGAATACATGCATTCAAATAGAAATAAATTTTTTAGAGTCGACACGGCTACACGACTACCGACCACCGTTGTAGCTGTAGCCAAAATTAAACTATTTTCTATTTTTGTTGGCGACAATAAAAGATTTAGTGCTGTCAACACCATATAATATTGAAATAAATGAGCGATTTAAACCACTTGAATTTATTTACCACAAATACAATGGGGAGAATTTATGTAAACAATTTACATACTTATAAAATATTTATATATTTAATGTATATAATAATATCTAATAAAATATTATGTAAAAATTTATATTTATATAACTCTAACTCAATAGAAGTAAAATTTTAAAAGGTTATTTTTTAAACTGTCTAACTCACACGCTACGTGTGCTAGAGCTACGTAGTTCATGTTATATAAAAGCCCAGTATGTCCTTTATAAAATTCATTATATAAAAGAGCATACTTATATCTTGATTGTTTTAAGATATACGAATTTTTATAAAAAAAAGTCGGTTGCAGAAATAAGTTTATAGTATATTAGCTCCTTATCCATTATAAAGAATATTATATAGAATATATAAGAATATAAAAGATATTTTCAGTAGCTTTTGTTTGATACCAAAAAAGTTAATATCGGATATAAACTTCTAAAGTTATACCGTATTATTCTTGAAATTTAAAAAGCCCATAACTCTTAAACTATTAGAGATCACACCAAAATCTTTCTATAAATTTTTTTTTGATATAGACATACCATCAGGTACAGGAAAACCGTTGATTTCGGAGGTTAATTAATAAAATGAATTTATGTCGTTTTTATCAAAATTTAAATTGTTATTTTGTTCATCTTATAAACGCGATCTTGGCACCACTCATAAACAGGTGTTTCGAAATGTAGCTGCCATCTTGAATGTAGCTGCCGTCCCCAAAATAATTAAGTAGCTGACTACGAGGCGACGATTGCAGCCAACGGCTTTTGTAGTCGGTGTTCGTGTAGCCTGCTGTTGTCTATGTGTTTAATGCATATAACGGAACTTTTGACAAATAAGTTTCAATGTAGCGAACCTTATATGTAATATATTATTTAAATTATCATAAATGTATGTCACACACATGTTCCTGAAATATCTTACATTTCGATCGATATCAAATGCGGCGATTTGGCCCCTGATTAAATGCTAGCCTAGTATACTTATTTAAAACATTCCGGTGATATGATGGAAATCTATCGTTTTAAAATCGATCGATTTCACATTTATTCAGATTTTGTTATAATGTAGTAACAATATTGTCGATCGCTTTGAAAACGATCGATTTCCATCACATACAGAAATGACTCTGATATAGGTGCTGACGTTATATGTGAATATATTTTAGCAAATTTTTTAAAATCTATGTATTTATATATGGATATTCCTTGAGATGTCAAAATGACTGTAAACAAATTTTGATTCAATTAGGACCATGGGAACTAGAGCCGCCATCAAGGAAAATATTCCTAGAATCATTTGTATAGGAAAAAATATATTTGTATGGATTTCAACCAAGCGGGAGAGATACGATCGCATACACTTGAAAAAGTGCTCAGAAATTGGTCTGGTCAAATGTGTATAATTAATTTTATAAAAGTGGGTAATGGAGTAATCAAACGGAAAAAATGTGAAAGGTTTGGATCGTTTTATAAATCCGTGTATATTTTTTAAAACATTAACTATAGAAATTATAGTTTCACATCTCTTTAAATAAAAGCGATATAACACGCAATTATATTTCGTTTTTTTACATATCAAAATTCTATTATATTTGAAAAATGGATAAAAACTGGTAAAAATGTTGGACTTTGGCTTTATTTTAAACCAATTAGTATAGAAATTATAATCTTATATCTCTTTAGCTAATGACAATATAATCATTATATATATTTGGTACTTTCTAAATTTTCGCAGAAGCCGGGATTAAAAAATTTGGTACTTTGTTTAACCCATACGTAATTTCTAAACCAATTAATTTGTATACAAAAAATGTACTATGATTAAAAACAATTATATATGCATTTGGTACTTATTTAAACGGGTTATAGGGTGATTGATTTTGGTTTCTTTTAATAAAAACACAGTTTTATATTTGTTCTAAAAACGTTATAATGTAGGTATATTTATTTCACTTTATATATAAATTAAATTTTGGGTTTTTATAATTCAAGGTGCAATATTAGGTTTATGTTATTTTATAATTAGATTTTAAGAAAATGTATTTGAGGGTTTTAAGTTTATAGATTAAGTTTTAACTAGATTTTGTTATTCTAAAGTTTTAAATATTTTTCGGGTTTTTATTTAGTTTAAGAATTTTAACCCTAGAACGTCATCCTTCGTCAAAATGACTACGGAAAATTTTATTTTCAAATTAAAACAAAAAAAGAGGTCTATAATATGTTAAGTTTTTATTAATAATTAAGAAATAAACAAATGAATTTATTTAAAAATTTATTAAAAAGAGTCTATTAATATATAAGAAAACTATTTTGGTATCCATTTTTGCTCACGAAGAGTTTTATAGTCTCTTGAAGTATACGTAGTCAAAATGACGAAGGATGACGTTAGTGTATGTAAAATAAGGATGACTTTCCAGGGTTAAATTAGGTTTTAAGGATTTTATTTATTAGTTTTTTTTTCTTTTATCTTCACACGTACTATTCGATTTGTTTTCGGGAACTACCAAATCGAACTTATTTGATTCGGCAGGTTTAAGATGACATTGTTGACACTTGCTTTAACGTCTTTTCGTATGTTGTTTCAGTTCAGGGTTGGAACTCTTTCATTGTTCACTGAAGTGAACAGTACTTTTAGGATTTTCGAGATCTAAATGGTGAAAATGGGAACTATTATTAAAAATATATTAAATATTCATTTGGTACTTGTAGTTTTGAGACGAAAAGGGTAAAAATGGGAAAATTTATTGATATTTTAGTATTAATGGGGAAAATATTATGCATGTATTTGGTACTTTTCGAATTTTTGAGATCAAAGGGGTAAAACGGAAACTATGATTAAAAACATATTAAACACGTAGTTGGTACATTTTGGATTTGCGAGATACATTTGGTACTTTTTGTACTTTTGAGACGAAAAGGGTAAAAACGGGAAAAGTTATTAATATTTTATTACTAATCCAGAACATATTAAATACATTTGGTACTTTTTTAATTTTTGAGAACAAAAGGGAGAAAACGGGAACTAAATATGATTAAAAACGCATTAAATATGCATTTGGTACTTTTTGTATTTTTCAGATACTTTTGGTACTTTTTGTATTTTTGAGATCAAATTTGTATTTTTGTAATCAAAAACAGAACAAAAAATAATAGTTTAGTATTAATGAGGAACATATACATTCACTTGATACTTTTTGGATTTTTGAGAACAAAAAGGTGAAAACGGGAAAAGTTATTAAAATTTATATAGGAAATTTTTCAAAAAATTTTCTATTTTCATAGAAAATTTTTCAAAAATGATCTATTTTTATAGAAAAATTTTTCAAAAATTTCATATTTTAATTGTAAATTTATTTCAAATTTCTCATTTTTATGGGAAATTTTTCAAAAATTTCTTTTTTTTATGGGAAACATTTCTTATTTTTATGGGAAATTTTTCAAAAATTTCCTATTTTTCAAAAATTTCCTATTTTTCAAAAATTTCCTATTTTTCAAAAATTTCCTATTTTTCAAAAATTTCCTATTTTTCAAAAATTTCCTATTTTTATAGGAAATTTTTTAAAAATTTCCTTTTTTTATAGGAAATTTTTCAAAAATTTCCTATTTTTATAGGAAATTATTCAAAAATTTCCTATTTTTATAGGAAATTATTCAAAAATTTCCTATTTTTATAGGAAATTATTCAAAAATTTCCCATTTTTATAGAAAATTATTCAAAAATTTCCTATTTTTATAGGAAAGCTTTCAAAAATTTCTTATTTTTACTAAAAGTTTTTTTTTTTTCTTATAATTCTTGTTTTCAAGTATCTTTTGTACTAAGACGTAACCCTGCAACTTTTTATAGGGATAGCTTTTTGCTAATGCATTAAATGTTTTGTGTTTTTTGCTCCGCTTAGATGGATCTCTATAATTTGTATTTTGAGTTGACACTATAATTCGTATTTATTGCGTCTATCAAAGTAGATATTATGCGTCCTTCTTATAATAATGGCCTAACCAACCACTTAAATGCTTGAGATCGTCTACAGAAAATATTGTTATATAAAAAACTCTGTTAATAAAATTGTATAGAGAAAATTTTGTTATATTTCAAAATTTTCTACCAAAAATTCTGTTTAACTTAAATCTGTCTATAAAAAATTCTGTTATACTAAAATTTCTTATAAAATATTCAGTTATACTTAAATTTCATATAGAAAATTTTTAATATTCAGCATTTTTTATAGAAAGAAGGTCTCCATAGTGTTAAATCCATTCTTCGTATTAATTAAATAAATTATTCAAATCCACCTCCTACTAAGTTAATTCCTCACTGTAGGCGTCTTTCATACATACTTCTGCTTCTTAGGCCAAAATTATTATTACATAAACTCTTCAGTTTTTTCAATGACTTAACATATTTTATTGAATATGTCTAAATTCTCATTAATTACAATTAAATATTTAGTTTTCTAGCATTTAGAAAAAAAAATATAAGACTTTGATTTGACTCTTGAGTTTTTGCCTCATTAGATACTACCACTCCCTAGAAAAAAAATTTCACTGCCTAAGCGCCCTCTATGAAAATATTTGCCTTTCGCTGGTTATTTATTTATTGTAACGTCAAAATGACTTCAAAATTTATGGTTGGCGAAAGACTTGGAAAAAAAAGTTTGTTTAAATTGTATTGACATCTGCCAGAGACATTTGAGTAATTTACAAACAAGCTACGATATTTAAGCCAAATAAAGTGAAACGCAAACGTACATATTTACGAAGGGAAGGACAGACGTATTGAAGGACGGACGAACCAAAAAAGGGGCCAGGCCGGTAATAGGACAATACAAGACACATGGGTACACTCCCCATATGTGAGATTTCTTACTTCACTTTTTTCCTCATTCTTTAAATGAATGAATATGTATATGAATAGATGTAAGTATGTAGATGATGTATTTAAGGCTCATTAAGACGCATGTTGCGTGTTGTGTTTCTTTTCTTTTCTGCAAACATAACGAGCTCTCAGAAGGTGGTAAAAATGCACAAAAGTTTAAAAGGTAGAAAACTCTGGGCGTCTTAGCACAAAAAGAACTTGAAACATTTGCTAACAATCATTAAGTTTTAGGCAAAATGTATCTGGTTAAACAAATATAATTTGTTGGAAAGAAGAAAAAAAAAACAGAAGGGAGCATTATTACCCTGCATTTAGTTTTCAAGACACATTCATGTATTTGTATAGGTTTTATTTCACACATACATATTTACTTATATCATACACATGCACATTTAGACATTCAAATCTTTTATTCATATCAAATCCATAATGAAATGCGTCACTTATGGCACATCATTAAAATAACCGCAGAGCAAATAATACAATAAACTCACGCACATGTGGAACTAAATTGAAGAAATGAACTCAAATTTGAATGTCTACGTGAATAAGGATATTTGTAAATAAGGATATACATATGTATGTATGTGTGTGAGAGTGTTTTGTATTCCTGTGCATTGTTCTTGCAATAGTTTGATGATATTGGCGGGGGGAATTTGAATGATTTTTCAAATCATTATATCCAGATGATGCTTTCGAGGATTGGGTTTAATCAAATTGGTATAGAAAAATTTTACACAAACAATTTTAAAAAATTTTGCTATTTTTTGACAAAAAATTTTCTATAGAAAAATTTTACATAAAAAATTTTCTATAGAAAAATTTTACACAAACAATTTTTTAAAGAAAAATTTTACACAAATTTTGCACAACAAAATTTCTATAGAAAAATTTTGCACAACAAATTTTCTATAGAAACATTTTATAAAAAAATTTTCTATAGAAAAATTTTATAAAAAAATTTTCTATAGAAAAATTTTATACAAAACATTTTCTATAGAAAATATTTATACAAAAAATTTTCTATAGAAAAATTTTATACAAAAAATTTTCTATAGAAAAATTTTATACAAAAAATTTTCTATAGAAAAGATAAAAAATTTATACAACAAATTTTCTATTGAATGGTATACAAAATATTTTCTAAAAAAAATTTTATACAAAAATTTTTCTATAGAAAAATTTAAAATAGAAATTTTTTTTAAGAAAAATTTTATGCAGAAAATATTCTACAAAAAAGTTTTCTATCGAAAATTTTATACAAAAAATTTTCTTTGCAACAATTTTATATTTTATATATTTTCTATAACAAAATTTTATATAGAATATTTTCTCTAGAAAAATTTTCTCTAGAAAATTTTCTATAGGAAAAATTTTTTTCCAGAAAATTTTTCATTTAAAAATGTTATTTAGAAAATTTATACCAAAAAATTTTGTAGAGAAAATTTTCTACAGAAAAAATTCTATAAAAAAATTTTATTTTTACCGAAAATCTTCAATAGAAAAAAAATTTTCTATTGAAAATTTTCGGTAAAAATTTTTCTATATAAAATTTCCGGTATAAAATTTTTCAATAGAAAATTTTCTGTCTAAAATTTTTCTATAGAAAATTTTCTGTCTAAAATTTTTCCATAGAAAATTTTCTATAGAAAATTTTTCTATACAAAATTTTCTGTCTAAAATTTTTCTATAGAAAATTTTGTATCTAAAATTTTTCTATAGTAAATTTTCTCTCTAAAATTTTTCTATAGAAAATTTTCTCTCTAAAATTTTTCTATAGAAAATTTTCTGTCTAAAATTTTTCTATAGAAAATTTTGTATCTTAAATTTGTCTATGGAAAATTTTCTGTCTAAAATATTTCTATAGAAAATTTTCTGTCTAAAATTTTTCCATAGAAAATTTTCTGTCTAAAATATTTTTATAGAAAATTTTGCTGTCTAAAATATTTCTATAGAAAATTTTCTGTCTAAAATTTTTCCATAGAAAATTTTCTATTGAAAATTTTTGTATAGAAAATTTTCTGTCTAAAATTTTTCTATAGAAAATTTTCTGTCTAAAATTTTTCAATAGAAAATTTTCTGTCGAAAATTTTTCTATAGAAAATTTTTTCTCTAAGATTTTTCTATAGAAAATTTTCTGTCTACAATTTTCTATAGAAAATTTTCTGTCTAAAATTTTTCTACAGAAAATTTTGTTTCTAAAATTTTTCTATGGAAAATTTTCTGTCTAAAATTTTTCTATAGAAAATTTTCTGTCTAAAATTTTTCTATAGAAAATTTTCAGTCTAAAATTATTCTATAGAAAATTGCCTGTCTAAAATTTTTCTATAGAAAATTTTGTATCTAAAATTTGTCTATGGAAAATTTTCTGCCTAAAATATTTCTATAGAAAATTTTCTGTCTAAAATTTTTCCATAAAAAATTTTGTATCTAAAATTTTTCTATGGAAAATTTTCTGTCTAAAATTGTTCTATAGAAAATTTTTCCATAGAATATTTTCTATAGAAAATTTTCTGTCTAAAATATTTCTATAGAAATTTTTCTGTCTAAAATATTTCTATAGAAAATTTTCTGTGTAAAATATTTCTATAGAAAATTTTCTGTCTAAAATATTTCTATAGAAAATTGTCTGTCTAAAATTTTCTGTTTAAAATTTTTCTATAAAAAATTTTCTGTCTAAAATTTTTCTATAGAAAATTTTTTGTCTAAAATTTTTCTATAGAAAATTTTGTATCTAAAATTTTTCTATAGAAAATTTTGTATCTAAAATTTTTCTATGGAAAATTTTCTGGCTAAAATTTTTCTATAGAAAATTTTCTGTCTAAAATTTTTCTATAGAAAATTTTCTGTCTAAAATTTTTCTATAGAAAATTTTCTGTCTAAAATTTTTCTATAGAAAATTTTCTGTCTAAAATTTTTCTATAGAAAATTTTCTGTCTAAAATTTTTCTATAGAAAATTTTCTGTCTAAAATGTTTCTATAGAAAATTTTCTGTCTAAAATGTTTCTATAGAAAATTTTCTGTCTCAAATTTTTCTATAGAAAATGTTCTGTCTAAAATTTTTCTATAGAAAATTTTCTGTCTTAAATTTTTCTACAGAAAATTTTCTGTCAAAAATTTTTCGATCAAAAACTTTCGATATAAAATGTTTCTATAGAAAATTTTTTGTCTAAATTTTTCTATAGAAAATTTTCAGTCTAAAATTTTTCTATAGAAAATTTTCTGTTTAAAATTTTTCTATTTAAAATTTTTTGTCTAAAATTTTTCTATTGAAAATTTTCTGTCTAAAATTTTTCTATAGAAAATTTCCTGTCTAAAATTTTTCTATCGAAAATTTTCTGTCTAAAATTTTTCTTTAAAAACTTTTTGGTACAAAATTTGGCTTTAACTTCGTTCACTCCTCAAAATCCTTTATTAGAAAAAAATACACGAATTGATTGATTCCAAAAGAAACCAAGACTCATTCACATATAAATTTCCAATTCTTGATAATGATGCCGACGATGCCTCTAATGTCAAACATGATTTGAAAAATAAACCAGGAATTTTTCATCTTTCAAATACAAAACAAAAACCTAGCGGTTGAAGTTCTGGCAAAAACAAAAAAACAAAGAATTATGGGTGGGTGCATTAGTGGGAGAGCGTGGGTGTGTGTATGCGTGGAAAATGTAAGCAGCTCGTACGTGTGTAAGTAATACTTACAGAAAAATGTTTCACGGCAACAAAAGGAGCTGCCTCTGATGTAAACACATACATCAATATGTCAATGTGTGATAATATTGTGATGAGGAGTACAATGCAGATTTATACCCTATAAAGATGAAGATGATGTTGTAAAATTTCTATTTTTTTCTTGTCTAATGATGAGTGTATATGATTGTATTGGCGTATTTGTTAACTAAATGAGAAATCAAACAAAAATGTTCTTTTTTATGTTTTTTTTTTCTTTCTATTCTATTTGCTTCAAGATTTACATATAAATCTAAGACTGATTTAGATAAATTAGGATGTTACCAAGGTTTATATAATGTAGAGACACATGTTTAATAAATACTTATCATCGTCATCATCATTCATATTAAAAATATTCCTTCCAGAAATATTTAGCTCTTCATTAGAATCCTAGGCACAATTTTAGGGGAAAAATAATAGAGCAGTCATCTTGTTTTTGAATGTCATATTCTAAGAAGCTGTTGTAAAGAGGCTTTGATGCTCAGCAGATATTTTTGAGGAGTTTTAATGAAGAGGAGGAGTAGGAGGATGATGATGACGTCGAAGATGATGGGTGATGTTTCTATCCAGGGCGTCAATATAAGATGATTTTAATAAATATTTTGAATACATATAATGGTTATTTTTATTTTAATGCAAATGTGGGTTTTTGTTTGTACTTTTTTGGATCTTAAGTTTTTTTATGGGTTTCTCTTCTTATGTTTTCTATTACAAAATTCTTTACTTTTTTACGTGTATTCTTTATGACTTTGTCATTAGTTTAAAGCTGAGTTCTTTGTTTTTTTTTTTTTTTTTTGCTTTTAAACAATTTTCTATACATATAAAAGAAAGTCTTAAAAAATTGTAAAGTATAATAATACAGAAGTAGTCGATTCGACAAATTTTTGTATAAATTTTTTCCAAAAAAAAAAATTTTGAGTATAAAATTCTTTTAAAGAAAATTTTTGCCATACAGTTTTTTTATAGAAAATTTTCGGTATAAAATTTTTGTATACAATTTTTCTATAGAATTTTTTTTTATATATAATAAATATAATTTTATATATACAAAATTTTCTGTAAAAAATTTCTGTATAAAAGTTTTCTATAGAAAATTTTTTGCAAAAAACTTTTCTAAAGAACATTTTCGGTATAAAATTTTTCTATAGAAAATTTTCTGTATAAAATATGTCTATAAAAATTTTCTGTATAAATTTTTTTAGAAAATTTTCTATAAAAATTTTTCTGTATAATATATTTTTAAAGAAAATTTTCTGTATAAAATTTTTCCATAGAAAATTTTTTGTATAAATTTTTTTAAAAGAAAATTTTTGGTATAAAATTTTTCTAAAGAAAATTTTCGGTACAAAAGTTTTCTAAAGAAAATTTTTTGTATAAAATTTTTCTGAAGAAAATTTTTTGTATAAAATTTTTCTGAAGAAAATTTTGTGCATAAAATTTTCTTAAAGAAAATTTTTTGCATAAAATTTTTTTTAAAGAAAATTTTCGGTGGAAAGTTTTTCTTTAGAAAATTTTCAAATTTTTTTTTTTTTTAAATGTCTATAAAAAATTTTCGATAGAAAGTTTTCTTTATAATTTTTATAATTTTTTGGAAAATTTTCTGTATAAAATTGTTGTAAAGAAAATTTTCGGTATAAAATTTGTCTATAGAAAATTCTCTTATAAAATTTTTCAGTTGAAAGTTTTGTGTATAAAATATTTCTATAAAAAATTTCTATAGAAAATTTTCTTTAGAAAGTTTTTATTTAGAAAATTTTCTGTATAAAATTGTTCAATAGAAAATTTTGTGTATATAATTTTTCTATAGAAAATTTTGTGTATAAAATTTTTCTATAGAAAATTTTGTGTAAAATTTTTCTTAATAAAATTGTTTGTATAAAATTTTTCTAAAGAAAATTTTTGGTATAAAATTTCAGTATGAATTTTTCTGTAGAAAATGCTCTCATAAAATTTTTCTATAGAACATTCTTTTATAAAATTTTTCTACAGAAAATTCTCTTATAAAATTTTTCTATAGAAAATTCTCTTATAAAATTTTTCTATAGAAAATTCTCTTATAAAATTTTTCTATACAAAATTCTCTTATAAAATTTTTCTATAGAAAAATTTTTTGTATAAAATATTTCGATTAAAATTTTTTTTGTATAAAATTTTCTATAGAAAATATTTTAAAAAGTTTTCCTTTAGAAAATTTTCTGTATAAAATATTTCTATTAATAATTTTATTCTTTTCTATAGAAAATTTTCTTTATACAATATTTCTATAAAAAATTTTCTGTACAAAATTTTCTATAGAACATTTTCTTTAGCAAAATTTTCTTTATAAAATTTTCTATATAAAATTTTCTGTATAAAATTTTCCATATAAATTTTTCTGTATAAAGTTTTTTTTATAGAAAATTTTCTGTATAATTTTTTTATATAAAATATTTCGATAAAAATTTTTTTTGTATAAAATTTTCTATAGAAAATATTTTAAAAAGTTTTCCTTTAGAAAATTTTCTGTATATAATATTTCTATAGAAAATTCTATTCTTTTTTATAGAAAATTTTCTATATACAATATTTCTATAAAAAATTTTCTGTACAAAATTTTCTATAGAACATTTTCTTTAGCAAAATTTTCTTTATAAAATTTTCTTTAGAAAATTTTCTGTATAAAATTTTCCATATACATTTTTCTGTATAAAGTTTTTTTATAGAAAATTTTCTGTATAATTTTTTTATATAAAATATTTCGATAAATATTTTTTTAGTATAAAATTTTCTATAGAAAATTTTTTAGAAAGTTTTCCTTTAGAAAATTTTTTGTATAAAATATTTCTATAGATAATTCTATTCTTTTCTATACAAAATTTTCTCTATAAAATATTTCTATAAAAATTTTTTTGTACAAAATTTTTTATAGAACATTTTCTTTAGCAAAATTTTCTTTATAAAATTTTCTATATAAAATTTTCTTTAGAAAATTTTCTGTATAAAATTTTCCATATAAATTATTCTGTATAAAGTTTTTTTATAGAAAATTTTCTGTATAATTTTTTTATATAAAATATTTCGATAAAAATTTTTCTTGTATAAAATTTTCTATAGAAATTTTTTTAGAGAGTTTTCCTTTAGAAAATTTTTTGTATAAAATATTTCTATAGAAAATTCTATTCTTTTCTATATAAAATTTTCTGTATACAATATTTCTATAAAAAAAATTCTGTACAAAATTTTCTATAGAACATTTTCTTTAGCAAAATTTTCTTTATAAAATTTTCTATGTAAAATTTTCTTTATAAAATTTTCTATATAAAATTTTCTTTATAAAATTTTCTTCAGAAAATTTTCTTTAGAAAATTTTCTATATAAAATTTTCTATATAAAATTTTCTTTAGAAAATTTTCTGTATAAAATTTTTCATATAAATTTTTCTGTATAAAGTTTTTTTATAGAAAATTTACTGTATAAGGTTTTTTTATAGAAAATTTTCTGTATAAAATTTTTTGTATAACATTTTTTTTATAAAAAATTTTTGTATAAAAATTTTATTTAGGAATATTTTGTATAGCCCTAACGACCTATATATCTTGTTTACCAGTTTCGGCTTTAACTTCGTTTACTCCTTAAAGTCTCTTATTTGAAAAAACCTTTAATTAATTGAGTCAAAAGAAAACCAAGACCCATTTACTTATAAATTTCCAATTCTTGATAATTATGCCGACTTTGCCTTTGATGTCAAACATGACAATTACATTTTAATTAAGATTGAGGTCTGTTAGAAAGTCAATGTACCTAATATTTCAATAAGTACCAGAAAACCGAAAAAGTCATAAAATCAAAGAATTTCAGAATCCCATTCCACATGGAATTTTCTGTTAAATTTCTGCAAATCCTCCAGTTTTTCAAAATTAAATAATTTCATCATTTTCTCTGCCAAATTATCTTTGAGGGTATTCATTCCGCTAAAAATAGCTTTCCTTAATTTATGTTTATCATCTTAGATAACCTCTTAAAAATTCTTAGCTCCTCAAAATGTTCTTCATAATTTTTTAAATCTTTCAAATACATTCAACTTAGCAATATTTACTACATAATGATTTTCATATTTAGAATATATTAATATATACAGAGAATTTATTAAAGATGACATTTTTTTGATATAAGGTTTTAAAACACACAAATTTTTATATATATGTTTAAGCAGCTTTTTTGCTTTTTTGAAAAAATTAATGATTTATTACAAAATAATCTATTGAAAACGATACGTTCGCAAATACTCATTATCTAAACACAGGGACACAAAAAAAAATTTTCTAAAGTTTTCCATAAAAAATTTTCTTTATAAAATTTGTCTATAGAAAATTTCCTATAATTTTCTATGTAAAACTTTTTTATACAAAATTTTCTGTGTAAACTTTTCTACACAATATTTTCAGTATAAATTTTTTTTTTTATAAAATCTGTGTTCTTTATAAAATTTTTCTAAACCAAAATTTATTTTTTTTGTCTTATTTTTTTATTAATTTTTTACTTGACGTAAACGTAATGTTTGTTCCCCCGTGTTATTTTTCCATTTTTTCACAAGTCATTGCACTTTGTAGTACTTTTTTATGTGTATTTAAAAATAATTCTATACTTCTTTTTTACCAAAGATTTTTACAATATAAACCCATACAATAATACACGCACTCACACACTAAATAAATATGTTGTTATATCCTTTTTTTAGTCCTCATTGGCAACCAGTATCACATATTCCTTATATACATACAATGTATGAAATTTAGCTGATGATGTTGGCTTACGTTGATACAAATTCTTGTACCACATTTTTTTTCAGGAAATATCTGCACGATTTCCTAATGATTGAACCAATTTTGCGTATTAATTGAAATAGAAAAAAAAAGGTTCCTACATTGTTGGGTTGAAATTCCAAGGTAACTGCTTTATTGCGCAATTAACTAAATGACATGTTATACAAGAAAATAGAGCCTAAAAGATAAATATTTGTTAAGTTATGGATAAGGGAGAATCAGTTGATGAAAATACATGGGCGAAACGATTTTAAAAAGGTTTTAAAAGATTATACTGATGTTTAACTTAATATGTTATTTATATGAATTAGAAATTTTTTTTATAAAAATAATAAATTTTTGAAAAATTTCCTATAAAAAAAGGAAATTTTTGAAAAATTTCCTATAAAAAAAGGAAATTTTTGAAAAATTTCCTATAAAAAAAGGAAATTTTTGAAAAATTTCCAATAAAAAAAGGAAATTTTTGAAAAATTTCCTGTAAAAAAGGAAATTTTTGAAAAATTTCCTATAAAAAAAGGAAATTTTTGAAAAATTTCCTATAAAAAAAGGAAATTTTTTAAAAATTTCCTATAAAATAAGGAAATTTTTGAAAAATTTCCTATAAAAAAAGGAAATTTTTGAAAAATTTCCTATAAAAAAGGAAATTTTTGAAAAATTTCCTATAAAAAAAGGAAATTTTTGAAAAATTTCCTATAAAAAAAGGAAATTTTTGAAAAATTTCCTATAAAAAAGGAAATTTTTGAAAAATTTCCTATAAAAAAAGGAAATTTTTGAAAAATTTCTTATCAAAAACGGAAATTTTTGAAAAATTTTTTATAAAAAAAGAAAATTTTTGAAAAATTTTCTATACGAAAAGGAAGTTTTTGAAAAATTTCCTATGAAAATAGGAAATTTTTGAAAAATTTCCTATAAAAATAGGAAATTTTTGAGAAATTTCCTACAAAAATAGGAAATTTTTGAAAAATTCCCTATATAGGAAATTTTTGAAAAATTTCCTAAAAATAGGAAATTTTTGAAAAATTTCCTATAAAAATAGGAAATTTTTGAAAAATTTCCTATAAAAATAGGAAATTTTTGAAAAATTTCCTATAAAAATAAGAAATTTTTGAAAAATTTCCTATAAAAATAAGAAATTTTTAAAAAATTTCCTATAAAAATAGGAAATTTTTGAAAAATTTCCTATAAAAATAGGAAATTTGAAAAATTTCCTATCAACATAGGACTTTTTTGAAAAATTTCCTATCAAAATAGGACTTTTTTGAAAAATTTCCTATCAAAATAGGTTTTTTTTGAAAAATTTCCTATCAAAAAAGGAAATTTTTGAAAAATTTCCTATAAAAATAGGAAATTTTTGAAAAATTTCCTATAAAAATAGGAAATTTTTGAAAAATTTCCTATAAAAATAGGAAATTTTTAAAAAATTTCCTATAAAAATAGGAAATTATTGAAAAATTTCCTATAAAAATAGGAAATTATTGAAAAATTTCCTATAAAAATAGGAAATTTTTGAAAAATTTCCTATAAAAATAGGAAATTTTTGAAAAATTTCCTATAAAAATAGGAATTTTTTGAAAAATATCCTATAAAAATAGGAATTTTTTGAAAAATTTCCTATCAAAATAGGACTTTTTTGAAAAATTTCCTATCAAAAAAGGAAATTTTTGAAAAATTTCCTATAAAAAAAGGAAATTTTTGAAAAATTTCCTATAAAAAAAGGAAATTTTTGAAAAATTTCCTATAAAAAAAGGAAATTTTTGAAAAATTTCCTATAAAAAAAGGTAATTTTTGAAAAATTTCCTATAAAAAAAGGAAATTTTTGAAAATTTTCCTATAAAAAAAGGAAATTTTTGAAAAATTTCCTATAAAAAAAAGGAAATTTTTGAAAAATTTTCTATAAAAAAAGGAAATTTTTGAAAATTTTCCTATAAAAAAAGGAAATTTTTGAAAATTTTCCTATAAAAAAAGGAAATTTTTGAAAAATTTCCTATAAAAAAAGGAAATTTTTGAAAAATTTCCTATAAAAAAAGGAAATTTTTGAAAAATTTCCTATAAAAAAAGGAAATTTTTGAAAAATTTCTTATAAAAATAGGACATTTTTGTAAAATTTCCTATAAAAATAGGAAATTTTTGAAAAATTTCCTATAAAAATAGGAAATTTTTGAAAAATTTCCTATAAAAATAGGAAATTTTTGAAAAATTTCCTATAAAAATAGGAAATTTTTGAAAAATTTCCTATAAAAATAGGAAATTTTTGAAAAATTTCCTATAAAAATAGGAAATTTTTGAAAAATTTCCTATAAAAATAGGAAATTTTTGAAAAATTTCCTATAAAAATAGGAAATTTTTGAAAAATTTCCTATAAAAATAGGAAATTTTTGAAAAATTTCCTATAAAAATAGGAAATTTTTGAAAAATTTCCTATAAAAATAGGAAATTTTTGAAAAATTTCCTATAAAAATAGGAAATTTTTGAAAAATTTCCTATAAAAATAGGAAATTTTTGAAAAATTTCCTATAAAAATAGGAAATTTTTGAAAAATTTCCTATAAAAATAGGAAATTTTTGAAAAATTTCCTATAAAAATAGGAAATTTTTGAAAAATTTCCTATAAAAATAGGAAATTTTTGAAAAATTTCCTATAAAAATAGGAAATTTTTGAAAAATTTCCTATAAAAATAGGAAATTTTTGAAAAATTTCCTATAAAAATAGGAAATTTTTGAAAAATTTCCTATAAAAATAGGAAATTTTTGAAAAATTTCCTATAAAAATAGGAAATTTTTGAAAAATTTCCTATAAAAATAGGAAATTTTTGAAAAATTTCCTATAAAAATAGGAAATTTTTGAAAAATTTCCTATAAAAATAGGAAATTTTCGAAAAATTTCCTATAAAAAAAATTAAATTTATGGAAAATTTCCTATAAAAATAAGAAATTGATCCAGCTTCTATTAGCCAAAGCTATAAAATAAGTTTACTTTGTCAATAGTTCTAAAACTTTTTACCTAATATTTTTGCTTAAAAAATTTAGCCGTAAACTTTATTTTAATAAGAGCTCCTTTTTCATCCTATTTTTCAACAGCTTTTATATTTTTCATCCAAAATAAAAAATTTCCCTAAAAAAAAATTGTCTATAATCGTGTTTGCATGATTTATGACATTTTCTTAATACAAAAAGTTTTCTTTTTTTCGCTATTTGTATAAATTTTGATCCAATCCAATATAAAAATATATATATATATTCTTCATACTCCTCATGGCTTAGAGATACTCGTATTATAAAAATTTCAAATATTTTGCTATTGTTAAAGCTCAGGATATTTATTGGCAATGATGCTGTTATGCAAAAGTGCTGTTGGTTGCTGCTGTCCTAGAGATCTGGAGCACTTATCAAATTCCATCATATTTGATATGTTGATTTTTATATACAAAAATATGGTAATATAATATGAACAGCAAAAAAAAAAGAAGAAATAACTTGAAAATAAACTCAAATATCAAAGTTATAAAAGTTACAAACTTATTGGATTTTGTATATACTCACACATATGCATTTATAGGGATAAATGAAAGCTTTAAAGTAATCGTGTGTGTGTGTGTGAGAGAAAACTGGATGAAAATGATATTTAAAGTTGGCTGTTATATTGTTGTAAATTGTTGGATGTTATTTTTGTTGTTGTTTTACTTATATCTCTGGCAAAGAATCTTAAAGTTTTATATGGGTATAAATCAATCATAACTTATGTCATATTTTGCATAAAAACAAACAAATAGTTAGACATTATCAGCAGCAGCATACAGTGGGGGATTTCCAAAAAAATATTGTGCCTCCAGTTTAATAGAAGAATTTAATAGAAGAAATGGTATATTTTTATAGAAAATTTTTCAAAATTTTCCTATTTTTATAGAAAATATTTCTAAAATTTCCTATTTTATAGGAAAATTTTCAAAAAATTCCTAGTTTTATAGGAAATTTTTCAAAAATTTCCTATTTTTATAGGAAATTTTTCAAAATATTTCCTATTTTTATAGGAAATTTTTCAAAATATTTCCTATTTTTATAGGAAATTTTTCAAAATATTTCCTATTTTTATAGGAAACTTTTCAAAATATTTCCTATTTTTATAGGAAACTTTTTAAAATATTTCCTATTTTTATAGAAAATGTTTAAAAAATTTCCTATTTTTATAGGACATTTTTAAAAAGTTTCTTATTATATAGGAAATTTTCCAAAAGTTTTATATTTTTATAGGAAAATTTTCAAAAATTTCCTATTTTTATAGGAAATTTAAAAAAAAAACAGGAAATTTTTCAAAAATTTCCTATTTTTTTTAGGAAGTTTTTCAAAAATTTCCCATTTTTATGGGAAATTTTTCAAAAATTTCCTATTTTTATAGGAAATTTTTCAAAAATTTCCTATTTTTATAGGAAATTTTTCAAAAATTTCCTATTTTTATAGGAAATTTTTCAAAAATTTCCTATTTTTATAGGAAATTTTCCAAAAATTTTCTATTTTTATAGGAAATTTTCCAAAAATTTTCTATTTTTATAGGAAATTTTCCAAAAATTTTCTATTTTTATAGGAAATTTTCCAAAAATTTTCTATTTTTATAGGAAATTTTCCAAAAATTTTCTATTTTTATAGGAAATTTTCCAAAAATTTTCTATTTTTATAGGAAATTTTCCAAAAATTTTCTATTTTTATAGGAAATTTTCCAAAAATTTTCTATTTTTATAGGAAATTTTCCAAAAATTTTCTATTTTTATAGGAAATTTTCCAAAAATTTTCTATTTTTATAGCAAATTTTCAAAAAAAATTTCTATTTTTATAGCAAATTTTCCAAAAATTTTCTATTTTTATAGGAAATTTTCCAAAAATTTTTTATTTTTATAGGAAATTTTCCAAAAATTTTCTATTTTTATAGGAAATTTTCCAAAAATTTTCTATTTTTATGGGAAACTTTCCAAAAATTTTCTATTTTTATAGGAAATTTTCCAAAAATTTTCTATTTTTATAGGAAATTTTCCAAAAATTTTCTATTTTTATAGGAAATTTTCCAAAAATTTTCTATTTTTATAGGAAATTTTCCAAAAATTTTCTATTTTTATAAAAAATTTTCCAAAAATTTTCTATTTTTATAGGAAATTTTTCAAAAATTTTCTATTTTTATAGGAAATTTTCCAAAAATTTTCTATTTTTATAGGAAATTTTCCAAAAATTTTCTATTTTTATAGGAAATTGTTCAAAAATTTCCAATTTTAATGGGAAATTGTTCAAAATGTCCTATTTTTATAGGAAATTTTTCAAATTATTTTATATTTATATAGGAAATTTTTCAAATTATTTCTTATTTTTATAGAAAATTTTTCATATTATTTCATATTTTTATAGAAAATTTTTAAAATTATTTCATATTTTTAAAGAAAATTTTTAAAATTATTTCATATTTTTATAGAAAATTTTTCAAAAATTTCCCTTTTTTATAGGAAATTTTTCAAAAATTTCTTGTTTTCATAAGAAATTTTTGAAAAATTTCCTGTTTTTATAGAAAAATTTTCAAAAATTTCCTGTTTTTATAGGAAAATTTTCAAAAATTTCCTGTTTTTATAGGAAATTTTTCAAAAATTTCCTGTTTTTACAGGAAATTTTTCAAAAAATTCCTGTTTTTATAGGAAATATTTCGAAAATTTCCTGTTTTTATAGGAAATTTTTCAAAATTTCCCGTTTTTATAGGAAATTTTTTCAAAAATTTCCCGTTTTTATCGAAAAGTTTTCAACATTTTTTTGTTTTTATAGGAAATTTTTCAAAAATTTCCTATTTTTATTGGAAATTTTTCAAAAATTTCCTATTTTTATAGGAAAATTTTCAAAAATTTCTTATTATTATAGGAATATTTCATATTTTTATAGAAAATTTTTCAAAAATTTCCTGTTTTTATAGGAAATTTTTCAGAAATTTCCTATTTTTATAGGAAATTTGATCCAAGAAAGAACTTAATCAATTTTGGTTGAAATCCGTCCACTCCTTGGGGTACCTGCCTTTGACCTCTATTTTCCACTTATTATTTTATTCTTAAGTCGCAATTCTCCACAGAATTTTATGAAATTCGATAAACATCTATTGTTTGGTCCGAAAAAGAGCTCTACTAATTTTGGTTGAATTTAGTTAAAACCTTACGCCTAAACGACTGCAACACTTTTTGCTTAAATTAAACATAACAATTTATGTGACTTTTTTCAGAAAATTTGTAACTTTGTTCTACGATCTTTAAATTTATGTGAATTTCTTCCGCTCAACCTAAATAAGAGACTTTAAGCTTTCACGTAGTTATAGTGTCATCATCAAGCAAAACCGAGAGAACCTAGTTTTTGTCCAAAGAAAATCGAAAACACTGAATTTTGTAGAGCTTTTTTGATTTTCTTATATCTCCTAAACTTTATAAGAGATTAAGTTATTTTCTTGGGCAGACTAAAACCAAGGTTCCGTGTCTTAATTAAATCGACACCAAGATTAAAGCTTTGAAACTAAATTCGATGCATGAGCTACTGAGTTTGATTAAAAATTTAAGCACTTTTCGTTTTGGAATATTAAGCAAATTTCAATAGCATTTTTATAACGCACAATATTAGTTTTTCTTGAGAACAATTCTTCTTCTGTTATCCTTGACTCCCAGTGGAGCATAGGGCCTCAACCATCCTTTTATATCGAACTCTATTGCGAGATGTTAGACATACATCATTCCATGAATCGTTTGCTGCTTGTAACTCCACATCAACACGACGGCCGCTTCCTTGTGGATTCCAACGAAGCTCTTGCCGAGCAATGTTGGTATTTGGCCTTCGAAGTGTATGGCCTATCCATTGCCATTTCCGTTGACATACCTCTATAGAAGAAGGGATTTGGTTTGTAGCATTTAGTAGATCTTCATTTCTAATGCGATTTGCCCACCATATATTAAGGATTTGCCGCAAGCATTTGTTTGTAAAGGTTTGTAGGCGCTTATCGATGGCATTTGTACGTCTCCAAGTTTCGCAGCCGTAATACAAGATGGAAGAACAATTATTTATCCTTAATATCTATCCTATTCTCTATAGAACTGTATCATAAGATTTTTCAAAAGTGGTGGTCAAAAATTGTTTTTTTTTTTTCACAATAAATAGTTCTATTAAGCTTAAATCTTTGATTTATTTTCCCTTCATTTTCCACATCCCCCACTGTGCAGCAGCTAAGTAATATATTTTATCTTGCCGTTTGTTGTCTGTATTGCTCATATTTTTTGAGTTATTTGTTTGGTAAGATAAATACGTTTATATCTATAGTGTTTTTTCTTCTTCTAGATTCCTGTAAAAACTACTCTAAAGTATTTGTCGTTGTTAGCTTTTTTTTGCTAATGCTGTAAATGACACTTTAGTATGTTTTACCAAACAACCATACATACATAACATAACTCGCATATATAAACTCATACTAATAATCCATTGGATTGGTGTGGCGTCATTGTTTATTCTATGACAGGCGGGTCGTTAATATGGGGATTTTGTATGACAGACAAACATACAAAGTTTGAGTACAAATACTCAAATAAACTGAAAGTGTTCACAAAAACACACATATTTACTAACATACAAAATTTTAACAAATAGTTGTACATATACAGACATACATATATATATACATATGTAGATATGTATGTATTTATGTCATCTAAAAAAGTCACAGAGGATCTAGTACTCATGTGAACTAGAACCATGTTTTAGTTCCTTACTTTCTCAAATTCAAGTTAAAGCTGTGTTATAGTCTGTCTTTCTGTCTATCTTAGCTGGGATTGTCTGTAAAAGTGTCCCTCTATCCAATCATCCATCCGTCTGTCCCTCTCTGTCGTCTTCATATATGAATTGTTGTTAAAACACTTGCTTTGCATTTGTTACTTGTACAAATTGTCATGTCGAGACAGATATATTACTGACACTGGCTTAAAATATAAATTCATCCCAAAAAAAGACGAAAAAAAAATATGGGAAATAAAAAATAAAACAGCTTAAGCTTTGTTATGCTTAGGATAAACCATAAGTACATTTCTAGATCTCTACAGAAACTGAACATACTCGTACATACGTATACTGGGTCTTTGTATCTGTGAGGATTTTTTTTTATTAAAAATCCATGTCATGGATATTTTAATGCTCTAAAAACAAATAGGAATTGGTCACTAAAGGAAATTTTAAATATTTATTACAACTTCATAATAAATCTACTACTTCAAACAACATGATTTTCTTTTACATAACGTTTAATACCTTTGCATTACCTTGCATTACTTTGTTATGATTTGGTGGATGGATTTTCAAAGATGCAGTGTTAATGCTTAAAGTAATTTTTATAATTCAAGCAAAACTTCAATATAAAATCAGATGCACTTTGAACACAATTTTCTGCATTACTATTCCAATCTATTTGCCACTTAATGTTTTTTTTTTATAAATTTAATACCTTTTGGTTCTTTAATGCATTACTTTGTTGTTCAAACTCTATGATTTCCTCTTACATAACGTTTATTTCCTTTTGCATTACTTTGGGACGTTTTCCGAAGATTCAGTGTTAATGCATAAAGGCATTTTCCTTAGTTCAAGCAAAGTAAATTTAATACCCTTTAGTCCTTGAATGCATTACTTTATTGTTCAAACTCTAAGATTTCCACTTACATAACGCATAATACCTTTGCATTACTTTGGAAAGCTTTTCAAAGAATCAGTATTAATGCTTAAAGGGATTTTCATTAATTCAAGCAAAACTTTAACGTAAAATCTGTTAAATTTGTAAAACAATTTTCTGCATTACTATTCCTATCAAGTTGGCATTTCATGCATTACTTAGAGGATCTTTTTTTTGAATTTGTTATTATTTCGTGCCTGAGTGAATAAAGTAAAATTTCGTTTCAATAACAAAAAACTGTTTTATCATAAATGTTTTTTTTTATAAACTTAATGCATTACTTTAATGCAATTACTTTGTTGTTCAAACTCTATGATTTCCTCTTACGTAACATTTATTACCTTTGCATTACTTTGGGATGCTTTTCAAAGATTCAGTGTTAATGCTTAAAGGGATTTTCATTAGTTCAACCTAAACTTCAACATAAAATCTGATACATTTTTAAAACAATTTTTTGCATTACTATTCCTAATAATTTGGCACTTCATGCATTACTTAGAGGATCTTTTTGAATTTGTTATTATTACGTGTCTGAGTGAAATTTAGTAATTATAAAGTAAAATTTCGTTTCAATAGCAAAAAATTGTTTTATCATAAATGTTTTTTTTTATAAACTTAATGCATTACTTTGCTGTTCAAACTCTATGATTTTCTCTTACACAACGTTTATTACCTTTGCATTACTTTGGAAAGCTTTTCAAAGATTCAGTGTTAATGCTTAAAGGGATTTTCATTAGTTCAAGCAAAACTTCATCGTAAAATCTGTTTAATTTGTAAAACCATTTTCTGCATTACTATTTCAATCAATTAGGCACTTCATGCATTACTTAAAGGATCTTTCTGAATTTGTTATTATTCCGTGCCTGAGTGAAATTTAGTTATTATAAAGTTAAATTTCGTTTCAATAACAAAAAACTGTTTTATCATAAATGTTTTTTTTATAAACTTAATGCATTACTTTGCTGTTCAAACTCTATGATTTCCTCTTACGTAACGTTTATTACCTTTGCATTACTTTGGAATGCCTTTATCAATTTTCAAGGTTTTAGTGTTAATGCTTAAAGGGATTTTCATTAGGCAAAACTTCAATGTAAAATCTGTTAAATTTGTAAAAATATTTTCTGCATTACTATTCCTATCAATTTAGCACTTCATGCATTACTTAGAGGATCTTTTTTTAAATTTGTTATTATTTTGTGCCTGAGTGAAATTTAGTAATTATAAAGTAAAATTTCGTTTCAATAGCAAAAAACTGTTTTATCATAAATGTTTTCTTTTTTATAAACTTAATGCATTACTTTGTTGTTCAAACTCTATGATTTCCTCTTACGTAACATTTATTACCTTTGCATTACTTTGGAATGCTTTTCAAAGATTCAGTGTTAATGCTTAAAGGGATTTTCATTAGTTTAAGCAAAACTTCAATATAAAACCTGTTAAATTTGCAAAACAATTTTTTGCATTACTATTCCTATCAATTTGGCACTTCATGCATTACTTAGAGAATCTTTTTGGATTTATCATTATTCCGAGAATGAGTGAAATTTAGTTATTATGAATTAAAACTTCGTTTCAGTAAAAAAAAATGTTTTATAATCTAAAGTTATTTTATATATAAATTTAATACCTTTAAGTTCCTTAATGCATTACTTAGAGTGGTATTTCGGTAAGTTAAATTAAATAGATAATTAGGCATTTTTTTTATCAGCACAAATCCATCTATCGATTTTCTATATCTTTATAACAAATGTTCCCGTCTATTTGTATGTTGTTTGTTGGAAAGGCTCTCCGAAACTAGCGCATCGATTTTTCTGAAATTTTGACAGTGAATTATGGTGTGACCGGTTGTTAAAATAGGCTAGGTTTTTTTTCAAAATCTCAAGTGGGCGTGGCCCCTCTAATATAACTCATATATTTTAAATGACAAATATAGGCAACCGAAAGGCCTGATATTTCTGAAATTTTGATAATAAAACAGGCCAGATCTTTTTTTGAAATCTCAAGTGGGCGTGACCCCACCCATGTAAGTAAGATATTAAAAATTACAAATATTGATAATCCAACCGACCGATTTTTCTGAAATTTAGCCAGTGTGGTAAAGTGTGACCGGTGGTTAAAGTAGGCTAGATTTTATTTGAAATCTCAAGTGACCCCTTCCATATATATCAAATATTGAAAATGATAAATATAGGTGAAATTTTGATATTAAAATTAGGCAAGAGTTTTTTCTGAAATCTCAAGTGGGCGTGACCCCTCCTTCATATATTAAAAATGACAAATATAATTTGACCGGGAGGACGGATTTTTCTGAAATTTTGACAGTATGTTAAGGTGTAACCGGTGGGTAAAGTATGTCATGTTTTTTTTAGTCTCAAGTGGGCGTGACCCCTTCCATATAAGTCAAATATTTAAAGTGGCAAATATGGTTAACCAAACTGACCGATTTTCCTGAAATTAAGACAGTATGGTTAGGTGTGAGCAGTGGTTTAAATAGGCAAGGTTTTTTTCTGAAATCTCAAGTGGGCGGTGCCCCTCCCATATAACTTATATATTAAAAATGACAAATATAGATGACAGAGCTGATCGATTTTCTGGAATTTTGACGGTATATTAAGGTTTTAAAATAAGCTTTATATTTTTTTAATCTTAAGTCGGCGTGACCCTTCCCATTCTTCTGTTATCCTTGACTCCCAGTGGAGCATAGGGCCTGCCATATAAGTCAAAACTTAAAAATGACAAATATGGATGACCGTTTTTTCAGAAATTTTAATTGTATGTGTATGACCGGTGGGTAAAATAGGCTTGGTTTTTTTTTAATCTCAAATGGGCGTGAAAACGATTTTACCCAATTAATTAAAGTTTTAAATATGGATATTTTCATACTATAGGATAGTTTTTCGTTTTTCTATTTTTTGAAAATGGACCAACGAGGACCTGGGAATTGAAAAATGAGGATAAAATTCCCCTTTTCTTTTAAATTGTATATCTTGAGAGTGGTTGGACCAATGAAGATATTTTTTTTCTAAATGTCTTTTTTTAATCCAAGTTCTACATTAAGAAAAATTTACCATGCCCACTTTTACGACCTCTTTTTTTGATTTATCTAAAATAGGAAAACGGTTAAACGGATATTGGTGATATGGTTGGTGTTTGATAATAGTTTGACAGACGATTGTTTGAAGATTTTTCATTATTATTTGATGATTGTTTTCGATTGTTTGACAGTTGACTGATGACTGTTGGAAAATTTTAATGATTGTTTGATAATTGCTTCACGATAATCTGGCGATTTTATGACATTAGTTTGATAATTTTTTAACGATTGATTGATGGTTGTTTGATGATTGACTGACGAGTGTTTAATGATTTTTAATGATTGCTCGATAGTTGTTTCACGATTGACTGACGATTGTTTGATGATTGTTTAACGATTGTTTGATAGTTATTTGAAATATTGTTTGATATTTAACGTTTAAATCACACCTTAATCAGTAGTACTGCCATTCACTAAAGTCAATTAATAATACATATCGCACTTGTTTAACAAGAGGGTATTAACTCAAAATTTTTAAATTTTTACTTTTTAGAAGAAATTGATGTCTAGTGGTCTTATCTACCCATTGTAAAAATCTGACATTATTTTCACTATAATTTCGCCAAAAAACTATAGTTTTACCCTTCTTCTTTATATGAAAGTAGTAGTAAAATAAAATAGTTTTTTGACTCTATTGAAAATTTTAAATTTTGAGTTAATACCCTCTTGTTGATCAAGTGCGATATATGCAAATGCTTTAATAAAGGATTCAATTGAAAAATTAATAAAAAAAAATATTTCATAATTCTTAATTTTTAAAGAAGTGTTAACACAGCAATAAGTTAAAATCTTTAACTAGCAACCCGGGCAATGCCGGGTAAAATCAGCTAGTTTTTAATTAAAATTAAAATTTTTGCTTATAATTCTTATTATTACTAAAAATTAAAATTTTGACTTAAATTGAAATTTTTACCTAAAATTTTAGTTTTTAATACAAATTAAAATTTCTACTAAAAATCAAAATTTTTTCCCAAAAATCAAAATTTTGCCTAAAAATTTAAATTCATTTCAGAACAAATTTTAAGCCTCACCCAAATATTTCTATATACAATTAATGAAATTTAAAATACATACATTTTTAAAGTATGTGATTAATTAAAACATTCCACACAAAAATACAGTAACTTAAATTTTTGTATACCCTTCACCACCATAGGTGGAAAGGGTATTATAAGTTTGTGCTGATGTTTGTAACGCATAGAAATATTTGTCTAAGACCCACCTTTTAGTATACCAATAGACTTAGAATCACTTTCTGAGTCGATTTAGCGATGTCCGCCCGTCCGTCCGTCTGGCTGGCTGGATCCCCATGTAAACCTTGTAATCAAACTACAGGTCGCAATTATAAAGATAATTTGATGAAATTTGTCACAGATAATTTTTTTGATAATGGGACCATGGCTATTGAAATTGGTCAAAATCGGTCCATTATTTATGGTACCTCCCATAGGTCCCACTTTCCGGAATTCCTATATTGGCCACAAGTATCAAAATTTTTTCATGAAATTTAAATGAGATACTGCTTATGTAAACCTAAATCACTGTACCAAATTTCGTTGAAATCGGTCCACATTTGACCATAGCTCCCATACAAACTCTTCTTCAAAAACGCACTAAATGAGACGAAAAATCACTAAAACGCTCGTAAATCTAAAGATAATGAAAATTTTGGGTTTATTTTTTGCATACATAATTTTTGTAACAACTGTAATCAATTTTCCAATTTTTAATCGGTCCACATTTGACCCTAGCTCTCATATAAGTCCAAATGACGAAAACAGCTTAAATATATAAGATTTGAGAAAATGTTTGTATGATGGCAAAATTTAGCAAATATTTGTCTTTATACAGGAAAAATAACACCTTTGACCTTAGTGGTGAAGGGTATCGTATGGTCGGCTTGACCGACTATAGCGCTTTCTTACTTGTTATATAATAAAAATATTTATTTAATATTAATAACAAAACTAGTTAAAATATATTCTGAAATAAAAAAACCCAAAAAATTTAACAAAACTTTTAACATTTTTCATTTAAACCAAAAATACTGGAAAAAAAATTTACATAGTTTTAGTTTAAAATATACAAAAAAACCAAAAACCAAATAAATATACAATTTTTCAAAAGCATCTACTACATTCATACAGATACGAGTAATGTCCATCCATCCTTCTATATAAATTTCAAGTCAAAGTTGTTTATTGCCCATATTCACTTCAAGCATATGAGAGCAATTTTATGAAATTTCCATTTGTGAATTTGTTTACTTCAATGTTAACCAAAAAAACTGCAACAAAAAACGCCGGAAAATCCGAGAACAACCAAAAGATCTATCCATATATTTTTCCATTTTCTGAAACGAAAAAAAAAATCAGATTTTCTGTTTATTTGTAGTATTTGTCCATTTAGAATTTTGAAATGGTTCAAAAAAAATCTAAAAAAGAAAAAACATTTTTGAAAACCTAACACATGCATGCACAATCATGCAGGCTAAAGTAAAACATTTTTTCCATTTTATTTTTAAGTGCCTAAGTGTAGGCGCATAAAAGAGCTGTATATGGCCTATAAATCATTACACAGCCAAAATATTTGCCCAGAGATATGATGGGCAAAAATAGAAAAAAAATTTTAGATAAACAACAACAAAAAATCCTTATATGGAACAAAAATATTTATTTTCCATATGTATTCATTTACTAGCATTTATTTACTGAATTTTTATTATTTTCTTTTTTACTGAGAAAATTTCTTGTGTATTGTATTTTTAGTTTTTGCAAAAATTTAATTGTTAACATTTAGTTGGAATTGTTTAGAGAATAAAACGATCCATTTAATTTGAAAGCGATTAAGTTGCATTTACAATATATTGGCCAATTAAACATTTAGGTCAGCCATGGGCAAACTATTTATTTGCTATAACTAGTTATAGAAAAAAATTCTAGACAGAGAGAAAACCACACATTATAACTTATTTGCAAGACAGAATGAATACGAATTATAGAGCCAAAACAAATATCAGCATATAGCGAAGATTATCATTTTAACAGAACCACACAACATTTTTCAGTTTGATTTGTAGAAGTCTTGAATATAACAATTTCTTCTGAGATGATTTTATTTTAAAGTTTAAGTTCTTTAAAAATGGGAACAAAAAATAGTCACTCGGGGAATATGGCGGATGATTTTTGCCATGGAAACCGCACATATGTTCAACCTTACTTTTCAGGTGGAGAAAAACTATTTTCTCAGTCAAATGCGTTTTTTTTATTTTTTATTGGGCATAAAAAGTTGGTATTATATTTGTACATTGATTGTTCTCCTCTATTGAAGCTGGACAACAAGAAAAATATCTCGTGTATACCAAAAAACGCTTGCCATGACTCTATTATCTGCAAATCCTCCCTTCTTCTCTTCCGACCCAGACAAACCCACTGTTTGGTCTCATCATAAACTTTTTGTACTCTCTTCCTATATCCTCCTAAAAGTATGCAAAATGATTTTCTGAAAACTAAGATTTCTACTCGTGCTAAGTCTAAAATTCTATGCTGATTTTTATCAAACATTTTTTAATCTAAAATTTTTCTATAGAATATATTTTTATCAAAAATTTTTCCTAAAGAAATTTTTTTATTAAAAATTTAGCTATAGAAAATTTTTTTTATCAAAAATATATTAAAAATTTTTAACAAAAATTTTTCTTTAGATTTTTTATAAAATTCTACGCTGATTTTTATCAATTTTTTTTTCTGTAGAAAATTTTGTTATCAAAAATTTTTCTGTGGACAATTTTTTTATTAAAAAATGTTTCTATAGAAATTTTTTTATCTGAAATTTTTCTATAGAAAATTTTTTTTTAAAAATTTTCCATCGAATGTCTCTAAAATAAAAAAATGTTCTATAAAAAAATTCTTTATCAAAAATTTTTCTATAGAAAATTTTTTTATCAAAAATTTTTCTATAGAAAATTTTTTTTTCAAAAAGTCTTCTATAGAAATTTTTTTATCTTTAATTTTTATATCGAATTTGTCTAAAATTAAGAAATGTTCTATAAAAAAACATTTTTTCAAAAAATTTTCTCTAGAAAATTTATTTATCAAAAATTTGTTATCAAACATTTTTCTCTAGAAAAATTTTTTTTCAAAATTTTGCTATAAAAAGTTTTTTATCAAAAATTTTTCTATAAGTAATTTTTTTTATCAAAAATTTTCTATAGAAAATCTTTTATTTAAAATTTTTCTACAGAAAATTTTTTTATCAAAAATTTTTCCCTAGAATTTTTTTTCTCAAAAATTTTTCTATAGAAAATTTTTTTATCTAATATTTTTCTATAGAAAATTTTTTTATCAAAAATTTTTCTATAGAAATTTTTTTTATTAAAAATTTTTCACTAGAAAATTTTTTGTCGAAAATTTTTCTATAGAAAATTTTTTTATCAAAAATTTTTCTATAAACAATTTTTTTTATCAACAAATTTTCTATAGAAAAGTTTTTTATTTAAAATTTTTCTATAGAAAATTTTTTTATCAAAAATTTTTCTATAGAAATTTTTTTTTATCAAAAATTTTTCACTAGAAAATTTCATGTCGAAAATTTTTCTATAGAAAATTTTTCTATAAACATTTTTTTTTTACCAAAAAATTTTCTATAGAAAATTTTTTTATTTAAAATTTTTCTATAGAAAATTTTTTTATCAAAAATTTTTTATTAACTATTTTTTTTATCAAAAAATTTTCTATAGAAAATTTTTTTATCAAAAATTTTTCTATAGAAAATTTTTTAAAATGTTTTAATCAAAAATTTTTCTATTGAAATTTTTTTTATCAAAAATTTTTCTATAGAAAATTTTTTTATCTAATATTTTTCTATAGAAAATTATTTTATCATAAATTTTTCTATAGAAAATTTGTTTATCAAAAATTTTTCTATAGAAAATTTTTTTATCTAATATTTTTCCAAAGAAAATTATTTTATCATAAATTTTTCTATAGAAAATTTTTTATCAAAAATTTTTCTATAGAAATTTTTTTTATCAAAAATTTTTCACTAGAAAATTTTATGTCGAAAATTTTTCTATAGAACATTTTTTTATTAAAAATTTTTCTATAAACAATTTTTTTACCGAAAAATTTTCTAGATTTTATAGAAAATTTTTTTATTTAAAATTTTTCTATAGAAAATTTTAAATAAAAAAAAATTTTCTATAGAAAATTTTTTAATCAAAAATTTTTTAAACAAACATTTTTCTATAGAAACTTTTTTATCAAACATTTTTCTATAGAAAATTTTTTTATCTAATACTTTTCTATAGAAAATTATTTTATCATAAATTTTTCTATAGAAAATTTTTCTATAGAAATTTTTTTTATCAAAAATTTTTCACTAGAAAATTTTTTGTCGAAAATTTTTTTATTAAAAATTTTTCTATAGAAAATTTTTTTATCAAAAATTTTTCTAAAAACAATTTTTTTTATCAAAAAATTTTCTATAGAAAATTTTTTTATTTAAAATTTTTCTATAGAAAATTTTTAATTCAAAAATTTTTCTTTTTTTTTAACAAAATTTTTTATAGAAAATTTTTTAACAAAAATTTTGCTATAGAAATTTTTTTAATAAATGAATGTGATAGACTGGGATCAAGTGCGAAAAATTTTTTAACAATAATTTTTCTATAGAAATTTTTTTATCAAAAATTTTTCTATAGAATTTTTTTTATCAAAAACTTTTCTATAGAAAATTTTTTAACATTTTTCTCTAGACAATTTTTTTTATCTAAAATTTTTCTATAAAACTTTACATTAATAAATGAATGTGATAGACTGGGATCAAGTGCGAATAATTTTTCTTTTTTTAGTAATATTTACATCCCGACAATTTTGTTATTTTTTGAAAAAAATTTTTTTATCAAATATGTTTCTTTACAAATTTTTTGTCATCAACAATTTTTCTATAAAGAAATTTTCTTTATCAAACATTTTTCTATAGAAAATTTGTATCAAAAATTTTTCTCTAGAAAAATTTTTTATCAAAAATTTTTCTCTAGAAAATTTTTTTTATCAAAAATTTTTCTCTAGAAAATTTTTTTTATCAAAAATGTTTGTATTGAACAATTTTTTTATGAAAAATTTCTTATAGTCTGGGATCAAGTGCAAATAATTTTTCATTTTGAATAATATTTACATCCCCACAATTTTGTTATTTTTAAGAAAATATTTTTATAAAAAAAATTTCTCTGTAGAAAATTTTTTTATCAAAAATTTTTCTGTAGAAAAATTTTTTATCAAAATTTTTTTCTGTAGAAAATATTTTTTATCAAAACTTTTTCTGCAGAAATTATTTTTTATCAAAATTTTTCTTATAGTATCAATTCCTTATAGCATCAATTTGTTGCAATCGATTTTATTGACATTTAAATATTTTGAGGTTGCATTAGTAAAGGTTGTAGTGTCTGTAGTAAATATCTACATTTAAAATTTCTCCCACGATGTTTATGATAATATAAGAAGATAGAACTGATGGTATTTTTATGTTCTATTGTCGGTTGCAGTGTGTGTATCAAAACATATAACCTGCATGAGAAACATGTTGCGTAGACAGGTTGCAATGTGAGTAGCCACTATAAGACTTTAGATTGATTTAGGAAATAGAATAAAAATACAAATTTCATAGTTCCACTTAAGTCTTAAATGTTTCAAATACTATAACTCGAGATTTCCTTTTTCCTTATTCAAAAAATGTAAAACTTATTTCGTTCACAAACTTTTTTCTTTAAACTTTCAAATAAATTTATTCATTTATTTATGACAAAAAATACATGAACGTGTGAGTAAATTTATTTAACAAAATGCTTCAATTTCTATGAAAAGTTCTTTCATTCCTTAGACATGAAAAAACTTTTATTTTACTCTAAATATTTTATGTAAAATTTATTTATTTGGTTTTCAAAATTAAAATAAACAAGAAAAAGCTTTAAGTCAATTAAAGTAAAACATTTTGTTAGCACAAATGCCCTATTCTAGGAATAAAAGGACATTTTACTATCCATATATAAAAAAAGGACATAAAGCCATATAACTTTAAATTAAAAAACCTTAACTTATGTAAAGCCTTTTTAAGTCGTTTTAAGCTTTAAGATAAAAATTGTATGATATTTTTTTTAAGAAAAAAAATCTCTGGTTATTGCTTTTTGGTTTTGTTTTATAAAATTTGTATGTCCCTTTTAATAAAATCTGATACAAGAAATAAAAATTAAATTCTTTTTTATAAGAAACTTATGAAATTATTTAAAAATATCTTAGGAAAAGCTTTAAGTGTTTACTAAAAGAGGATTTTTGATTTTTAATTAATTTATTTATTTAAATATAATAAAAATACAAATTTTACTTTTAATCTTATTATATACAAAAATTGAATATGATTTTTAATATCCTTTTTTTAATCTTATCTTTGCAGTTGAAATTTTAAGAATTCCATCATTTGAAAGAGTCTTTTATTACAAAACATTCTTATCTTTGCTGCCGAAAGAAGACAGCATTTCTTTTAATAAATTTCCTTTTTTGCACTCGGAAAATATAAAACTTTATCAAACTGGCTCACATGGCTATGCATCATAATAGCATGTTTCCGGGAACGGCAACAAAATTTCAAAACCGGCCAGCCTCACCACAATTTGCCAGCTTTTCGCCACCCTCCGATTATCCCCATGCTCAGGCTCAAACATCGGCCCATTTACATCATCATCAGCAGCAGCAACAACAACAACAGCATTTACAACAGCAACAAATGCAACAACAACAGCAGCAGCTTCATATGGCTCAGCAACAATATCCCTCACATGCCATGTCTATGCGTCATCCCGTTAAGAGTAGCCTGAATTCGGGTGGTAGTGTTAAGGCACGTTCGGCTTCTTCTTCGGCCCATCATATGGTGAATTCGAATACCATGACAGGTAATATGTTGGCAGCCATGACTAGTGGTGGCAGCTTGGGTCATCATCGTGGGGACTTAATATTTCCCGATGAAATGGATAGTATAGAGTTTTGTATGCCTCCACCGCCGGCACCCTCGAATGGTATGGGTCATGGCGTTAGCAGTGAAATGCTGTTGGTTCATGGCAAGAATGGCTTATGTACGGGTGAGGCCTTTACCGAACGACGAAGAAGAGGTCATAGCAGGCGTAGTAATCACAAAATGGATGTAGAACAACAGGTGGGTGCAAATATCCAAACTATAAGACTGTGCTAGTTGAAAAAACCGACAAAATGGAGATCTAGTGGCTAAAGATAACACTTTTAAACAAGAAAAATGGAAAATTTTTTTATCAAAAGTTTTTATACAGAAATTTTTTTATTAAAATTTTTTTTTAATCAAAAATTTTTCTGTAGAAAATTTTTTACCAAAATTTTTCTAAGGAAAATTTTTTAATCAAAAATTTTTTTATTAAAAATTTTTCTATTAAACATTTTTTTATCAAAAATGTTTCTATAGAACATTTTTTTTATCAAAAATGTTTCTATAGAAAATCTTTTATAAAAAATTTTTCTATAGAAAACTTTTTTATAAAAAATTTTTCTTTAGAAAATTTTTTTATCAAAAATGTTTCCATAGAAAAAGTTTTCTATAGAAAAATTTTTTACAAAAAAATTTTCTATCAAAAATTTTTTTTATCGAAATTTTTCTAGTTAAAATTTTTGTTATCGAAAATTTTTCTATAGACATTTTCCTCATCAAAAATTTTTCTATAGAAATCTTTTTTAATCAAAAATTTTTCTGTAGAAATTTTTTCTAAAGAAAATTTTTTAATCAAAAATTTTTTTATTAAAAATTTTTCTATTGAACATTTTTTATCAAAAATGATTCTATAGAAAATTTTTTTATCAAAAATGTTTCTTTAGAAAATCTTCTATAAAAAATTTTTCTATACACATTTTTTTTTAAAATGCTTCTTTAGAAAATTTTTTTATCAACAATTTTTCTATAGATAATTTTTTTTTATCAAAAATGTTTCTATAGAAAATTTTTTTAACAAAAATTTTTCTATAGAAAATTTTTTTAACAAAAATTTTTCTATAAAAAATTTTTTTAACAAACATTTTTCTATAGAAAATTTTTTGTTAAAAAATTTTTTTAACAATAATTTTTCTATAGAAATTTTTTTAACAAAAATTTTTTTATAAAAAATTTTTCTATATAAAATTTTTTTGTAAAAAATTTTTCTATAGAAAACTTTTTTATAAAAATTTTCTATAGAAAATTTTCGCATCAAAAATTTTTCTATAGAAAATTTTCTCATCAAAAATTTTTCTATAGAAAATTTTCTCATCAAAAATTTTTCTATAGAAAATTTTCTTACAAAAATTTTTCCTTTGGAAACTTTCTTACAAAAATTTTTCTATAGAAAATTTGTTGATATTTATTCTATATATTTTTTATCAACAATTTTTTTTATAAAAAATTTTTATATAGAATATTTTTTTGTCAAAAATTTTTCTATCGAACATTTTTTTGTCAAAAATTTGTCTATAAAAAATTTTTTTACAAAAATTTTTCTATGTAATTTTTTTTAATCAAAAATTTATATATAGAAAATTTTTTTATCAAAAATGGTTCTATGGAAAATTTTCTTACAGAAAAGTAGAAAATTTTCTACAGAAAAGTTTCGATAAAAATTTTTTTATCAAAAATTTTTCTATAGAAAATTTTTTTACAAAAATGTTTCTATAGAAAGTTTTTTAATCAAAACTTTTTCTATAGAAAATTTTTTTAGCAAAAATGTTTCCATAGAAAATGTTTTTGATCAAAAATTTTTCTTTAGAAAATTTTCTTACAAAAATTTTTCTATGGAATTTTTTTTTGTCAAAAATGTTTCTATACAAAATTTTTTAGAAAAAAAAATTCCATAGAAAATTTTTTCATTAAAAATTTTTCTATAGAATATATTTTTATAAAAAATTTTTCTATAGAAAATTTGAAATCTTTTTTTCACCTTAAAATATAAAAAAAAACTTTTTTGCAAAATTGAAAAATTGTTATCTTTCAAAAATTCATAAAAAATCGAAGTTTTCAAAAACTTACCATTTTTATTTCACGGGTTTAAAACTATAAATAACATAGATAACCGAAGCCTTATTTATGGCCACTTATTATGGCCCCCTAAGATAGGATTTCTTAAATTTTTTTTTTCTAAAATAATGGATTTTCACAGATTTTAATAATAATAATATCTTGGGAATGGCGTATCTAAATGAATTCACCTCCATTTTTTATAACGCTCAATATATCTCGAAAACTAGAGTCAAGCTAAACAAACGGTTGGCACCGTTAGAGTTAAGCTTACTCTATTTATCTATACCCGCTAGGTCTCCCTTTTGTCGGTAAAACAAAGCTCTATGACTGTTTCTTGTAAAACAAAATTTTTTTGAAACAAATCTTTTTTTGTACTCCTTCTAGGTCAAATGGTCTCGCAAAAACATTGCCGCCACCATGGAACGTTTTGAGCCCACGCAACATCATTCCTCCTCGTCGACTTCTTCTTTGGAATATGGTTTTGCCGCTAGCGTAGTGACACCCTCATCAACACCCTCTCATCATTCGCAGCAGCAAATTTCGCCCGCTCCCTCGCAGACCTATCAAGGTGGCGCTCCAGCTTCTTCAAATGCCGCAGGTCCCTCGGGTTCGGCACCCTACAACCATGTCTACTCGTATGCTTACTATGAACCTGGTGCTGCAAAATGTCACACAAATATCCCTCCAAAGGATGAAGCCTCAGCCATAGTACCAGCGCCCTTGATAAGTGCTGCACCACCCTCAAAGAGTCCACCCCGCAATTCTATAAGAGCCTTGTTAGCCAAAAGTTTTCGTTCAAAATCGAATAGCGGCCAATCGACCTCGAGCTCGCCCAGCGGTAACGATGATCGTCATACCTATACCACACGTTATGGCACTACCGAGAACCTTTATGAAGAAGTAAATGATCAGAAGATACGCAAGGTCTTGTCCGATAATCGTATAGCCACATCAAATGTTAAGGAAGAACTGAGACGGGTTCAACACAATCATTTCCGTGTTTTAGATGAATTGAATTTGTCTTTGGAGGCTTTGATTATGCCTGAAACACCACCCGATATTAGTCCCAATCATGTGGAAGATGATGATGTGCCCTCTACAAGTGCAGCAGCATCAGCCGTGGCTACATCTTCTATGGCCTCGGTGTCCTCGGGTTCTCATAGGGGTCCACGACGAGGAGGTTTATTGGGCGGAGCCGCTTCCTCCTCCTCATCCACAGTGTCTTCTTCACAGCAGCGTACCTTATCTCACGCCAGTCTAGAAAATCTTTCTTCTACACTCAACTCCATAGAACTCAAAGATCATACACATAGTTCTTGCATTAATCCCGAATTCGATGAGGGTGATCTGGATAGTGGCTTTAGCGGTAGTGGCAGTAGTAGTGGTGCTAGTTACAATGAAAGTCTGCGTTATTATAAAACCGGTCCCACGCCCAGTCATCAACATCACCAGCATCACTCGCAGCAACATCAACTGCATCAGCATGCGGGCCAGCATCATCTTATACAACCCACCACTTTACCCCACAATATGCGTAGTTGTCGATCATCAACTGCATCCGGTACTTCGACCTCCAAAAGTAGTATGGTTTCATCTGAGGATCAGGGCATAGGCATGATGACTTCTTTGGGTAGCTGTGGAACAGCTGTTACCTCACCGGCCAATGGCAATTTGTTGGCATCACCCTTTAACTATGTGCGCCGCTGTTCGGATTCGCAAAGAGCCTCAGGTCGTTCGGCCTCTGATTCCTCCTCAGCGACGGGTGCAAAACCGAAAAAAAACTTTTGGAAGATAAAACCGTGATGCTATAAAAAGGCTTTACGTAAACTCTGCAAAAAATGGAGTATAGTGGTGGTAAGTTATTAGTTCTTAAGTTTAAAGCATTTACAACCGTCAAGTGATGTATTTGTATCAAAAAAACAACAAAATATGAAAAGAAAAAAATTGCAAAAAAAATTTAAAGAAAACCTTATAAAATATATTTGAATTAAAAAACAATATAATTATTATATTATACTATTATTAACTATATTATTATTATTATTAATATTATTACTACTTATAAAAAAGAAAAGAAAATGAAATGCATTTTTAGTTAAACTAAGCATAAATGATGTATTTGTTAATTTAAATTTAAAACTAAAAAAACATAAACCATTAAAAAACGAATGTGAATAATAAATTTATTAAATTTTTGAGTTAAACAAAATTCTTGCATTTTTTATTTTTTTGGTGGGTTCAATTCATTTTGATATTAGTTTCCTTAATTTTTCGATTAAAACAATTGGCTTCAATTATGATTTCTGTTTTTCAGCACCATTTTCAAACTCATTGCACTCGAAACTTTTATCATTTCCAGTACCCATTCACAATAGGGAGTAAGTAGAATGAGAATTTATTTAAAAAAGAAAAAAAAAATACCTTTAAATTGCTTTAAACCGGAGCCGTCCAGCTCTACTGCACAATGTGCGAACTTTTACAAGAGAGCTTTTAAGCTTTCACACCGACACACTATGTAAGAGCGAGAGACAAATATGTTTGTCCTGCTCACACTTGCGTAAAATTGTGTTTGCAAAGTCTGTGGTCTTTTCAAAGTCAGTGCTGCCAGACTAGAATTTTTGGGCGATTATACGAAGAATACTCGAATATGTTCAAATCCTGCGTTACGGACGATACATTTGTGCGGATTTTGTTTTACTTTACCTTCATCTGCTCCTAAAAAAAATCACGTTGTCTATCTTTGCGTAGTTTTCTACGCATGCAATATTATTTATAGTTTTAGGTACAAAATTTTAAAAACTCTGGGAGGAAACAGTTAGAAAAAGTAATTTATATTTATTTGGTGGACGAAAAAGCTTTTTTTGCATTTCGAAGTCTTAAATTAGCTTTCCTCCAAGAAAGACTATATGAGGAAAAACAATTACCTATTGTCAGGAACTTAGTTCAAAACATCACGTTGGTACTGATTTTGTTAGCATAAGCTTATACTCAATAGTACGCTGGCCGAAAGGTGGGAAATAGTAGTGGTCAGCGATGGACAGCACCCTATAATAAAGCCCCGAATTTCGGAAAAAATCGTCAGAAGTAAAGTTGTAAACCTAATATTTTGAAGGTTTGATGGGTAAAAAGGTAGTAAGCACCTTTTATACAACTAACAGATGTATCACCTCACTAGATTACGAAGATTCTAGCACTAATTCTTCTTCATCTTCTTTTTAGTTTTTCTTGTAAATGGTGTAAAAAAAATAATCAAAAAGAACATTTCCATGTGTTAAAATCACAATGATTGACAGAAAAGAACCATGACATCAAAAAATAACACCAAAAACGTATGTTTTTCCCATTTACGTAGAAAACTACGCAAGGGTAGACAACGTAACTTTTTTGATCCAAACCATAAAAAAGAAAATTTCGGAGTAAAAAATGCCTAAAATTAAGTAAAATCATGTTACTAACAAATGAATAAATTGTGTTAACTTAAAGCTAGCACTTTCAAAAACAAAAAAAAAAAAACAGAGAAATTGTGTGGCGTTTGCGTAGTTTTCTACGCAAAGAGCAGATGAAGGTTAAATGTATTCTATTGTCGTTTTACACGAGATATCTATGCACAGATTTCAGAGAATATTAGCCCATAGATTGTGCTATCAAACGGCATTTGTTAAATTACATACTTCTTTTGGAGGAAAAAGATATTAGATATAGATGACGGACGCTACAAAAAATGGAAGTGACTTTTTTTCAATACGTGTTCCTGTAATTTTCATCAAATCGGTCATAGCAATAAAAAAATTTTAAATACATTAAAGATATAGGGAAATCAGAGGATTACAAAACAGCTTTTATAAAATATTATAAAGTTTCCAGTTTCACCAAAAATCCATAAATGAATTGTTGCGGACGCTATGTGACGCACGATACAGTTTATACTTGAATGGTTTTTATTGGGAAAAAATTCTGATTTCATATTTTTTTTTTTTAAAAGATTCGTTAATCAGTGAAAATAATGGTTTTATTTGTTCCCGAATTACATGTCCTATCTTTTCATATTCGCCGTTAAAATGCGATTTTTGTGCACAATTTAATATTTCACAAAACGGCTACATACATATATTTATTTAAAGTTTTAAACTGTTTACATCTTATTTTTCGTCGAAAAAATTCTCAAATTTCAAAATCAAAGCTATCAAATTTGCCCCCCCCTGTATATTTTTTTAACACGTTATATCCTAAATTTAATCTGTGGATATAGACAGTGTTATTGCTTAATGAATAAGACAGATATGTGTTCGTAAATATTGTATTTAATAAATATCATTTTGTAAAAAATATATACTGTGACGGACGCTACACACTTTCCCATACATATTATTCTGTAAAATCCTAATCTATATATTTTTAGCCTAATGTAAAGTATACTATAACTTCTCTTTGCGAACCAAGTTCAATTGGAGAAAATGAAAAATTGCACTAGTCAAATTAAAAAAAACCTTTATGCCTACTTTTCTATAGCAAACGAAGGCGATCCTCAACTTTTCTGCAAAAAACTAAGGCGATTGCCAACTTTTCTAAAGAAACCTAATGAGATCGGCAACATTTAGAACATATAGAAAACTAAGGCAATTGCATACTTTTGTGTAGAAAAATAAGGCGATCACTAACTTTTCTACAGAAAACTAAGGCAATCGCCTACTTTTCTATAGAAAATTAAGGCGATCGCCTACTTTTTTATAGAAAACTAAGGCGATCGCCTACTTTTCTATAGAAAACTTAGGCGATCCTCAACTTTTCTACAGAAAACTAACGCCTTAGTTTTCTATAGAAAAGTAGGCGATCGCCCAAGTTTTCTATAGAAAAGTAGGCGATCGCCTTAGTTTTTATAGAAAAGTAGGCGATCGCATTAGTTTTCTATAGAAAAGTAGGCGATCGCCTTAGTTTTCTATAGAAAAGTAGGCGATCGCCTTAGTTTTCTATAGAAAAGTAGGCGATCGCCTTAGTCTTCTATAGAAAAGTATGCGATCGCCTTAGTTTTCTATAGAAAAGTAGGCGATCGCCTTAGTTTTCTATAGAAAAGTAGGCGATCGCCTTAGTTTTCTATAGAAAAGAAGACGATCGTCTTAGTTTTCTATAGAAAAGTAGGCGATCGCCTTAGTTTTCTACAGAAAAGTAGGCGATCGCCTTAGTTTTCTATAGAAAAGTAGGCGATCGCCTTAGTTTTCTATAGAAAAGTAGGCGATCGCCTTAGTTTTCTATAGAAAAGTAGGCGATCGCCTTAGTTTTCTAAAGAAAAGTAGACGACCGCCTTAGTTTTCTATAGAAAAGTAGGCGATCGCCTTAGTTTTCTACAGAAAAGTAGGCGATCGCCTTAGTTTTCTATAGAAAAGTAGGCGATCGCCTTAGTTTTCTATAGAAAAGTAGGCGATCGCCTTAGTTTTCTATAGAAAAGTTGGCGATCGCCTTAGTTTTCTATAGAAAAGCAGGCGATCGCCTTAGTTTTCTATAGAAAAGTAGGCGATCGCCTTAGTTTTCTATAGAAAAGTAGGCGATCGTCTTAGTTTTCTATAGAAAAGTGGGCGATCGCCTTAGTTTTCTATAGAAAAGTAGGCGATCGCCTTAGTTTTCTATAGAAAAGTAGGCGATCGCCTTAGTTTTCTATAGAAAAGCAGGCGATCACCTTAGTTTTCTATAGAAAAGAAGGCGATCGCCTTACTTTTCTATAGAAAAGTAGGCGATCGCCTTAGTTTTCTATAGAAAAGTAGGCGATCGCCTTAGTTTTCTATAGAAAAGTAGGCGATCGCCTTAGTTTTCTATAGAAAAGTAGGCGATCGCCTTAGTTTTCTATAGAAAAGTACATATAATTGTATAAAATTAAGCAGACTTTGAGCCCCCACTGAAACTTGATACGTTTAACGTTTTTCGGATTTGCCCATATATTTGGCGTGTAGAGCGCAAAAAGATATATGGATTTCGAAACGGTCGTTCAACAGGAATAGCATCGCTTTCAAAAAATTGGTCCTCTTCAATTCGTCGAATGGGATATAGCAAAGTATTTTCAAAGTATTATTTAAATAAAAAATAATTATTTATATTCAAGTGGGCCTGGCCTGGGATCGAACCTGAGACCTTTTGGTATGCTAGGCGGATGACTAACCGGCTGTACCAAGGCGGTTGATTTATCAAAGTAGTCATTTAATTGCTTAGGCATTTTGAGATGGACTTATACCACGTACATACGTCCATAAATGAAGTACAAGAACAATTCTTACATTTATTCAGGTGCGGATCGTTGAAATTTTGGATAGTGTTTAAAAATGGCATATTCACCTAATAGGTAATAACACTTTTTCAGAAACTTTAAACATACAGCCTGACCCACGATGTCGAACGAAAGATTATGCAAACGAAAGTAAGTCACCCATTTTCGTTTTTTTTCTTTTTGATGGTGGGTATACAAATACATTTCGTCTCCATAAGTGTAAAAGCGGCATACTCTATTTTTTATGGGACTTTTCAAATGGACCATACGACAAATCAATGGATGGAAGTGCAATATTATCTAATCTTTGTCCTAGGTTTGGTATTACTAAGGAGAGATATGATCTTGACATAAAACCCGAGTAATTTTGAATTTCCCTAAAGTATACTTCACAATATGCGCTTAGAAGTCTTAGTTTTCGATCAATATCGAATGCGCTAATTTGGCTCCTGATAAAAATAAGTCAGTTTTAATAAACAGAAAATTTTGTCTAGAAACGTCTCGGCAGAATTGATGATGATTGGGATTACAAAAAGGATATTAAGTTAATCGCCAAAAAACTATCTTAGGAACTTCTTCTTCTACAGAAGACCTAGTTAACTTTTGACTAGAATAATAATGTCGTTAAATTCACCGTCTCGGTAAAAATTATGTTAATTGGATCTCAGCTATAATCTTATGTTTATATCCGGCTTTATGTGTTGGAAATACAAAACGATATCGCTTTGAATTTTTATTTCTTTCTGCCGATTTGTTTCCTTATGACTTATTAAAAAGTGCTGGTACTTGACGGCCTGAAATATAAAGATATATTAAAAGTTTTAAAATTTATCTTCCAAATGAATCAATATTATCAATTTTCGCTAATTTTTATGTTCAAAATATTATCTTTTGTTCATTTAAAACCTAAATTGCTGAATCCTTACAACTTTCTCTTGACATTAAATCAGACAATATTGAAACATACATTTCGGGTATGCTTTCAGCTTAATTAAATGAAGCATAGCTAATGGCATATGATTTCAATAGATTTTTATTATCACAACCCCCCTTCCTTCGTCACAAGAATGTATTATGAGAACAATAAAGACAAAGCCTTATAAAAAGCTACCAACATTAATAAGAATAGACTTAAAATTTACAATATATTTTTTATGGCCTCATGCAAAGTCAACAGCCTAACGTTGATCAAATTGATAGATTTATATCAGCAGCAAATAAAAGGAGATGAAAATAAAATCATAACACTTTATGGATGTAAAACTCTAACGAGGATATGTTTGAATGAGTGACGCAAGGAATCATGTGACCCCATAAACTACCACCACAATTTAACCACAATACACACACATACACACACTTGGGCTCGTAAAGTTAGTGCGGCAGTGTGTGTGCAAAGTAGCCTGGGTAAAACTATTATGCGTATAAATAATGTTCAAATAGATCTAATCATGCAATGCAAACACTATTCATATGAAAATCTTATCACTCATATCTTACCAAGAATGAAAGACGCAAAATTATTTAGAATTACAAAACCAGCATAAGAGATTTGGGGGTAATAGTGGAGTAATTGCAACCGCAAACATGTCGGATGTTGGAAAAGACAAATTCTAAGGACAGCGTTGTAATCATAATTTCTACAAATATAGATTTGAACCAGCAAAAATCATTTAAATGGACAAGATACCCTATAAGAGTGAGAAAAGTTGGCGATCGCCTTAGTTTTCTATAGAAAAGTGGACAATCGCCAAAGATTTCTGTAGAAAATTTGGCCATAGCCTAAGTTTTCTATAGAACAGTTGGCGATCGCCTTAGTTTTCTATAGAAAAGTTGGCGATCGCCTTAGTTTTCTATAGAAAAGTTGGCGATCGCCTTAGTATTCTATAGAAATGTTAGCGATCGCCTTAGTTTTCTATAGAAAAGTTGGCGATCGCCTTAGTTTTCTATAGAAAAGTTGGCGATCGCCTTAGTTTTCTATAGAAAAGTTGGCGATCGCCTTAGTTTTCTATAGAAAAGTTGGCGATCGCCTTAGTTTTCTATAGAAAAGTTGGCGATCGCCTTAGTTTTCTATAGAAAAGTTGGCGATCGCCTTAGTTTTCTATAGAAAAGTTGGCGATCGCCTTAGTTTTCTATAGAAAAGTTGGCGATCGCCTTAGTTTTCTATAGAAAAGTTGGCGATCGCCTTAGTTTTCTATAGAAAAGTTGGCGATCGCCTTAGTTTTCTATAGAAAAGTTGGCGATCGCCTTAGTTTTCTATAGAAAAGTTGTCGATCGCCTTAGTTTTCTATAGAAAAGTTGGCGATCGCCTTAGTTTTCTATAGAAAAGTTGGCGATCGCCCAAGTTTTCTATAGAAAAGTTGGCGATCGCCCAAGTTTTCTATAGAAAAGTTGGCGATCGTCCAAGTTTTCTATAGAAAAGTTGGCGATCACCCAAGTTTTCTATAGAAAAGTTGGCGATCGCCCAAGTTTTCTATAGAAAAGTTGGCGATCGCCCAAGTTTTCTATAGAAAAGTTGGCGATCGCCCAAGTTTTCTATAGAAAAGTTGGCGATCGCCCAAGTTTTCTATAAAAAAGTTGGCGATCGCCCAAGTTTTCTATAAAAAAGTTGGCGATCGCCCAAGTTTTCTATAAAAAAGTTGGCGATTGCCCAAGTTTTCTATAAAAAAGTCGGCGATCGCCCAAGTTTTCTATAAAAAAGTTGGCGATCGCCCAAGTTTTCTATAAAAAAGTTGGCGATCGCCCAAGTTTTCTACAGAAAAGTTGGCGATCGCCCAAGTTTTTTATAGGAAAGTTGGCGATCGCCCAAGTTTTCTATAGAAAAGTTGGCGATCGCGTAAGTTTTCTATAGAAAAGTTGGCGATCGCGTAAGTTTTCTATAGAAAAGTTGGCGATCGCTTTAGTTTTCTATAGAAAAGTTGGCGATCGCTTTAGTTTTCTATAGAAAAGTTGGCGATCGCTTTAGTTTTCTATAGAAAAGTTGGCGATCGCCTTAGTTTTCAATAGAAAAGTTGGCTATCGCCTTAGTTTTCTATAGATAAGTTGGCGATCGCCTTAGTTTTCTATAGAAAAGTTGGCGATCGCCTTAGTTTTCAATAGAAAAGTTGGCGGTCGCCTTAGTTTTCTATAGAGATAATTACGCCATAGTTTTCTATAGAAAAGTTTAAAGATATGCAACTTTTTTTAATATTTTATGTATAAATCTCAACATCTAACGATTTAATTATGGACCTTTATTTCCAAATCCAATTCAATTGAAATCTCCTAATGTACCAATTTACTTCTCTATCCTTAAAGTGCCACTAAACCCGGCCTCAACAGTACAAATTCAACACATTTCATCCCCATTTTAGATTGTCTTATAAATAGCCAATACCAAACTAATGAAAAGTGTGCGAAGAAGTACAGAATTATATCGACAAATTCTTATTTATGGGATTAGCCAAGATCTTCATTTCCCTCCCCTCCTAAGGGTATGCAATGAATTGCGGCCACTATTTTGAAACAAACAAAATCCACAATAACTTTAGAGGAAAATGTATTCACAATAAAGACAAGATGAGAAATAATAGGAAAACTCATAAGTATTTGTGTGCGTTAATGTTTGAGTCGCTACCATCATCCCCCCAATATTTAGTGGTTTTGCTTCGAAATTACTTATGCGAGTGTATCCTTGCAATTTATAGCAATAAATAGAGCATTTTAGACACCAGAACTTAATGCAATCATAATGTGAAAATATTGTATTTATGCGTTTGAGCAGCACTAACTAAGAATTTGTGGTACTTATGTAAGAATGTTGTTTGCCAGGGCAGATATGAAAATCTATTTGAGGGTTAGAATTGTAAATGCTTGACTATTGCAGCTACAAACTGAATGTGTAAGATATATTTTAGGATTGCAGTTAAATATCATTATGTATTTGGATGGTGCTAAAAAGCAAGTGCTAACATTTTAAGAAGATATTTGTTTAATTTTGATATATGGCACTTGGTCTTGGAAAAGATTTAAATTTTGCAGAGGAGAAGAAGTTTATTTTGTGACCGCATAATTTCCACCCAATATCTTTTGAGATATAGAATGTGTTTTAACCCAACAATGTTTGCTATTTGGCGTCGAAAATGGTTACTAACTACTCACCTACTATATAAGAGTACTAAGGGATGTAGAAAATAAAATATGTAAAATTGTATATTCTATAAGAATTTATTCAACTTATAACTTTAATAATAGCGGTGGAGTTTTGATCAAAGATGTAGTTTAGGTTAAGCAGGTGGCTATTTTTAGCGAAATGAATGGACTTATACTACTTTCAAAAGGATCCTCAATTGCTGTATCATTTCACATCATTAACGCCCAAATATTCATGATTAGGACCTAAGATCCACTGGGAGGCTAGGATGACAAAGAAATATCCATTTAGTTGATGAGAACTATATTTTAGTTTTTTACCTATTCCGGCTGACTTAAAAAAGTACCAACATTGATTGATTTACCCCCTATTTAGGAAAATTGTTAAAAGTACCAAATTCAAATCAGCTTTTTATTATATACCATTAAAATGATTGGTCGGTATATAGAGAATTCAATTGTAACTCTCAAAATATTAAATTAAGAATCAAACAGGTTGTCATGGATGAAAATTCTAGACGATTGAGCCATGACCGTCACACAGTGGGTTAAAAAAATGTTGGGAAATACTTTAAGAACTTTTAAACGGTAAGCTCCATTATCATTTCACATGGTAAATAATTGCGGAGTAGTATTCGAGTTAAAGTTTTAAAGTAAGAGTCTGTAAACTTATTTCGGGTTTTTCGAAAATTTGTCATTGTATTTTAGTACAATTTTGTACTTAAATAGATTTTTTATAAAACTTTTTTTCATCAAAAATTTTTCTATAGAAATTTTCTTTAGAAAATTTTTTAATCAAAAATTTTTTTATTAAAAATTTTTCTACAGAAAATTATTTTTATTAACAATTTTTTTATAGAATTTTTTTTTATCAAAAATTTTTCTATGGAAATTTTTTATCAAAAATTTTTCTATATACAATTTTTTTATCAAACATTTTTCTTTTTAAAATTTTTCTATTTTGTATCAAAAATTTTTCTTTAGAAAATTTTGTAGTCATAATTTTTTTCATTCGCAATTTTTTTATAGAAAATTTGTTTATCAAAAATTTTTCTATAGAAAATTTTTCTATCAAATATTTTTATATAGAAAATTTCTCTATCGAAAGTTTTTATATAGAGAATTTTTTAATTAAAAAATTTTCTACAGAAATTTTTTTTTATCAAAGTTTTTCTTTAATTTTTTTTTATAGAAGATTTTTTGTCAAAAAATTTTCTATAGAAAATTTTTTTGAGAAAAATTTTCGATTTAAATTTTTTTTTATGAAAAAATTTTCTATAGAAAAAAATTTTCTATAGAAAATTTTTTTATTCAAAATTTTTCTACAGAAAAGTTTTTTTATTAAAAATTTTTTTATAAAAGAATTTTTTTATTAAAAATTTTTCTATGGAAATTTTTTTATCAAAATTTTTTTTTATAGAAAATTTTTTAATCAAACATTTTTTTTTCAGAAAATTTTTTTTATCAAAAATTTTCATATACAAAATTTTTTTATCAAAAATTTTTTTATAGAAAATTTGTTTATCAAAAATTGTTCTTTTTAAAATTTTTCTATTTTGTATCAAAAGTTTTTCTATAGAAAATTTTTTTATCAAACATTTTTATATAGAAAATTTTTCTATCGAAAGTTTTTATATAGAGAATTTTTTAACTAAAAATCTTTCTATAGAAATATTTTTAATCAAAACTTTTTCTTTTTAAAATTTTTTTATCAAAATCTTTTTTAACTAAAATTTTTCTATACAAAATTTTTTTATCAAATTTTTTTTTATAGAAAATTTGTTTATCAAAAATTGTTCTTTTTAAAATTTTTCTATTTTGTATCAAAAACTTTTCTATAGAAAATTTTTTTATCAAACATTTTTATATAGAAAATTTTTCTATCGAAAGTTTTTATATAGAGAATTTTTTAACTAAAAATTTTTCTATAGAAAGTTTTTTTATCAAAAATTTTTCTTTAACATTTTTTTTATCAAAAAATTTTTCTGTAGAAAATTTTTTTGAGAAGTTTTCTATAGAAATTTTTTTATGAAAAAGTTTTCTATAGAAATTTTTTTATGAAAAAATTTTCTATAGAAATTTTTTTTATGAAAAAATTTTCTATAGAAATTTATTTTATGAAAAAATTTTCTATAGAAAATTTTTTATTAAAAATTTTTCTACAAAAAATGTTTCTTATTAAAAAGTTTTTTATAAAAAAATTTTTTACCAAAAGTTTTTCCATGGAAATTTTTTTATCAAAAACTTTTCTATAGAAAATTTTTTTATCAAAAATTTTTCTTTTTAAAATTTTTCTATTTTGTATCAAAAATTTTCTATAGAAAATTTTAAATCAAAAATCTTTTTTCAGAAAATTTTTTTTATCAAAAATTTTTCTATGCAAAATTTTTTTATCAAAGCTTTTTCTTTTTAAAATTTTTCTATTTTGTATCAAAAATTTTTTTTATCAAAATTTTTTTTTTATTTTCTATAGAAATTTTTTTTATGAAAAAATTATCTATAGAAATTTATTTTATGAAAAAATTTTCTATAGAAAATTTTTTATTAAAAATTTTTCTACAGAATATTTTTCTTATTAAAAATTTTTTTATAAAAAAATTTTTTACCAAAAGTTTTTCTATGGAAATTTTTTTATCAAAAACTTTTCTATAGAAAATTTTTTTATCAAAAATTTTTCTTTTAAAAATTTTTCTATTTTGTATCAAAAATTTTTCTATAGAAAATTTTAAATCAAAAATCTTTTTTCAGAAATTTTTTTTTATCAAAAATTTTTCTATGCAAAATTTTTTTATCAAAGCTTTTTCTTTTTAAGATTTTTCTATTTTGTATCAAAAATTTTTTTTATTAAAAATTTTTCTATAGAAATTTTATTTATCAAACATTTTTATATAGAAAATTTTTCTATCGAAAGTTTTTATATAGAAAATTTTTTAATTAAAAATTTTTCTATCGAAATTTTTTTTTCAAACATTTTTCTTTAACATTTTTTTATAGAAGAGTTTTATCAAAAAATTTTCTATAGAAAATTTTTTTTGAGAAAAATTTTCGATTTAAATGTATTATAAGTCGATTAAGCGATGTCAGTCCGTCCGAGCGGCTGGCTGGACCCCCATATAAACCATGTAAACAAAGTGCAGGTCGCAATTCTAAAGAAATGTTGATGAAATTTGGCACAGATCATTTTTTTGATAGTAGGACCATGGCTATTGAAATTCGTCAAAATCGGTTCATTATTTATGGTACGTTCCATAGGTACCACTTCCCGAAATTGATATTTTGGCCACAAAAATCAATATCTTTTCATGAAGTTTTAAATATATACCGTTTTATTAACCAAAATTACTGTACCAAATTTCGTTAAAATTGGTCTAGATTTTACCATAGCTCCCATATAAATTCTTCTGTTAAAATGATCTAAATGAGACAAAAATCACTAAAACGCTCGTAAATCTAAAGATAATGAGAATTTTGAGAATTTTTTTGACTTTTTACATGCGCAATTCTTGTAAAAACTGTAATCAATTTGCCAAATTTCGAGATAATCGGTTCACATTTGACCCTAGCTCTCATATAAGTCAAAATGACGGAAACAGCTTAAACTTAAAAGTTTCGAGAAAATGTTTGTATGATGGCAAAATTTAGCAGATATTTCTCTTTATTTAGGAAAAAGAATACCTTTGACCTTAGTGGTGAAGGGTATCGTATGGTGGGCTTGACCGGCTATAGCACTTTTTTACTGGTTTTAGTTAAAGTTTGTCAAGATCCAAAATATTTATTATCACTAACTTCAGTAAGACTTCAAGGGTTAAGTTTAATGTGCACATGGCTGGTAAAAGGGAACCATAGAAAATAAGAAAATACTGAATATTTGACATTCGTTTAAATCTCTAATATTTCTAACATTTTCCCACATAAGATAAGGGCGCAACAAATCATCACCAATTAAAAGAAAAAAAATATATATATTAACACACTTGAACCTTCTGTTACAAAAATTATTAATTTTAAAAAACTGTAACAATCTTTAACATTAGCCGAATCATATAACCCTCCAGATCTATATATTGTTCTTATTTCGATTAATTGAAACAGATACTCGAGTATAACAAGCCGCTTCCGCTTCCGGTTTATACAAAAACATACACACACAAAATTCAAACTATGTACTAGAAAATGCTCGTTAAAAAACTATTATTCTAAAATTCTAGCTAAAACATTAATTCCCATGATGATAACTAAAGTAGTCATCATTACAATAAGATTTCAAGACAAAGGAAACTCTTATATTTCCACGATTAACTGGTCATCGAGTGGATAGAAAACATTTTCGGTATTTGCAACATAACAAGAATCATTTAACTGAAAATGAAGCGTGTAAAATGAATCAATTAAAATTGATTGAATTGTATTGCAACCCTGATTTCATAACATATTTCTATCATACACAGATTTGTTTAGCAGATACTTCACAGATTTAGAAAAAAAAATCCTCAATAAATAAAGATTTAAGGCAGCAACACAAAGAGACCGTATAGAAAAGCAACCAATACATACATAAGTATCATCAACAAATGCTAAATTTATGGTTGAATAAAACTATTGTACATCTACTTGATCTAATGAAAATCGTTTTTCCTTTTTCCCCTCTCCCCATTTTTCATCAACACAGACACAATCAGGGACTTATAGCTTCACAATTATTTGTGAAACTATAAATTCTACTTAAAATCAACACATATGCCCTTATTTTACTGAAAATCGCCCCTTCTTGTACCAGTTTCTTTATACTTTATACTTAGCTTTTCTATTCTATTGAGGAATCACAGTGTTTCGAAAACCTTTTTAAATCTTTTTATGGTTGAAATGCATTTCATAAAAATGACAATCGTGGCATGCAACACGCACCCATAACCAAAATATTTACAGTTGTTGTGTGTGAGTTTGAGTCTGGGTATCTCAAAAATTAAGTAATCGAGCGCAGGATTTAAGACAAATAAGATTAAAGCAAAATATTATGCAGTTAAGCAAAAAAAAAGTGTAATAATAAAAACTCGCACTAAAGCTAAAGCTGAGACTATCGTAAGAATATAGTGATAAATGTTTAAGTAGGACAGTGGGGGTGGATGAGGCAAGTAAGGAATAGAGTTGGGGTGGTTTTTTACAAAAGTCTTTAACTCGCTTAACTAAAATCAAAATACTTGAATGAAAATATCACCAATAAAGCAGTATTTGCATTATAAATTATTCTTTAGAATATTTTGTGACTTAAAAATTTACAAATTAAGGTCAGAGACATTTTTGACCCTATTTTTATACCCACCATCAAAAAGAAGGGGGGTATATTGAGATTGTCATTCCGTTTGTAATTTTCTTAATATTGGCTCAAAAACCAAAAACGATATATATTCTGAATCCTTATCAAATTCTAAGACGATTGAGCGATGTCCGTCTGTCTGTCTGTCCATATGTCTGTCCGTCTGTCTGTCCGTCTGTCTGTCCTTCTGTCTGTCTGTCTGTCTGTCTGTCTGTCTGTCTGTCTGTCTGTCTGTCTGTCTGTCTGTCTGTCTGTCTGTCTGTCTGTCTGTCTGTCTGTCTGTCCGTCTGTCTGTCTGTCTGTCTGTCTGTCTGTCTGTCTGTCTGTCTGTCTGTCTGTCCGTCTGTCCGTCTGTCTGTCCGTCTGTCAGTCCGTCTGTCAGTCCGTCTGTCTGTCTGTCTGTCTGTCTGTCTGTCTGTCTGTCTGTCTGTCTGTCTGTCTGTCCGTCTGTCTGTTAAAATCACGATAACGCCTAAACGAAAGAGGCTAGCTCACTGAAACTTATTAAAAATATTCTTCATCTCTGAGAAAATTTTGGTATTGAAATTGGGCAAAATCGGTTCAGATTTGACCATAGCTCCCGTATAACCTCGTCTAGGCTAATCGCTTCTTTGTTAATAAATGATAAATTATAGCAGCTATGATGATAGAAGTTTTACATTAGCCCTAGGCAGCGTGTAAAATTTCATCAACATCGGTTCACATTTAGCCATAGCTCCCATACAAAAAACTTACGAAAACAGCCTAAATTTCACCTAAAATACACTTAAATGCCAATAAATCTAAAAGTATAACAGATATAACCACTAAATTTTGCACAATATATATCAATACCAGTGTGCAAAATTTTGTCGCAATCGGTCACCATTTGACCTAGCTCCCATATAAAAAACTTACGAAAACACAAAAATTAAAAAAGAAAAGGGGATTTATGTCTGTCTGTCCGTCAGATAAAATCATGATAGCTCCTTAACTACAAAAGCTAGTAAGACTAAATTAAGCACAAGGAAGTCTTATGTCAATGTCGGCCAGTGTGCAAAATTTTCTCACAATCGGTCACCATTTCATCATAGCTCCCCTATAAAAAACTTATGGAAACACAAAAATACATAAAGAAAAGGTTGTTTATGTCGGTCTGTCCGTCAGATAAAAGTACGATAGCGCCTTAACGAAAAGAGCTACAAAAGTATTTTGGATATCTTGAAAAAGATGAGTGTTGAAAATAGACAAAATCGGTTCAAATTTTGTTAGAGCTCCCATATAACCCCGCCCCGGGAAACACATTAATGCTGATAAATTGAATACAATTGTAATAGCTATGACGATTAAATTTAAAATGGGGAAGTTTTATGCAATTTTCGATCAGTTTATCAAATTTTATAGGAATCAGTCCATATTTGACTTTAGCTTTCAAATAAAAAACATTCACGGAAACCAAAAATTTTAGCAAAGGCCAGTTAAATGCTATTAAATTAGAAACTATGATAGATATGGCCACTAAGGAATAAGCCAGTGTGTAAAATTTTGTTACAATCGGTCAACATTTGACTATAATTCTTATGACTATAATATATATAACATCCCCTTTTTATATCTACAATCAAAAAGATTTGGAGGTACATTCATTATATTAAGATTGCACCTATAAAATTAGATAGGCATCAATCAATGTTCAGCCCAGACTTTATATATGATGAATGCATTAGGAACTCCTAACGAAATATATGGACCTGCCGTATTACTATTAACGTGTTAGGCTAACTACATATTAAGCACAACGAAAAGTATTTAACAACTTGTTAATGTAAAACTATACCCGGTTATGAGACCGAATTTTGATCAAAATAAATACTGGGGAAACCACTAAAATATTTTTAAATGTTGAACTATAAAGCTACTGCAACCGAATTTAGTCCAATTAGCTTAACGATTTTTTAAGTTTTGGTCCAGATTTTGAATTAGCTGCACACTTGTAGATATATGAGATATGTTTCTAAATTTAACACAACTTGATGGTGGGTATAGAAGATTCGGTACAGCCGAATATAACACTCTTACTTGTTTAGTGGTTATATCTGTTATAGTTTTAGATTTATTGGCATTTAAGTGTACTTTATGTGAAATTTTGGCTGTTTGCGTAAGTTTTTTGTATGGGAGCTATGACTAAATGTGCGTAAAATGTTGTTGCTGCAGCCCTTTTCGTTAAGGAGCTATCGCGTTTTTATGTGATGGACAGATGGACACAAACCAACTTTTCTTTTTGTATTTTTGTGTTTCCGTAAGTTTTTTATATGGGAGGTATGGTCAAATGGTGAGCGATTGTGACAAAATTTTGCACACCGGTTGGCATTGACATAAGACCAACTCGTGCTAACTTTAGTGGTTATATCTGTTATAGTTTTAGATTTATTGGCATTTAAGTGTATTTTAGGTGCTGTCTAGGGCTTTTGCAAAACTTCCATATATCAAATTTTATCGTCATAGCTATTATAGTTTGTTATTTATTAGCAAATATACGGGAGCTATGATCAAATGTTAACCGATTTTGCTCAATTTCAATACCAAAATTTTCTCAGAGATAAAGAATGTTTTTACTAAGTGTCACAGAGCTAGCTCCTTTCGTTTAGGCGTTATCGTGATTTCAACAGACAGATAGACAGACAGACGGACAGACAGACAGACAGACGGAGAGACAGACGGACAGCCAGCCAGCAGACAGACAGACAGACTGACTGACAAACAGACAGACTGACAGACAGACAGACAGACAGACAGACAGACAGACAGACAGACAGACAGACAGACAGACAGACAGACAGACAAACAGACAGACGGACAGACAGACGGACATCGCTCAACCGTCTTAGAATTTCATAAGGATTCAGAATTTATATCGTTTTTGATTTTTGAGCCAATATCAAGCAAATTGCAAACGGAATGACAATCCTCAATATACCCCCCATTATTTTTGATGGTGGGTATAAAAATTATAAGATATAAACCATATCCATAAGTCTGTGGATATAATAAATATTTATGTCAGGGCAAACAAAATTGTTTTTATTAAAAATTCTTAGTGCTTAAGTTCAGTTAATAAATCATCCAATTTCAATAACAACTCGTGTAGAATATCCAACAAACATTGGAACAATAATTTAGACGACATAAGTAATTTATTTTCGAAACTTTCATAATATAATGAATAAATTAAACTTTTGTGGTTGATCCATTATTTGAATAAATTTTATACAAAATTTAACAAAACCCATTTAGAAATGGGTCCCCTAGACACGACACCCTTCCTTCCTTCCTTCCCCATCCTTTGTTTGTGAGAAATATCACGCATTTCGCGTTTTTTATTAGATTTTATTTGTTAATCTCATTTTTGCCATTATCTCGATTTATAAGTAATTTATTATGAACCATTTCAATATTTTATTCAAATCAGATCACGTTTTGTATTTTGTTCCATATTGAGTTAGCGTTTGTTTTTTTGGCTTTCAAATTTTAAGTATTTTACTTTTGAATATGTTTTTGTTTAGAAGATTCCTATTGTTTAGATCCCTTTTTGCTATTTTTCTTTTTTTTTTTTGTTTTGCTCCTTTGTCAGTTTTGTTCTAGTTGTCAGTTGTTGTTTTTTGCGTTTTTTGCTGTTTTGTAGTAACTCCCGCACAAATTGTCCTTCATTGTGCAACTAATTTATTATCTTGTAGAAATTAATCTTGATATGTTGCTGTTTTTTTTTGCGTCTGTCGTTTTACAAAATATTCTGGCGACTTTATTGAGGCCTTAAATCTTAAATCTAGAGAAAAGAAACAAAAGATTGAAGCACCCACAGAGGCAGATGGATGGACAGAATGGTAGGACGGACTGATAAGTGTAAGTATGGGGAGTTAAATATTTATGCTCTAATATATAAACGCAAACTAAGCAAACAACATTACACACATCTGCGTAATAATGTTTAAAGCTTTCCGGCTGAAGACAGAGATTTAAAGGAATGTATTGACACACTTATTAATTGTACTTTAAAAAATTTCGTTTATAGTTAAGTGTTACCACCCAAAACAAAAACTTCATGTCTATGAATGGTTGGCCTTACACCAAATTTTCAAACCCACCATCAAAAAGAATAAGGAGAAGGTAAATTAAGATTGTCATTCCGATTTTAATTTCTTTAACATTGGCTCAAAAACCGAAATGGAGGTATATTCTGAATCCTTATGAAATTCTAAGACGATTGAGCGATGTCCGTCTGTCTGTCCGTCTGTCTGTCTGTTGAAATCACGATAACACCTAAACGAAAGGAGCTAGCTCACTGAAGCTTAGTAAAAATGTTCCTCATTTCTTTGAAAATTTTGGTATTGAAATCGGGCAAAATCGGTTGACATTTGACCATAGCTCCCGTATAACCTTGTCTAGGCTAATCGCTTATTTGCTAATAAATGACAAATTATACCAGCTATGATGACAAAACTTGGTATCTGCAAGTTCTACATAAGAACTAGGCAGTACATAAAATTTCATTAAAATCGGTTCATATTTAGCCATAGCTCCCATACAAAAAACTTATGGGAACAGCCTAAATTTCACCCGAAATACACTTAAATGCCAATAAATGATAAACTGTAATAGCTTTGGCCACTAAATTTATCGAAGTCTTATGTGAATATCAGCCAGTGTTCAAATTTTGTCACAATCGGTCACGATTTGACCATAGCTTCCATATAAAAAACTTACGGAAACACAAAAATAAAAGGGGGTTTATGTCTGTCTGTCCGTCAGATAAAAGCGCGATAGCAACTTAACTAAAAGGGCTACAGCAACAAAAAGGAATTCTTATGTAAGTGCCAGGCAGTGAGCAACATTTTTTTTGCAATCGGTCCCCATTTGACCATAGCTCCCATATAAAAAAGTTACGGAAACACAAAAATACAATAAGAAAAGGGGATTTATGTCCGTCAGATAAAAGCGCCTTAACGAAAAGGGCTACAGCAGCAAAATTTGGCACAAGAAAGTCTTATATGAATACCAGCCAGTGTGCAAAATTTTGTCACAATCGGTCACCATTTGACCATAGCTCCCATATAAAAAACTTACGAAAACACAAAAATACAAAAAGAAAAGGGGGTCCGTCTGTCCGTCAGATAAAAGCGCGATAGCGCCTTAACGAAAAGGGCTACAGCAACAAAATTTTACAAAAAGAAGTCTTATGTGAGTGCCAGGCAGTATGAAACATTTTTTTGCAATCGGTTTCCATTTGACCATAGCTCCCATAAAAAAAACTTACGGAAACACAAAAATACAAAAGGAAAAGGGGGTTTATGTCCGTATGTCCGTCAGATAAAAGTGCGATAGCTCCTTAACTGCAAGAGCTAGAGAGACAAAATCTTACAAAAGTATTATTGATATGTAACAAAAGTTGTGTATTGAAAATGGGCGAAATCGGTTCAGTTAGAGCTCCCATAAAACCCCGCCCCGGGAAACACATGAATATTGATAAATTGAATATAATTGTAATTGCTATGACGGCTAAATTTAGAACAGAGAAGTTTTCTGCAACTCTTGGTCAGTATATCAAATTTTATAGGAGTCGGTCCATATTTGAACATAGCGTTCATATAAAAATCACTCCCGGAAACCACTCAAGTGACACAAACGCCAGTTAAAAGCTATTAAATTATAAACTATAGCCAATAAATTTTGCATAAGTAGGCTTTATATAAATACCAGCCAGTATAAAAAATTTTGTGACAATCGGTCTGCACTGGTATTAACTCAGCAATTTTTATACCAAAGAAATTACGCTTTTAGACCAATGTTTAAAAATGTATCAATCGATGGCATAGTGTGCTCTATAGTTGACCAAAGTTGCCCACCTCGAATATTTAAAACTTTTGGTCCTTATAACTTTCCCCAATTTGGTCCGATCCGAAAGATTGTTACATTTCCGAAAAAAAATTAAGAAAAAACTACTACATCATCTCTTATAGTTTAAGAGATATTTGATTCCAAAAATTTTTTGTATTTTTCGCAAAAATCTCTAAAACTAAACAAGTTCTTACGACTATTCTTCGACACAATATAGACTAATATATTTAAAATTCAGTGCAATTGCAATTTGCGATGGCACTGGTAGCAGAAGAGAACATTTAAAAACTTGGAAGTGTGTTCTCGGTTCATCAAGTGTCTTTCATAACTTATGATCAGGTGTAGGCAGCCCAAACCACCAGAAGCCGAATCATTTTTTAATTTTAATTTTCGTAAATACTACGATCATTAATAAAACTCGTGAAAATGAGTATTAAAATCATTCAGTTGGAATTTGGATGTTAACAGAGTTGGGGTAGGTGCAGCTTTGTTAAAGAAAATACAAAAACAAAATCAAAATCAAAACCCAATTTATAGCAACAAAATAAATGGTTCTAGAATATAATTTCGAACATTGTTGCCACGACACTACTATTTTTGTAAACATTGGGAACATTTTTGTAAATATTGGGAATATTTTTCAAACCACAAATAAACTCTAATATTAAACAATTTTAGATTTTTATATTTTTTTAGATATTTTCGATCCAAAAAATTGTTTATAGAAAAATGTTTAATAAAAATATTTTATTTGGAAAATTTTTTGATAAAAATTATATATTATAGAAAATTTCTCGATAAAAATATTTTTCTGTTAAAATTTTCGAAAAAATATTTTTATATCAAAAAATTTTTGATAAAAAAATTTTCTATAGAAAAATTTTGCTATAGAAAAAATTTTTGATGCTAAAATTTTGTATAGAAAAATTGTTGATAAAAAAATTTTCAAAATGAAGAGTATTCGCATTTGATCCCAATTCTTTCTAACCAACCATCGAAACGCGTCGAGGAATTTGGTTTCTCCGCAAACATTTTTTGGCTTTTTTATCAATAAATTGGTCTATTACATTAATAAATAAATGTAACAGATTTGGGATCAAATGCGAATACTCTTCTTTTTGAATAATATTTGCATTCCGACTATTTTGTTATTTTTTGATAAAAAAATTTTCTATAGTAAAATTTTTGTTAATATTTTTTTTTTTTTTTGTTTCCGGAAGTGCTTTTTATATGAAAGCTATAGTCAAATATAGACCGATTCCTATAAAATAATTGCATACAACTTCCGTATTATAAATTAAGTCGTCATAGATATTACAATTGTATTCTATTTATCAGCATTAATGTAATTTCCGGGGCAGAGTTATATGGGAGCTCTAACTAAATGTGAACCGATTTCGTCCATTTTTAATACACGATTTTCTCTTTCTTTATTGAAAATATTTATGTAAAATTTTGTTATCTGACGGACTGACTGACATAAACCCCCTTTTCCTCTTGTGTTTTTGTGTTTCTGTAAGTTTTTTATATGGGAGCTATGGTCAAATGGTGGCCGATTGTAACAAAATTTTACACACTGGATGGCATTGATATAAGACTTGCTTATGCTCAATTAAGTGGACAAAGCTATTACAGTTTATCATTTATTTTCATTTAAGTGTATTTTAGGTGGAATTTAGGCAGTTTCCGTTTTTTTTTTGTATGGGAGCTATGATTAAATGGCATCCGATTTGGATGAAATTTTATGTGCCGCTTAGTGCATATTATTAGCAAATCTTATCTTATCTTATATTCTTAAACGAGCAATAATTGGCTATCTCGAAAACGGCTCTAATGATTTTGATAAAATTTGGACAGTGGGTACCTTTTTTAATGTATAGGTCGAAGAAGAAGGGACTTTTGGAACCTTTGCCTCTAAGAGGGTAAAAACGGATGAAAAGGGGAAAAAATCGAAAACGGTATATCTCCTAAAGTAATAGGTGTAGAAACAAAATTAAAATTACGTTTTAAACAGCTATGAAAATAAGCGGACAGGTGTTTGGTACTTTTGTGAAACTGAGTCCGATAGCGGGTAAGAAAGGATGAAAATAGTTTTTTTGGTACCTTCTTAACCCACTCTTATATTTTAAACCAAAGAATATAGAAAGGAACTTTGTACTGCAGTCAATAGATGTGAAAGAAATATTGAACACGTACTTAGTACTTTTTCGATTTTGGGACCAAAATGAGTAAAAAAGGGATAAAATGATAACTTAACATTTCAAAGTAATATGAATAGGAATTATGTTAACTGCGTTTTAATAAAATGTACCGAATTCAATTGGTACCAAAGAAGTACCAAATAGTCATATGGAACTTTTTGAAAGTAGTGGATAAAAAGGGGAAAAATGAGTAATGTTATAACTTTTAAACAAATGAATGTTTGTATGTATGTTCTTTATAGAATAGTAAACTGTGAATTTGATCATATTATACTCTTTAACGAAGATGTTGCGGATAAGCCGGCGAAGGTTTTTAAGTTGGTAAAACTAATTTCCGTTAGGTGGCGCCACTGAAAATTACTAAAAATTAATTAAATCATAAACTGTATATTTGATCATGCTATGATCTTTAGCAAAGTTATAGCGCATGAGCCGGCAAAGGTTTTTTAGTTGGTGTGAATAATTTTCGACAGGTGGCGCTACTGAAAATTACTCAAAATCAATTTTATCGTAAGCTGTGCATTTAATCATGCTATAATCTTTAGCAAAGTTGTTGCACATGAGCCGACGAAGGTTTCTTAATTGGTATGAAGAAATTTCGACAGGTGGCGCCACTGAAATTTACTCAAAGTCAATTTAATCGTAAGCTGTACATTTAATCATGCTATAATATTTAGCAAAGTTGTTGCGGATAAGCCGACGAAAGTTAATTAATGGGAATGACCAAAGTCCAACAGGTGGCGCCACTGAAAATTACTCAAAATGAATTAAATCGTAAACTGTGCATTTGATCAGGCTATAATATTTAGTTAAGTTGTTGCGCATGAGTCGACGGAGGTTTCTGTTGGTATGACCAACTTTTTTAAAATGAGTTAATCTGTAAACTATGCAAACTATGTGTTGATCAGAAAAAATAAACAAAATAATTCGAAATTAACTGAATATTTGCACAAAATGCTTATCATAAATCTCCGAGCAAGGCTCGGTCAACCAGGTACTAAGCTATTAGCATAGACGAGGTTATACGGGAGTTATGGTCAATAATTTATATTTAATTTATATTTGTCCGATTTCAATACCAAAATTTTCAAGAAATGAAGAACATTATGCAAAATTTCTGTGACCTATATCCTTTCGTTAAGGTTTTGTCGTGCCGACAACAGACTGACATACGGACAGACAGACAGGCGGACAGACAGACGGACATCGCTAAATCTTAAAAGTATTTCTATGCACTTTACAATTGTTGTATGTGTGTCGGCAAAAGTTATTTTCCTATTACTAGTGATAGCAAATACATTTTTTGCGTGTGACTGATTTAGACTATAGACTGAAACTTTTCTTAGACTAGACTAATGATATAATAGTCTTAAATTTAGTCTATTATTTTGATGTTTATGGTCTTATATTGATACTGGGGCTAAGGCTAATTGGGTTCTCTTAAATCGTTTTTGAATAAATGCAATAATTTACACAAAGAATGCTGTCAAGTCTGATTTTCTCAAATGTCTGGCCATAGTTTTGATGCATGTCTGTCCTCCACAAAGTTCTTCAAAATCGTATGCGTAAAATCTAAACTTAATTTTTAAGATACAAACATCATAGACATACATTTCGTCATTCCTTGAGCTCATACTAAAAAATTTAAACTTATATCCACCCTTCCTGTTTCTAGACAAACATTCATCTATTCATCCATTCATTTATTCTTTCATTCACTCCTTCACTTCAAACCTTAAGACATTGTTGGCAAACTCAAACTGCCTACAACTTTTTCCAAGAGCTTCCGTACGACGATGACGACGTAAAATGAGATTTAGTTTAACAACTTATTGGCGCCTTGCCCACATGAATAATTTTTCTTAAATTGAGACTAAATATATAAATTTCTTTTTTTGGAAACTTTTTTTCCTTGCAAACACACACACATGGTAAGATATGGTTACACAGCCAGACAGACATACATATTTGCTTAAGTTTTATATTCCCATCTTGATTTGTATGTGTGTGCATGTGTATTTGTTTGATTTTTTTTCTTATAGTTAAGTTTTTCTTTCACGTATCAGTGCAAACATTTATCAAATTTATATTGTTTGGTTTGTTTGGTAAGTACTTCGATATTCTCGTAATTTTCCAATGTTACAACCAAAAATTTTCCAGACATAATTTCTTTTTGTTCGTCGAAGTTTTTTTTCTTTCATTCTTTCTTCTTCATACGGTTTATTTGTATTTTATAAAGAGATTTAATCAGTTTGACAAAATCTTTGTTCCGGTTTTCCCTTTAAGTTCGGTTTTTCTACGCAGTCGAATTTCTTTGGGAAAATATATATTGCGAAAAATTTATCGTCAATGAAATTGGAAAATTAATCACATATTTTGTCAAGTCAAACAGAGATAGAGATGAATGAAGAAGGAGGAGCGGGATAAGGAATGATGGATTTAGTTATAATGTAATTAGGTTGTTAAAAGGATATGAGAAACTTACTAAAAGGAAGTCTATTATTAAAGTTATTTCACCCAGTGTTAAGAATTAAAATTACTTTCAATTAAGGCTCTTTAATTTATCATTAAATTAACCAATTATTAAACTATTTATTTATCTTCAAGTATGAGTAATAATAATAATAAAAATTGTTCATGAACATAAAAAAACAATTAAACTGTTTTATGTGCATTAGGGTGACAATAATTTTTTTTCTTTGATTTCAAATGTTTTTCTACGGAATATTGTGACACTAGGTCTAAGAGTTTAGATCTGAAAATTTGAGTCAAATCGGACAACGTCCTATGGGCGCGTCGGGTCCAAAGTTTAAGAGCCCTTTTGTATGGGGCAAAATGGGTTATTTTTTTGTTTTTGCGAAATTTAGACCAAATATAAATGATTTTTACAAGAAAAAATAATAGAATATTAAAGAGAACTAATACAGCTTATCTTTTTTTGTTAAAACTGAATACAAGTAAAATTTACCGAGCATTTACTCGAATTTGGCCCAAAAATTTACGTTTTCGCGAAATTCTTTAATTTGACATCGCAGGTACGGCAAAACGGTTCAAGATATCGACCCAGTTTTTTTTAGGTTTTATTCTCCCTTTGACACACTGGAAAGCAAATTCTAAATTTGTAATATTTGTTGAATAAAATTTTCAAAAAATTAAAAAATGATTTTTGGAAACGACCTGAGAAAAATGTACCATTTTCCAACATGAAAAAAACTAAGTAAATTTGATTATATTTAAACAAAACTGAACTATTTACTAGTACCAAGCCATTATATGATAAATCATGTCTAACTTTGGAATTTCTTTATTTACAACATACAATTTTCGGTGCATATCCTTAGGCGCCTTTTCAAGGACATGAGTTTTTGGGGGAAAACTGCAATAATTTTTAAACTACTTCATGGATTTTCGCCTTTCATGATTTGAAATACAGCTGTATTTGTTTTCTTTAATATTCTATTATTTTTTCTTGTAAAAATTATTTATTTTTAGTCAAAATTTCGCAAAAACAAAAGAATAACCCATTTTTCCCCATATAAATGGGCTCTTAAACTTTGGACCCGATGCGCGCCCATAGACCGTTGTCCGATTTGGATTAAATTTTCAGATCTAAACTTTTAGACCTAGCGTCACAATGTTCCGCATTGTGAGACTAGGTGGAAAAATCATTTTCCTTCATACAAAAAAGTGTCACCCCAATGTGCATACATATATTTGCATATACATATCGTCAACTAAATGCAAGTGGGAAAGAGTATTGCCCTTCTATCGGGTGTTTTTTATTGAGGTATAGAACTTTAAGTTGGCATCACTTTTTAACTGGCGGCCATTTTGTCAGCTGTCAGGTGATTAACATTTAGTTTGGTTTGCCATTTCATCATGAACAGGTTGACAAAAGAACAACGCTTGCAAATCGTGCAAATTTATTTCGAAAATAATGGTTCAGTTCGCGAAGTTTACCGCAAGCTCCGTCCATTTTATGGTCGACATAATCGTCCATCAGAGCAATTAATTCGGTTAACCATGGATCGTTTTTGCACTACGTTTACTCTATGTGATAATACGCATCCGCAGCGACGTCGAACAGTGCGCGCCGAAGAAACAATTGCCGCTGTAGAGCAAAGTGTTGAAGAGGACCCGAATGAATCGATTCGCCACCGTGCACAGCAATTGGAGCTTTGTCCATCAACTTTATGGAAGATTTTGCGCAAAGATCTTGGCTTGCGACCTTACAAGATCCAGCTGGTGCAAGAATTAAAGCCGCGAGACCATGCAATGCGTCGTGATATTGGTGTATGGGCCGAAAATGAGATTGATCTCGATGCTGATTTTCATCGCAAAATTTTGTTCAGTGATGAGGCTCATTTTTGGTTGAATGGCTACGTCAACAAGCAAAATTGCCGCATTTGGAGTGAAGAGAATCCACATGAGACCCTTGAGACGCCATTACATCCACAAAAACTGACTGTTTGGTGTGCTCTATGGGCTGGTGGAGTCATTGGGCCATACTTCTTCCGAAATAATGCTGGAGAGTCAGTTACCATAAATGGAGACCGGTATAGAGCCATGATAACCGACTATTTTGTTCCCCAATTGGATGGCATGAATGTGGATGAGTTGTGGTTCTAACAAGACGGCGCTACATGCCACACAGCGCACGTCACAATTGATTTATTGAAGGAAACATTCGATGAGCGCATAATTTCGCGGAATGGCCACCAAGATCGTGCGATTTGACACCACTGGATTATTTTCTTTGGGGATATGTGAAGTCGCTCGTCTACGCCAACAAACCAGAAACTTCAGGGGACTTGGAAGCCAACATTCGTGGCGTTATTGCCAACATACGGAACCATATGCTCGAAAAAGTAGTTGAAAATTGGACCTGTAGAATTGGCTTTATTCGAGCCAGCCGCGGCGGCCACATGCCCGAAATAATATTTAAACATTAATGGCATAAAATTATCCTTCCAATAAAGCCAAATTGATGGACATTAAAACGATTTTCTTGTGTTTTATTTCAATTCGAAGTTCTATACCTCTAAAAAAAACACCCATTACCTTAATGTTGGCTCAAAAACCAAAAGCGATATATATTCTGAATCCTTATGAAATTCTAAGACGATTGAGCAATGTTCGTCTGTATGTCTGTTGAAATCACGATAAAGAAATGGAGCTAGCTTCCTAAAACTTAGTAAAGACATTCCTCATTTCTAAGAAAATTTTAGTAATGAAATTTACCAAAATCGATTAACATTTGACCATAGCTCTCGTATAACCTCGCCTAAGCTAATCACTTATTTGCTAATAAATAACAAACTGTAATAGCTATAATGATATAATTTGGTATATAAAAGTTTTACATAAGTACTACACAGCATATAAAATTTCATCCAAATCGGTTCTTATTTAACCATAGCTCCCATACAGAAAACTTACGGAAACAGCCTAAATTCCACATAAAATACACTTAAATGCCAATAAATGATAAACTGTAATAGCTTTGGCCACTAAATTTAGCACAAGGAGGTCTTATGTCAGTGCCAACAAGTGTGCCAAACTTTGTCAGAATCGGTAAAAATTTGACCATAGCTCCCATATACAAAACTTACGGAAACACAAAAATACAATAAGAAAAGCGGGTTTATGTCCGTCTGTCCGTTAGATAAAAGCGATATAGCTCCTTAACTACATATATAACCCTGCCCCGGGAAACACATTTATTCTGATAAAATTAATACAATTGTAATATCTATAACAACTTAATTTAGAACAGGGAAGTTTTATGCAACTTTTGGTCAGTATGTCAAATTTTATAGGAATCGGTTCATATTTGACCATAGTTTTCATATAAAAACCGCTCCCGGATACCAATAAAATGCCTCAAACGTCAGTTAAAAGCAATTAAATTATAAACTGCGACAGCTATGGCCACTAAATTTTGCACAAATAAACTTTATATAAATGCCAGCCAGTCGGTCAACATTTGGCTGTAGTTCTTATATATATAATATCCCCATTTTATATCTACAATTAAAAAGATTTGGAGGTACATTCAGTATATATGTGATCCGGTCTATGAAAATTGAAACTAAAAAAAAAAGTTCGAAAAATTAACTAAAAATTTCAAAAATTGTCGAAATTTGAGTCATAAGGCACCTTTTCATAGTCCGGGTCACATATTAAGATCGCACCTATGAAATTAGATAGCTATCAATCAATGTCCAGACTTATATACGGTAGATGCATAAGGAACTCCATTAGGAACTGTGACAATTGTTCAACATTTGGCTGTAGATGTTATATATATATATATATGGGCAAAAATCAAACAGTTTTTATTCCTTTTAAACCGACTTTCAACTCGAATAATTTTTGTACCCTCAGGAGTTTGGAAAATCTAATTAAAGATCTTGAACTCGCAAAAACTTCTGTATACTGAACACGATATCTTAGTTGCGCAAATTTGCGTTTTTAAGCGTAATCGGCATGCAAATTAAAAAAAAAAACGTTAAAACATCGATTGAAGCATTCAAGTTTTTCTTCATATTTCGTCTTCTCCTGCATTTGTTTTAATATTTGAACCCAAGTCGTTGTTTTACGAAATAGACACCACGCTTGCAAAAATCTCTTTATTAACTGAGAACGCGAAAGTTTTATCTAAAAACATTTCAATGAAGCACATCGCGAATTCAGCTCAAAATTGATCAGGAATGGTCTTAAAACTATTCTTCAATAAAGTTTTACCTTAGATTTGAAGCGCACCAAAATATTATAAGGATTAACGATTTTATGGACCAAATAAGAATTTTATATCTTAGAAAGATATGCACCTATTAAAACTTGTATTTAAATAAAAAATTCTTTTAAATTAAATTTGTCCATAAGTGAAGGCAGCAGAATTTCACTAAGATTCACATTTTGTCAAATTTCGCGAGAACCGCGGTTAAAAAAATCAAAAAATATTTTTAAAAAATATTTTTTTCACTTGCATAATTGCATTAATTCTTCGTGTTAAGGCATATATAAACCACCATAATACCATGAGACGACAGAACACCTGAAAATATATAAGTTATGACAAAATCCACCTAAAACTAATAAAAATAAAAGTTAAATCGACTGTCAAATAAAGAAGTTATGATTTTTTTCTTTAAATTTTCGTAAATAATGATTTTACGTTACATTTGCTGTTAAAAAATATACTTAACGAAGTGATCAAAAAAAAAATATTACTATTTTCGTACTCCATGGACTCCCCCAAAACAGAATTAGTATATGAGAACCCCTGCATTTTTCCCGTGTATCACAGTGTAATTTTTAATTTTTTTTTAATTAATTTTTTAAAATCATTGACGCGAATGGATTTTACATTCCCTAAGGTCCCTTAATAGAACCCCAAAAAAAATTTAGTGTGTGATCAAAAAATTTTTTGAATTTTTTTATTTCTGAAAATTAAAACTATTTGATTTTTGTCCATATATATAGCATCCCCTATTTATATATACAATTAAAAACATTTGAAGGTACATTTAGTATATGTGACCCGGTCTATGAAAAGGGAAAGGTGGCTTATGACTCAAAAACAAAATTTCGAAAAATATCGGAAATTATATAGTGTTATAATCATCACAGCCGAATATAACACTCTTACTAGTTGAAAATTTATTTTTTCAAGTGGGTGTGGCCGGGGATCGAATTTGGGACCTCTGGTATGCTAGGCGAATGTGGTAATCCCCTACCAATAAATCTATTAAAGCCTGAAGAACCTCATTTGGCCCTAACACGTATCTTTTTGTAAGAAGATACTAATAAAATTTAAACCAAAATGTTCTTATTTAAGAATATAAAATGAATATGAAAATGACAAAAAAAAAAAAATATAAAACTACTAATATTTACCAATTATAACCTTTTGTATTTTACCAGCCGATATAAAGTTGATTTTCCCCTTTACATGTAGCTGTTATTTTTTCCAATAAAAGCTCAAACATCGAAAAAATACACTCACATAAACACTCATACACATTCATGGACCAGGTATTTTACACAATATTACACAAATTGATTTCCATAATTCACATTAAAGTTTTTAATTAAAATCCCTTTTACAAAAGTTAATAGGGGCTACTCAGTCATTTATTCAGTCACTCCGTCTCATTCATTCATTCAAGCATTCAGCCAGTCGTTGACTGGAATAATATTTAACAACAACAGCAATAGTAAGGGTAGCAGCAGCAGAAGCAACAACATGAACAACAACAACAAGAGTAAATATATTGTCAACATTTTACCTTTTGGTAAATATTTGTTACTGTTATTTTAATTAAAAATCAACTTTTTGTCCAAATTACAAACACAACTGTTCGCGAATAAGGACGAAATGGTGGAAAAAGAGGAAAAGCATTCAATAATATGGGAAAATGTAACCAATACCACGAAAAAACATTACCGCAACAAAAGTCATTCTTTAAAGAGCATCAATATTATATTGAAATAACAGCAAATAAGAAAGTAATATCGTAGAACAAAGTCGACTTAATGATATCCTACACCATTCAATTTGTGTCAAATTTTAATGTTATAATAATACGGACTTTTTCTGAAGAATTATATATTTTAAGGCAATTTTCGGTAGTGACTATAATATAGGAGCTAAGGTCAAATGTCCATAGAATTTGCTTGCGTAAATTTTTGGCAAAAAAGTATAATTATCTTCAGATTTACGACCATTTAGATAAATAAGTGACATATGAAAAAATATATATATGGAAGGAATTGAAAAGTATGGACAGTTTCCGATAAAAAAGTTATGAATTTAGTGGCAAATTTCGATCGAAATTAATAAAAATGTTTTTTTTAAGAATGGTTATATTCTTTTATTAAAAATATTTTTTTAACCTTAACAGACATGGGAACTAAAATGACCCAAATTTTTTTTTTCGAAAATTTTAAGGTTTGAAGTATTTTAGTGATTAATTTTAAACAATTTTGAGGATTATTTTCATAAATTTTCGAAAATTTTTTTTTTGTCATTTTGGTCTATTAAGGGTTAAAAACATATTTTAAGTAAAACAATATAACCATTCTTAAAAATAACTATTATTATAAATTTTGATCGAATTCATAACATTTCGTTTTTTTCAAATTTTGACCTTTGACCTCGATGAAAAAAGGGTTAAGCTCACCCAATATGAAAGAAAGTTCTAGTGAACATTCCTCAATGACTGAGCAATAAAATTCAGTATTAGCTTTATCAAAAGAAAACTTAAATAAATTTTTCTATGAATCTACTTAAATAAAGTCCAAAAATTTACTTTTTCGTGAAATTGTACGATTTTAAGTCGCAGGTACGGCAACACCATATGGGATATCAAACTAAAAACTTTTTTGGATTTTATTATTACATCTGTCTTTTTTTACATGCCGATCAAAAATTTTGAAATTTTGAATATTTTTTCAACAAAATTTTTAAAGACTTTAAAAGTGAGTTTTGAGAACGGTCCTTAGAAAAAAATGTACCATTTTCCAGTGTAAAAAAAACTATGAAAATTTAATAATATTTTAATAAATTTTAACTATTTAGTACTTATAAGTCTTTAGATGATAAGGAATGCCTTACTTTGTAATATCTGTACTTTAAAGTAAAATTTTTTGCTGCAAATCCCTAGGCGTGCTGAAAAGGACACGAATTTTCTGGGGCAAATTGCAATAACTTAAAAACCACAGCATGAATTTTTTGTTGTTATGATTCTAATGAAAGCTGATTTAGTTGTCTTCTACATCCAATAATTAGTTTTGCCGAAAACATATCTCTGTCAGTTGAAACTAACCAAAAACTCCCATTTTTCCCCATACAAATGGGTCCGAGAAATAAATGTCTTGTGCGCCACCTCAGGACATTGATCTAGGAAAACAATATTTTTTTTCTGAGCACCTTAGGATGTAGAGTATCGATTTTCTACCCAGGCGTATCGAATTTCAATAAAAGTTGTTTTTCGCTAAACCCTACTGGGCAGTGACAGAGGAGATCAGTGACAGTTTCTTCCTTCTCAACGTTGTGACAACTTCTGTGGTAGCCATTGCTTTGAAGATTAAGTCTTCTAACATGTAAACCTATGTCCTGTGAGTACTGATATAAGGGTGCGCCTATGAAGCGGAAAGATTGCGAAATGCTTACTTTTGTAAGTTTGCCATGTAAGTCTAGAGACGGAACAGGTCGTTTCTGTGGACCACTTGGTCTATGCGGATCTAAAGAGAAACTGCTTGATGAGCAGTTTGCAAGCTGATTGCGGTATACCTTTATATTGCTCAATGTTCTCCTGAACGAGGAGAGCACCAAATTTTTCTAGATTATCGGTAATGATGTTACGTGGTACATTGCTGTGATTGCGTACCCAGAATTGTTAAATATTATAAGGTCTCGGCCTTATCGTTTAGGAATGCCCGACATTCACGGATAATAACGGATGTCGTATAGACTAATGATAAAGAGTGGAAGGCGGCAAGACTGTGAGTATAGAAAAGAATATCGCTGTAATTTATTCGGTGATACATGAGCCACTTGCTATATATAGCTTAGATTTTAGCCTGAAGAATACTGTGTTTTTGAATTTTACTTTTTCCAAAAGTGGGATAAAAAAGCTCACACCCACACAAATTTCCGATTTAGATCCGTCCGTGTAGATTTTCAGGGTCCCATCTCTGGAATCCATTTGAGTCCCTGATATAATCACAGAAAAGAATTGATCGAATAGGGTTATGGGAATGCAGTACTCGATGTTTTCAGGGAAGTTTACAAGTTTATCCAGAATGACGGAGTGGCCTAAAGATGAAGTAGACCATTCTCCGGTAGTTCTTAACCGAATTGCTGAGTTAGAGATACAAGTTAGGCCATTAGCTAAACCGTGAGCCAGTTGAGCATAGCAAACAAAGCCTTTGAAGGCGTAGTCCTCAATCATTAGGGCAGCGGATCTAAGAATCTTGACAAAGGATCCTCGCTGATTAGCCACATTAAGAGCACCATACATGAGTATGGGTTTTGCAACCAATTCGAAGAGCCAGGCGGTATAAGAAGGGGATAGACCCCACGTATTGCCTAGTGATCTTCTGAACGAGTAGAATGCAATGACAGCCTTAGACATCCTAGATTGGGTGCTTAAGCTCCAGGACAACTTTAAGTCCATGACCACTCCCAGATATTTGGCAGGGTCCGTAAGCACGAGTTTAGTCCCGCCTAAGGTCGGGAGGGTGATTTTGGGAATCTTTTGGTGAATAAAACAAGTTCCGTTTTGGCGGGATAAACTCCCAAGCCATTTGAAAAGTTCCATTCAGTAAGTGTGGCAAAAGCGATGTTCAAGCGCTGTGAGATAGAATTAAGGTACTTGACCGATACTGACCGAAACTAACCGAACAGCGACATCAGCTGCATAAGCAATGGCTTTGAAACACTGAGAGTCCAATTCCCTTAGCAATTTATTGATAGCAAGGTTCCATAGCAAGGGTAGACCGTAGTTTTGCCTAAGGTTGAAAAGACGCTGGTTGATTAATGAACGCAGGTGGACGTCAATGATGCGTTCCAGAGTTTTAAGAAGGAAGGAGCTGAGGCTGATTGGTCTGAAGTTGTTGTTATTGTAATAGCGTGACCTGTAATCAAAACATGAAAATATATATCATTAATGTTCTCCTAAATCGGGGGACTCCTCTTAATCCAGTCCCAAATGACACGAAACTTCAATGGGGGACGGTAACCATGTCTTCCAAAGCTGCTTTATATGAGGTGATACTAAGTGGCTGTGTGGTACACTGTCTAATATCATTCTCATAGCAACGAAGGTCCTTCCTAATTTGTCGTGGAGGGGAATCTAGTTCCGTTAGATGGTGGTTAAGATGATCTCTCCTATGACATCCCAGAAGGAAGTATGTAGTTAGCTTTTGCCTATGTTCCTTAAGTGATAAAACCTTCGTCTCCTCATTTAGCTGGCTTTCTGAGGACATTTTTAGGCAGCCTATTATTGTTCTGAGGGCTGCATTTTGACAGCTCTGGAGCTTTTTACACTGCGCTTCGCTCACACTTGGTGACCACACGGAAGCAGCATAATTTGCCACGAACCGACCAATTGCTTTATAGGTTGCAAGTAGGATTTCTTTATCTTTTCCCCAAGTGCTGCCGGCTAGCGAATTGAGGACCTTATTCCTACAGCGTGATTTATCGTAAGATGCAGTGGCAAGTGCTGACGAATAGTATATGCTGTCGAATGGCTTTCCCAATATTTTGGGGCGGGTTTTCGTCGGTATTCTTACATCGTAGACTATCCCAGTTCCAGGGATACTTCCTTCGTCCATGTGGTGAAGAGCGTTGCCGATGATTTGGCTGGAGAAAGCTGCAGATTTCTAACAGTGAAAAAGTTTTTTACGTCCCGTAGGTATTGGTTTGTTTTATCCCAACACCATCAATCAATGTATGTATATTTTTGGTCTGAAGTCCTTCGGTTTGGTGTGACTAACTTTACACGCTTTTGGGGTGAAAACTACCTTAGAACAATATGAGTTACAAACAAAAGCATATACGCGATATACCTTCCCACCTGTAGTGGTACAGGGTATACAAATATTTACTCTTTTCATGTAGACTGTCTAAGAACGAGAAGGAAATATTAAATTACAAGAAAGACCCGACAGTACCCGTGCTACCGATGCATTTAAATAATATAGAGAATTCCTGAATACTTATATGTATAATATTTTAGTATTTAAGATTAGGGGGTAAGAGTATAGTCAGATTATAAAGATATTATATATTCTGAGTACAAAATATCGAGCCCTTAAATTTAAATAATCGTAAGCGACATTCCGTTAAATATCGCTTAAACTATTAGAGATAGCGTAGTACAGTAAGCATATTTTTCTTTCTTTCTTAAGTAGTTTTCGAATATGTAAAAACCTTTTTGTTAGGTTTATATTTACGAAAGTTATACGGACCAATAGAGCGGTTCGCCTTCCATAGAAAGAAAAAAGTTATGTCAGTCACCCCCTAGGATCAAAGATAATGTTAAAACAGTTTAAAAAAATTTTAATTTTGTTACCACGCCTACAAATACCGCCCTTTTAGTATTTTGTTCATTGTTTCGCCATTTTAAGTCCGATCATAACATTTTATATTATCGGTGTTCGAGGCTCTATAAGGGCTACATTTCGTTTTTTGAAAGTTTTTTACTACCACGTCAACTTATTGTCATAATTTAAAACAAGTAAGAAAGCGTTATAGTCGGTCAAGCCGACCATACAATACCCTTCACCACTAAGGTCAAAGGTGTTATTTTTCCTGTATAAAGACAAATATTTGCTAAATTTTGCCATCATACAAACATTTTCTCAAAACGTATATATTCAACCTGTTTCCGTCATTTGGAATTATATGAGAGCTAGGGTCAAATGTGGACCGATTATCTCGAAATTTGGCAAATTGATTACAGTTGTTACAAAAATTATGTATGCAAAAAATAAACTCAAAATTTTCATTATCTTTAGATTTACGAGCGTTTTAGTGATTTTTTTTTTCTCATTTAGTGCGTTTTTGAAGAAGAGTTTGTATGGGAGCTATGGTCAAATGTGGACCGATTTCAACGAAATTTTGTACAGATTTAAGTTTACATAAGCAGTATCTGTTTTAAATTTCATGAAAAAATATTAAAATTTGTGGCCAATATAGCAATTCCGGGAAGTGGAACCTATGGGAGGTACCATAAATAATGGACCGATTTTGACCAATTTCAATAGCCATGGTCCCATTATCAAAATTTCATCAAATTATCTTTAGAATTGCGACCTGTAGTTTGATTACAAGGTTTATATGGGGGTCCAGCCAGCCAGACGGACGGACGGACGGACATCGCTAAATCGATTCAGAAAGTGATTCTAAGTCTATTGGTATACTAAAAGGTGGGTCTAAGACAAATATTTCTATGCGTTACAAACATCAGCACAAACTTATAATACCCTTTCCACCTATGGTGGTGAAGGGTATAAAAACCTAGATTTATACTCGATTCGATTAGGGCGAGTATAAATCGAATTTTGAAAAATTATGACTAGAAATTGACGTGGTAGTATAAAACTATCAAAGTGAGAAAGGTAGCCCTTATACAGCCATGAACATTGATATATAAAGTATTATGATCGGACTAAAGATGGCGACATAGTTAACAAAATACAAAAAGGGCGGTATTTGTAGGCGTGGTAAAAAAATAAAAAATAAATGTTAGAATTATTTTTACATTATCTTTAATCCTAAATTTTCAAAATTTTTCTCGAACCACTCTACGGACCAATAGGTTTTACATACAATGGTGCTCAACTTTAGCTCAGTGTAGAGGCCACTGTGCTAAAAATAGACATTATTTTAAGAATTGGTCTAAAACTCCAACTACCCATTAACCGATTCCAGCCACAATCCGCCCAGTAGTTTAAAAGTTATCGAATTAAAACTAAAAAACTTCACATACAATACTTTGCACGATAACTTCAAAACCATTTGGAAAATGTTTGATTAGTTTATCGAAAGTAGCAAACTAACAAAGGACAGAAATGTTATGCACCAAAACATTTCCCGTTTTTGTTTAATCAAGATTTTTTGTCGCTTACGATCAATATTTTTTCTGTCGCTTGCGATCATTTTAATCTAAGGGCTCGATATAACAATCAGAGTACAAAACTATTGTCTAAGTAAATGATTAGTTACAGTCTGTGTATTGCCTTATATCCTGATATTTGGATCATAAGACTATAGCCCGATTTTTCTAGTTGATTTGACTATATGACTATATACTAAAAATCAGACTACGGACTGACTTAAAATAGCCCAATTTAAAAAGGAATTATGAATTGGTTTTTTGTAGAAATTTTGTATGGAAAACTTGATTTATAAGTTTGTCATAAGTTTATTTTTTGTTTATGAATCAGAGAGTATGACAATAGTCTAAGTAAAAGATAATTGCCATAATATGTATAAGATTACATCTGAGTAAATATATGGGCAAAAATCAAACATTTTTTATTCCTTTTAAACCGACTTTCAACTCGAATAATTTTTGTACCCTTAGGAGTTCGGAAAATCCAATTAAAGATCTTGAACTCGCAAAAACTTTTGTATACTGAACACGATATCTTAGTTGCGCAAATTTGCGCTTCTAAGCGTAATCGGCATGCAAATTAAAAAAAAACGTTAAAAAATCGATTGAAGCATTCAAGTTTTTCTTCATATTTCGTCTTCTCCTGAATTTGTTTTAATATTTGAACCCAAGTCGTTGTTCTACGAAATAGACACCACGCTTAGGGGATAAATTCACTTCTCTCTAAATTTTAATTTTGTCATTTCTAATACTACTTAATGGCCGCCAAAATTTGAAGCTCGTTTTTGCCACTTTTTAATTTTTTCCTCATATTTTTTGGCCGCCTCAAAGAAATTTCAAAAAAATAGACAAAGATTTGTAGATCATTCAATGTTTGATATATATCTCGTTAATGTGCTCTATATAGGTATAATATACGACAGGTGAAAATGGGGAGTTTTTGAGCGTAAATTTTTCAAAATACCGGTTTTTCGGGGAGCACACTCGCAAATATGAATGAAAATTTCCAAACTACCGCGTAAACAGAGTTTTTTGCCATTTATCACCTAAAAACAAAAGCGCACCAAAAAATCATTGTTTGCTAAAATTTTATGAAGATTTTGAAAATCGTGCAAAAAAGTGCATATTGGTTTAAATGGTTTTAGAATGCAAACTGAGACAAAATCACATAAGGCATGAAGGCGATGTCATTTATAACCGATTTGCATCAAAAGTTTTGCAAAAATCTCTGGAACAAGTCTAGATCAGGTGAACCGCACCGATTTTTTTGAATTTTTTTTTTCTGATAGGGACTTTAAATAGCTTTTGTTTGAAACCCTTTTTATGGGCAAGAAACTTTTGGTTTGGGAGATATAGTGGTTTAAAGTTCCGAAATATAAGTAGGTATATCTCTCTTAATGTAGGACCGATTGCAGCAATATGTATGTCATGTGAAAGTGCACCAAAATATCTTTCAGGTAAGATAATTAGTTTTACCTTTTATTAACCCATTAAGGAACTATCAAGAAAATTATTAATTTTTAGCCTTAGTCTTTTAGCAAAAATGTCCATATCTCGAAAACTGGTCGATATAACGCAATCAAATGATATATGGATTTAAGTAGTCAACCTTTTAGGCTTTCATCTGATACTTATAGTTGGCTCATATCTGTTAAGATAACAAAGATATCAAGGTTCAAGGTTGATTTTTTTATCTTTCATTTTTAAAGTCTAGTTTAATTAATGCATTAAGGAACTATTAACAAAAATATTGAATTTTACTATTGGTTTTTGTAAAACAATGTCCATTTTTTAAAAACCCATCAATATGACATAATGAAATGAAGTACAAATTTAAGTATTTAACATATTAAGCTTTTATCTGATATCAATAGTTACCGCATATCTTTTAAAGGTAAAGGTTTAAAGGAAAATATTTTTATCTTTATGGGCTATAAAAATGTTTAAAATCGATGCAGTTCAATTAAACTAGACTTTAAAAATGAAAGGTAAAAAAATCAACTTTAAACCCAAATATCTTTGTTATCTTAAAAGATATCAGCTAATTATTGGTATCAGATGAAAGCTTAAAAGGTTGACTACTTATGTCTATACATCACTGGATTGCGTTATATCGGTTTTCGAGATATGGACATTTTCGCTAAAAAAAAACCAAGGGTAAAATTTAACATTTGTTGATTAGTTCCTTAATGGGTTAATGAAAGGTAAAATAGGTTATATCGTTTAAAAGATATTTTGAAGCACTTTCACATGACATATATATCGCAACTATTTTGGTTTTCGAGATATGGACATTTTCGCTAAAAAAACCAAGGGTAAAATTTAACATTTGTTGATTAGTTCCTTAATGGGTTAATGAAAGGTAAAAAAGGTTATATCGTTTAAAAGATATTTTGGAGCACTTTCACATGACATATATATCGCAACTATCGATTCAAAATTAAGAGTAATAAATCGATTTATACTTCGGAACTTTAAAGCACTGTATCTCCTAAACTAAAAGGTTCTTGCCAAAAATTTGTATACTAGTGTTCTTAAAATTAAAAGTTCTTTATTGGCTATAAAAATTTTTAAGATCGGTGCGGTTCACCTGAACTAGACTTAAGCCAAAAATTCTTTTAAATTAAATTTGTCCATTAGTGAAGGCAGCAGAATTTTGTCAAATTTCGCGAGAATCGCGGTTAAAAAAATCAAAAAATATTTTTAAAAAATATTTTTTTCACTTGCATAATTGCATTAATTCTTCGTGTTAAGGCATATATAAACCACCATAATACCATGAGACGACAGAACACCTGAAAATATATAAGTTCTGACAAAATCCACATAAAACTAATAAAAATAAAATAATTTTTAATTTTTTTTTTAGAAATTTTTGTTTTAAGCGTCATAATTTCTGAGCGCATCGCGTAAAATCATTGACGCGAATGGATTTTACATTCCCTAAGGTCCCTTAATATCGGGTGTTTTTTATTGAGGTATAGAACTTTAAGTTGGCATCACTTTTTTAACTGGCAGCCATTTTGTCAGCTGTCAAGTAATTAATTTTTAGTTTGGTTTGCCATTTCATCATTAACAGGTTGACAAAAGAACAACGCTTGCAAATCGTGCAAATTTATTTCGAAAATAATGGTTCAATTCGCGAAGTTTACCGCAAGCTCCGTCTATTTTATGGTCGACATAATCGTCCATCAGAGCAATTAATTCGGTTAACCATGGATCGTTTTCGCACTACGTTTACTCTATGTGATAATACGCATCCGCAGCGACGTCGAACAGTGCGCGCCGAAGAAACAATTGCCGCTGTAGAGCAAAGTGTTGAAGAGGACCCGAATGAATCGATTCGCCACCGTGCACAGCAATTGGAGCTTTGTCCATCAACTTTATGGAAGATTTTGCGCAAAGATCTTGGCTTGCGACCTTACAAGATCCAGCTTGTGCAAGAATTAAAGCCGCGAGACCATGCAATGCGTTGTGATTTTGGTGTATGGGCCGAAAATGAGATTGATCTCGATGCTGATTTTCATCGCAAAATTTTGTTCAGTGATGAGGCTCATTTTTGGTTGAATGGCTACGTCAACAAGCAAAATTGCCGCATTTGGAGTGAAGAGAATCCACATGAGACCCTTGAGACGCCATTACATCCACAAAAACTGACTGTTTGGTGTGCTCTATGGGCTGGTGGAGTCATTGGGCCATACTTCTTCCGAAATAATGCTGGAGAGTCAGTTACCATAAATGGAGACCGGTATAAAGCCATGATAACCGACTACTTTGTTCCCCAATTGGATGGCATGAATGTGGATGAGTTGTGGTTCCAACAAGACGGCGCTACATGCCACACAGCGTACGTCACAATTGATTTATTGAAGGAAACATTCGATGAGCGCATAATTTCGCGGAATGGACCTGTCAATTGGCCACCAAGATCGTGCGATTTGACACTACTGGATTATTTTCTTTGGGGATATGTGAAGTCGCTAGTCTACGCCAACAAAACAGAAACGTTAGCGGACTTGGAAGCCAACATTCGTGGCGTTATTGCCAACATACGGCCCCATATGCTCGAAAAAGTAGTTGAAAATTGGACCTGTAGAATTGGCTTTATTCGAGGCAGCCGCGGCGGCCACATGCCCGAAATCATATTTAAACATTAATGGCATAAAATTATCCTTCCAATAAAGCCAAATTGATGGACATTAAAACGATTTTCTTGTGTTTTATTTCAATTCGAAGTTCTATACCTCTAAAAAAAACACCCATTAGAACCCCAAAAAAAATTTAGTGTGCGATAAAAAATTTTTTTGGAATTTTTTTATTTCTGAAAATTAAAACTATTTGATTTTTGTCCATATCAGAGCTTCGAAAGGCTTAATTAAATATTAGCTTAATTCCTAGGAATTCAAAAATGATTTAACAATACCTTAAGTTTAATTCCCATAAAACAATTAAAAAAAATGTGTTGATTTTAAATTCTTAGTGAATTGATTCACATGGGAATTTAAAATCAACTTGAATGAATAAAATGTTTCTTAATTCCTCTACTCCAATTTGAATTAACATTTTTTATTCTTAATTAAAACCAGTCCAAATTGAATTAAAATATTTTTTGGTAATTCATTTTGTGCAAATCATTAGGGTGGATATAAACTAAAGATACTTGATTTTAAATCGAAAACTTAAATTCTGACTTTTTCGAGGGAAAAGTTTTTTAAACTATACCACTCATTGAATAAAAGTATATCAAACCAAAAAACGAAAATTAAAGTTTTAATTTATAGGGTATTATTGGATCAAGTGCGATATACATACATTGTTTGTAAAAACCCTAGATATAAAATAGAACAAAATTTATCATGACCTATTAAAATATTCTTAGGTTTTATCTAAAAGCATACACATTTAATAAAAGTATGCATGTATTCTTTAATGTTCGTTCAAAAAAACGGAACTACCCTAATGTGGCTATTTCACCGCAAACTTGTGTATATTTTGCATTTATTTGTTAAACTATAACTTTTAAAAGATGTTTAGATATGCAGGAATATAGTAATATTAATGGTCTTTCGTTTATAATGACCTAATCTTTACCAGAATTTCAATCAGTGAAGGAATCTGCTTAATTAAAAATTTTTTCTAAAAAAATTTATAAAAATAATTTGTTTTTTGTGACATTAGTTTTTGTAAATACATATATGTATATACATGTAAAATGTGCTAATATGTAAGAGTATATTATCTCTGGTTTTGTTGTATTGCTGCGAAATAATTGATTTTATATGTTTTCGAATCTGGATGAGATTATAGATTATGTGTACAAAAAATCTTTAGTTTTATGTGTATCTATATTTTATTTTAAATAGTTTTTCTGATCTTATGACCAATAACAAAGAATTTTTATATTTTTTTAAATTTCGCCTAAGTCAACTTAATAAACTTTTGAATTTTTCCACAAAAATGTTATTTGTATATGCCCTACAGGTCTAAAAAACATTAGTCCCTTAGCAGGAAGATATATTACATAGCTGAGATACATACACAATTATGATGGAATTAGAATAAAATTACAAAATTCAGTACAATTAGAAAATGTAAATATACATATGTATATATGTCGATAATGAATAAATCACATTTATGACTTTATACATGTTTTTAGACAAACCAAGTCCACGGTTTTGTTAAAATCGAGATGGAAATCATCTCAACTTAAAAACCCTTTTTTAACCCAATAACTTAAGAAAGTGTCATTTCTTTATCCTCTAAAATGGGGACTTTTTTTCATGGGTATTAAATGATATTTAATCCCTAATGCAATCCTGAAACTTATTTTATGGTTAAGGACTTGTTTCGTTGAGATTTATTTTATTCCGCTCTTTTATAGGTATTATATATTTTTGAACTGTAGGGTTCGTTTGAATACATTTATTTTTGTATGCCTTTACAAAATGATTTGTTTATAAAATTTTTAATTATTTTTGTATAAGATTAAGAATTGAAATAATTTAAATTAAATCTAACTGATTTTAAATTCCCTAAGAATTAATTCTTAAAAGTTAAGGCTTATGACTTGATTCAGGTGAATGTATTATGGGAATGATATAAACACTAAAATAAATTTGATTTTAAAATATGGAATTAGGAATTGAGCCTTTCGAACCTCTGGTCCATATACAAATTCTGAATATAAATAATCCGGCTATAAGACCGTAGCCTGACCATAAGAGACGTTAAAACAGTAGCCTTAAATTTCCACATCCCTTTTTTTAATGTAATACCATCCAAATTTTTATAAATTGTGCCCAAACATGAACATTGTCCCGAGCATTGCCAAAGCTTTTTAACATTTAATGTGTGGCTAGGAAGAATGATGATGTGGCGGACAATGTAAATAACGATACACACAGAATGATAAAGTTTCAGTTTTCCCTTTTTAAATATTTTGTTGTTTTTTTTTTTTGTTTTTGTTGCTTTTTAGCGGTGCAACGGTGGCAGCTTTATTTAAACGGTGGCTACCATAACAAATAACATGAAAAACAACACCTTTGTCTGGCTCACACAAACAGTTAAACCCAATCGCCGTCTGGCTTCAATGGCTGGACTGGATGGCTGGATGCCTGTTCTGTGCTGGGCTACCCAGTTGATTGCCTGGCTTAAAGTGTGTGTTGGGTCGATTGGTCTGTAGTTGATTCGGTCGGTCGGTCGGTCGATCAGTCAGTCGTCAAACAAAGGCAAAGTTAAAAACCAAAATGGAAGTTAACATAATTTTGATATTATCAATTGCAACAATGGCAGCAAAGCAAGCAAAAGTACTTACATATGACTACATACAGGCAGACATACATACCTGGAATAAATATGTTTAACTAAAAGTCCAATATTTAAGCTTTTTTGTGTGTGGACATTGCATTTTCATGCAATGTTTTTCCATAAACCAAAAATTGTGTGACAATATACGATTACATACAAACTTACACACAATACATACACGAGGGAAAATATGAATTAAAAGGATATTTAAAAATTTATTATAGTTGTGAAAGTTGCCAGTATAAAACAGAAATTCCTTGAGATGGTATTTTTATTAATATTTTTATTACATATTGAAAAATTATTTGTTTTCGATATTTGTTTCATAAGAACTTTATGCATCTTGTTTAATTTTTGGTAGCATTTAAAATTTCTTCATATTCATTTTCTTTAGATTTGTTTGAAGTCAGTTTCCTCGAAGTATTTCGATATTTTATTTAAATTTAAGTCTTTAATTAGGCAGTTTTTTAAACAGAAATTAAACTGCAATTATTTAGAACTTTTTTTTAATCAATTTTGTATGTGATATAGTTTTTGGTAAATTTATATTTAAAATTTTGTTATGAAAATTTATTTTTTTGAAAACTAACCCAAATTCATATAAACTATAAAAGTAAGAATTTTTTTTACAAATGTTCTTATAAAAACAATAAATTTTTGAAAAATTTCTTATAAAAATAAGAAATTTTTGAAAAATTTCTTATAAAAATAAGAAATTTTTGAAAAATTTCTTATAAAAATAAGAAATTTTTAAAATGTTTTCTATACAAATGTGAAATTTTTGAAAACAAATCTTAAAAAAATAAGAAATATTTGAAAAGATTTTTTTAAAAAATTAAGAAATTTTTGAAAAATTTCTTAAAAAAATAAAAATTTTTGAAAAATTTCTTAAAAAATAAGAAATTTTTGAAAAATTTCTTAAAAAAAATAAGAAATTTTTGAAAAATTTCCTATAAATTTAAGAAACTTTTACAAAAATTTTCTATAAAAATACGACATTTTTGAAAAATTTCCTATAAAAGTTAAAAAATTTTTGAAAAATTTCCTATAAAAAATAAGAAATTTTAGAAAAATTTTCTATAAAAATAGGAAATTTTTGAAAAATTTCCTATAAAAATAAGAAATTTTTGAAAAATTTCCTATAAAAATAAGAAATTTTTGAAAAATTTCTTTAAAAATAAGAAATTTTTGAAAATTTTCTAAAAAAAATAAGAAATTTTTTAAAAGTTTCTTATAAAAATAAGAAAATTTTTAGAAATTGTCTATAAAAATAAAAATTTTTTTGAAAAATTTCCAATAAAAATAAGAAATTTTCGTAAATCTGAAGATAATGACAGTTTTAAGTTAATTTTTTGCAAATATAATTCTTGTAACAACAGTAATTTGCTAAATTTCGAGATATCAGTCCACATTTGACCCTAGCTGTCATATAAGTCCAAATGACGGAAACAGCTTAAATATATAAGTTTTGAGAAAATGTTTGTATGATGACAAAATTTTGCAAATATTTGTCTTCACACAGGAAAAAGAAAACGTTGGACCTTAATGGTGAAGGGTATCGTATAGTGGGGCTTGACGACTTTGTTACTTGTTTTTTGAATTAAAAAATGTATATTACTTAACCTGTTTTCAAAACAAATAAAATTTAAATTTTTGGTTTTATATGAAAACATTTTTACCTTTGAATTGAAAAATGTATTAGACTTATGTGGGGTTTATGTAACTCAAGCGGCTGACGATTGAGTGAAATTTATATGTGTTTTGTTATTGTAACAAAAACAAAATACATGTTAATTTCACTCAATCGTCAGTCGCTTGTGTTATATAAACCCCACATTAATCCACTTTTAAAACTAATAAAACGAAAAATTTTGTTTCAAAAAATTCTGGCAAATATTTTTTATACCAAAATTCCTACTAAATAAAAATTTTCGAAAAAATTCCTATAAAATGTAAATTTTTCAAAAAAATCCTATAAAATGACAACTTTTAAAAAAATTTCCTATAAAAAATAAATTTTTGAAAAATTTACTATAAAAATAAATTTTTGAAAAATTTACTATATAAAGTAAATTTTTGAAAAATTTCCTATAAAAAGTAAATTTTTAAAAAATTTCCTATAAAAAGTAAATTTTTAAAAAACTTCCTATAAAAAGTAAATTTTTGAAAAATTTACTATAAAAAGTAAATTTTTGAAAAATTTCCTATAAAAAGTAAATTTTTGAAAAATTTCCTATAAAAAGTAAATTTTTGAAAAGTTTCCTATAAAAAGTAAATTTTTGAAAAACTTCCTATAAAAAGTAAATTTTTGAAAAATTTCCTATAAAAAGTAAATTTTTGAAAAATTTCCTATAAAAAGTAAATTTTTGAAAAATTTCCTATAAAAAGTAAATTTTTGAAAAATTTCCTATAAAAAGTAAATTTTTGAAAAATTTCCTATAAAAAGTAAATTTTTGAACAATTTCCTATAAAAGTAAATTTTCGAAAAACTTCCTATAAAAAGTAAATTTTTGAAAAATTTCCTATAAAAAGTAAATTTTTGAAAAATTTCCTATAAAAAGTAAGTTTTTGAAAAATTTTCTATAGAAAGTAAATTTTTGAAAAATTTACTATAAATAGTAAATTTTTGAAAATTTTCCTATAAAAAGTAAATTTTTTAAATATTTCCTATAAAAAGTAAATTTTTGAAAAATTTACTATAAAAAGTAAATTTTTGAAAAATTTACTATAAAAAGTAAATTTTTGAAAAATTTCCTATAAAAAGTAAATTTTTGAAAAATTTCCTATAAAAAGTAAATTTTTGAAAAATTTCCTATAAAAAGTAAATTTTTGAAAAATTTCCTATAAAAAGTAAATTTTTGAAAAATTTTCTATGAAAAGTAAATTTTTGAAAAATTTACTATAAAAAGTAAATTTTTGAAAAATTTACTATAAAAAGTAAATTTTTGAAAAATTTACTATAAAAAGTAAATTTTTGAAAAATTTACTATAAAAAGTAAATTTTTGAAAAATTTACTATAAAAAGTAAATTTTTGAAAAATTTACTATAAAAAGTAAATTTTTGAAAAATTTCCTATAAAAAGTAAATTTTTGAAAAATTTCCTATAAAAAGTAAATTTTTGAAAAATTTCCTATAAAAAGTAAATTTTTGAAAAATTTACTATAAAAAGTAAATTTTTGGAAAATTCACTATAAAAAGTAAATTTTTGAAAAATTTACTATAAAATGTAAATTTTTGAAAAATTTCCTATAAAAAGTAAATTTTTGAAAAATTTACTATAAAAAGTAAATTTTTGAAAAATTTACTATAAAAAGTAAATTTTTGAAAAATTTACTATCAAAAGTAAATTTTTGAAAAATTTACTATAAAAAGTAAATTTTTGAAAAATTTTCTATAAAAAGTAAATTTTTGAAAACTTAGGTAGGACCGAAAACTGAGTTAGGTGATGATATCCAAAATAATAAAACATTTGTCCAATTTCAAAGCGAGTTTTTATTTATTTAAAATTCTGACTCAATAGAAATGTCAACAACTTCTATCTCTATGCATACAATTATCACACAAAGTTTTATATTCAGGCAAAAACCACCAAAAGAATAAACCTTAATAAAGGAAACATATCACCAAAGGTATTTGAGAATAAGACAAAAACAATCCAAATAAAGAAAAGAAAGGATCCTGGCAGCAGGATTTTTATTGTTATGCCACTGATAGCAAATAAGTACAATCATCTGTATACATACAATTCTGGAAGGAAGTTTTTGTTTATTTGTCTTTTTTTTTTTGCTCCTCTGCAAATTTCGCTGGAACAATTTCAAGTGTCGGCTGCTTTAGATAAACAACAAAATAGCGCCATCTCCTAACAGCTTTTAAACACCTACAACATAAAGATTTTTTATGATTTGTGTTGTTGACTTTCGTTGTTTTTCGCAATCATCTTCAGTAACAAAACAATTTTTTTTAAACATATTTTTTAGAAAATATCTTTGTCGGCTCGTTTATCTTCTAGCAAAAGAGTAGTATAAAGATGTATGGGTATTTGTTTGTAAGTTTAATTCTGAAACTTTATGTTTTTGTTTACAGTTTTCCCTGCCTCTGCCGAGACCAGGTTGAAATGACCATAATTTGAGGTTAGCCTTTGGTGTTAAGGAACAAAAAAAAAAAAATTATGTGGAAAACAAAAAAGTTTTTAACCTAAAGCATTATTTTTTATTATCATCAAAGTTAATATTTGAGTTCATAAACTTTTTAGTCACACATTTTTTCAAACATTCATACATTCCATATGAAAGTACTAAATACTAGATCTTTTTATGGTCACCCTTGGCCGAAAACAAACCAGACAAACGGACAAAGGTAGACAAACAAAAATAAATAATATAAATGTATTTTTTTTTTGGTTTTTTATAAATATTTATTTGTAGACAAAACTGACAAATCCTATTATAACTGTGAGAAGGACATGGCGATAAGATTCTATACCTTTTATTATATACGTTTGAATAAATTTGTGGTGAATTTATTTTGATAACTTAAGCATCTTAAATTTTTTTTTATAGCAAATTTTTAAAAAATTTACTATTTATAGGAAATTTTTCAAAAAATTACTTTTATAGGAAATTTTTCAAAAATTTACTTTTTATAGGAAATTTTTCAAAAATTTACTTTTTATAGGAAATTTTTCAAAAATTTACTTTTTATAGGAAATTTTTCAAAAATTTACTTTTTATAGGAAATTTTTCAAAAATTTACTTTTTATAGGAAATTTTTCAAAAATTTACTTTTTATAGGAAATTTTTCAAAAATTTATTTTTTATAGGAAATTTTTCAAAAATTTATAGGAAATTTTTTAAAAATTTACTTTTTATATATACTTTTTATAAAAATTTACTTTTTATAGGAAATTTTTTAAAAATTTACTTTTTATAGGAAATTTTTCAAAAATTTACTTTTTATAGAAAATTTTTCAAAAATTTACTTTTTATAGAAAATTTTTCAAAAATTTACTTTTTATAGGAAATTTTTCAAAAATTTACTTTTTATAGAAAATTTTTCAAAAATTTACTTTTTATAGGAAATTTTTCAAAAATTTACTTTTTATAGGAAATTTTTCAAAAATTTACTTTTTATAGAAAATTTTTCAAAAATTTACTTTTTATAGAAAATTTTTCAAAAATTTACTTTTTAGAGGAAATTTTTCAAAAATTTACTTTTTATAGGAAATTTTTCAAAATTTTACTTTTTATAGGAAATTTTTCAAAAATTTACTTTTTATAGAAATTTTTCAAAAATTTACTTTTTATAGGAAATTTTTCAAAATTTTACTTTTTATAGGAAATTTTTCAAAAATTTACTTTTTATAGGAAATTTTTCAAAAATTTACTTTTTATAGGAAATTTTTCAAAAATTTACTTTTTATAGGAAATTTTTCAAAAATTTACTTTTTATAGGAAATTTTTCAAAAATTTACTTTTTATAGGAAATTTTTCAAAAATTTACTTTTTATAGGAAATTTTTCAAAAATTTACTTTTTATACGAAATTTTTCAAAAAATTTCTTTTTTTAGGAAATTTTTCAAAAATTTACTTTTTATAGGAAATTTTTCAAAAATTTACTTTTTATAGGAAATTTTTCAAAAATTTACTTTTTAAAGGAAATTTTTCAAAAATTTACTTTTTATAGTAAATTTTTCAAAAATTTACTTTTTATAGGAAATTATTCAAAAATGTACTTTTTATAGAAAATTTTTCAAAAATTTACTTTTTATAGGAAATTTTTCAAAAATTTACTTTTTAGAGGAAATTTTTCAAAAATTTACTTTTTAGAGGAAATTTTTCAAAAATTTACTTTTTAAAGGAAATTTTTCAAAAATTGACTTTTTTTTAGAAAATTTTTCTAAAATGTACTTTTTTTTAGGAAATTTTTTCAAAAATTTACTTTTTATTGGAAATTTTTCAAAAATTTACTTTTTAAATGAAATTTTTCAAAAATTTACTTTTTAAAGGAAATTTTTTAAAAATTGACTTTTTAAAGGAAAATTTTCCAAAATTTACTTTTTAAAGGAAACTTTCCAAAAATTTACTTTTTAAATTAAACTTTTGAAAAATTTACTTTTTAAAGGAAATTTTTCAAAAATTTACTTTTTTTAGGAAATTTTTCAAAAATTTGCTTTTTTATAGGAAATTTTTCAAAAATTTACTTTTTATTGGAAATTTTTCAAAAATGTACTTTTTATTGGAAATTTTTCAAAAATTTACTTTTTATATGAAATTTTTCAAAAATTTACTTTTTATAGGAATTTTTTCAAAAATTTACTTTTTATTGGAAATTTTTCAAAAATGTACTTTTTATAGTAAATTTTTCAAAAATTTAGTTTTTATAGGAATTTTTTCAAAAATTTACTTTTTATAGGAAATTTTTCAAAAATTTACTTTTTATAGGAAATTTTTCAAAAATTTACTTTTTATAGGAAATTTTTCAAAAATTTACTTTGTTTAGGAAATTTTTCAAAAATTTACTTTGTTTAGGAAATTTTTCAAAAATTTACTTTGTTTAGGAAATTTTTCAAAAATTTACTTTGTTTAGGAAATTTTTCAAAAATTAACTTTTTATAGGAAATTTTTCACAAATTTACTTTTTATAGGAAAGTTTTTAAGATTTAAACAAAAATGGACTTAATCCACTTTCAAAATAAGGTCTATATGTATTATGTATATCCTTAACAAAGTAACAACTACATAAATTTCGATTTCAAAATATTTACTCTCAAAACTTACTCCGTCTGGGACGTGAGTGAAAAATTACCACCAGTTAAGGTTTATAAAATCAAATGAATACAAAAATGTTTTTGGCACATTTGCCTTCTTCCAATTCAACTCTTCTCCCCATTTTCTGGGTTTCTTTTACCAATATTTTTTCTAATGCATAGACTAAAAATATTGTTTTTTTTATAGATTTTTCTACTCTGTTTCCATCCATAGCAGAAAGTAGATACATGAATATACATATGTATGTAACTATTGTGTGAGTATTTGTAAAGCAAGTAGTTGTGGGTGTCTAATAGACTGCGACAATTTTTTCTAATTTAAAGTAATTGTTTGTGGGCAAGACATGAATTAATTACTGCAACATGTGACACCATAATATTTTTAGATAGATATTGAAATGATAACAACAAAACAAAAAGACACAAATACAAAGTACAACAAATTTGTCTATATGACTTTTTTTTATGCATATGAGATTTTGTATTTTTGTTTTGTGGTTGAGTCCAAAAATATTTTTGGCAATTTTTACTTACTTATGTATGTATGTATATGTGTATATAAGTTTGTATCTCATGTGTCGTTTAATATTTTAGATTGTCCTATTTGTATAGACAAAAAGTGCAACACTTTGTAGTAATCGGTCTGGTCTGTATATTTTTTTTTTTTGCTATTTATGTCGTCTATTATCTTTGGCCACCCAATATAAATTATCATTTATTTTAATTTAATAAAAATGAAATGTTAGGCTTATGTATAGAAATTAAGGTGTTAATAAATTGCTATAAAAAATTTGTACAAATTATCAATTTTTTTATAGACAATTTTAATTTTAACCAAATAATAACACAGTCAAACACCAAAAATGGTGCCTTATATTTCTTAGTCAAATTGTATAAGATGAACACAATTTGGGTTCCAATTCGTCTAACTCACTTTTTAAGATCAGGGGCCAAATTATCGCATTCGATATCGATCAAAAACTTAGACTTTTAAGCGAATATTGTAAAGTATACTTGAGGGATGTTGAAAGTTACTTCGATGCAAAAAGTTTATTAAAATTTGGACCCATTTTGTTCAATTAAAACTCTTTTACTACTGTTCATCTTTCGGCATATAACTTAAAAAAAATATAGTAAACTCTGCATCTTTTAAATAATTTTGATTATCCTTAAAGTATGCTATACAAATGTTTTGAAAATATCTAAGATTTCGATCGATATCGAATGCCGTAATTTGGCCCCAGTTCTAGTTTTCGAGATATAATTTTTTTTAAATTACGAAGTTACACAATTTAGAGTAACAAAACTGAAGAACAGTTTAACCTTCTTTGTGAAAAGAAAAAATCAAAGCTTAGCTACAATATTACCTTCATGCTGCCCTATCATAATATTTACTCCACTTAGTAGCTTTAGAGATATAGCCGAATATATAATAGTACAGATTTTGCAGCAGTTTTCAGTTGGAAATATGATGGTACTGCGCACAGATGCTTTTGGAATAAGAAATGTTTTCTTTAAGTAATTTGTCTGATCGTTGCGAGTAATCGGTAGCAATTTAATGAGATTTTAGCTTTGTGACGTCAAATTTTCTTTACCCTTTCATCTGTATATTCCTCGCCATACTGTTTCATTAACTACAATATGATCTATCTGATTCTTTGTCATTTGATCGGATGATACCCATATCGGTTTTTTAGATTTTAATGTGTAGAAATCTAGTGTAGCTCATTACCATATTGCAAGTCATTACACTATGGAGTCCAAACTTACTAACAGTATGCTCAAATCAACTTTCAACAAATTAATTTTAATTTGGGTTAAAATCGGCTAGGAAAAGTTAAACGTCTTTAGTATATCTAAACTTTCTTTAGTATATCTTCTTTGGCATTATCGTATTTTCCTCTGTGGTAGCTCAGGCTAAGATAGTAGAATATTATTTTGAAACTTTTAGTATAACCGAGTTAAAATGGAAACCAGGGGCAAAATTACCGCATTCGATATCGATCGAAATCTTAGATATTTTCAAAATATTTGTGTAGCATATTTTAAGGATAATCAAAACTATTTAAAAGATGCACAGTTTACTATATTTTTTTGAAGTTATTTGCCAAAAGATGAACAGTAGTAAAAGAGTTTTAATTGGACAATATATATTTTTAAAAACTAATCAAAATGGATACCAAATTTCAATAAACTTTTTGCATCGAAGTAACTATGAACATCCCTAAAGTATACTTCACAATATTTGCTTAAAAGTCTGAGTTTTCGATCAATATCGAATGCGGTAATTTGGCCCCAGATTTTGCAATTTTTGCTTACCTTAAATTCCTACACACATGCACTATGGTATTTCTGCTGCAACAAAGCCATTTTTGACCAAAGCTTTTGAAAAATCTAATGATGTAGTTCTATAGAGAGAAGTCTAGATATTAAGAACCAATAATTGTTTTCAAGAAAAAGTTATATTATGTGTTAAAAAAAGGTATTAAAATGTGCTTAATGTTCTAAAACGAAGAGAAAGTCTCTTCTTTAGATTAAGTGAAAAAAATTCACCGAAATTTACCGATCGTTGAACAAAGCTTAACATTTTCTGAAAAAAGTCATATAAATTGTTACGCATAATTCAAGCAAAAAGTGTTGCAGTCGTTTAGGCGTAACTTTTTAATCAAATTGAATTTAAGTGTAAGTCCAAGGTGTGTACCCCTAGGAGTCGACGGATTTTCACCAAAATTAGTAGAGGACCAAAGCAGGTACCCCAAGGAGTGCGAGGATTTCAACTAAAATTGGTAGAGCTCTTTGTTGAATAAACTAATAGACAGGTGCCGAATTTCATAAAATTGTGTATAGAATTTCGAACTGTACGTTGAGAAGAAAAATAGGTCTAAAGCAGGTACCCCAAGGAGTCGACGGTTTTTGATGTACTTCGATGTATGAAGAAATACAACTATGCGCTACAAGAAGAAATACCTAGCGGAGATAATGGGTTAACAGGGTTAATCAGCATTTTGAATGCTTGCTCATTCAAAATGCTGATTAACCCTAACACCCCTGACACGGGTACCTGAATACCTTGACTTAAAGTCAAATATCTCTTTAACGATAAAATATACAATATTGAGGTTTCGTAAGTTTCTAAAACTATTTATTTTCTAAAGATTTTTATGTCTCTTAGCTTTCTAAACTTTTTTGTATAGCCTGTGGATTCACTGATAGTCAAATATTCCTTACCTTCCTAATAAGGGTACCAGTAATCAAATTAAGGCATTATGTGTAGAAAAATTTACATTTTGAGAAGCGTGAAGCAATAATTTGGCGATGTGTATTACATATTGGCCTTTGGCCACCTACTTCAGGCGCGACCACCGCGAAGCAAGTGCTTGCCAGAAGTTTTCTTATTCTCATTTATTTAGTCGTCATTCAACCTTTGACGGATGCACACGAGTGGAGGCTGTTATAAGTTTTGTTAATTTTTGTGTATTTTTTGTTATTGTTTTTTTTCAGATACACTGTGAGATTGAATGTTAGAATAATTATTTTTACGCTAAACATTCAATCGTTTTTATAGAAAATATTTGATTTTTTTTAGTCAAAAATACGTTTATATTTTCTTTATAGAAAAATAAACTTAAATTTTTTTCAATTATTTGGAATTAATTAATTTTTCCTAATTTTTCAATAAATTTTTTTCTATGTATGTAAAAGCACGTTTTTTAAAGAAAAAAAAAAACAAACTTTTTCTTTAAAAATAAAAACATGATAAACCTTCTTAAAGACATGTTTTTTTATAGAAAAAATAAGTTTTTCTATAGAAAAAGTAAGATTTTCTATAGAAAAAGTAAGATTTTCTATGGAAAAGGTAAGTTTTTCTATGGAAAAAGTAAGTTTTTATATGGAAAAAGTAAGTTTTTCTATAGAAAAAGTAAGTTTTTCTATAGAAAAAGTAAGTTTTTCTATAGAAAAAGTAAGTTTTTCTATAGAAAAAGTAAGTTTTTCTATAGAAAAAGTAAGTTTTTCTATAGAAAAAGTAAGTTTTTCTATAGAAAAAGTAAGTTTTTCTATAGAAAAAGTAAGTTTTTCTATAGAAAAAGTAAGTTTTTCTATAGAAAAAGTAAGTTTTTCTATAGAAAAAGTAAGTTTTTCTATAGAAAAAGTAAGTTTTTCTATAGGAAAAGTAAGTTTTTCTATTGAAAAAGTAAGTTTTTCTATAGAAAAAGTAAGTTTTCCTATAGAAAAAGTAAGTTTTTTTATAGAAAAAGTAAGTTTTTCTATAGAAAAAGTAAGTTTTTCTATAGAAAAAGTAAGTTTTTCTATAGAAAAAGTAAGTTTTTCTATAGAAAAAGTAAGTTTTTCTGACGATTTTTATTTGATCAAATACAGCAAAAATACGTTCAAAGTATAAACAAGAAAACAGGTTTTATTTATGGTCACACTGAAGATTAAATATTTTCCCAAAAAATATTTGATCAAATTTTTTCAAAACAAAATTGTGCATTTAGCAATTTGTTTCTCATATTTGAGTTGTTGTTTTTCAAATTTGATGTTGTTGTTTCTCAAATTTGATGTTGTTGTTTCTCAAATTTGATGTTGTTGTTTCTGTTTGAATAGTAAACAATAGAAATGCTCAGCTGTTATTTGCCCCTGTTTGATGTAACAAAAATTTTGTAAGATTTAATAATTATTTGATCAAAATTTAATAAAATATTTTCTCTTGCGTGGTCACATTAGGAAAATTTTTATTTGCTGGCAAATGATTTTGTTTTGTTCAAATCAACATATTTCTTGTTTGAACCTCAAAAATATTTTGTGGTCAGACTACGAGGATCAAATATTTGATAATTTCGATTAAATGTTTAATCAATGTGACCGTAGCTATAGTCTAAATATATTTATCGGAATATTTTTACCCTTATCGGGTGTCTACGTATAAAAATGTTATCAGTACGGTTAGGGTTAAATGGGTAACAAAATGCGAAATATTTGATTACAATCTTAAATGGGTACCAAACTTAAAAGAAAGAGTCAACTTTTAGTGAAAAGTTGGGGCCTGAAACCTCGATTAATTTACTAGTTATACAAAGTCATTAAAAGGCCAATCAGTGAATTGATTGGCTTACTCGTTTGGTGGCCTATTATAGACACGCGAATCCATGCAACATTTATTGAGCATGTAAATACTATTGTAGCACTGAGTATATTAGGAGCCAGATATACATAGATTATCAAACTACTATCAAGTCACTTTGTAGTAGGAATATTAGATCTGATGTGGTCAGCCGTTGTAGCAGAGTTCTTGGGATTCTTAACGAATAACACGTTTTAAAACTGGGAATGGTACCAGGCCATACAAGGTACTGAAATTTCCGACTAACTTCTAGGGGGTCCTCTTTATAATCTAATATTTAAAATAATTTAATTGAAATGACATCCAACCTCGGTGATACATGTATGATTTCTTACGAAAAATCGAACTCTGAAGAGGGAAAGCGCCGCGCTAAAACCGTCAAATATGTGACAATACCAAGTCAGATGAGATCTAATAGCTGGCGGCGTTATCGGTCCAGTTTTCTTTTACTAGCACCACTCTTTAAGTATTCTTAGGCACTTTTCTCAAAACTGATACATATTTTTGTATGAAATTCATATTTAAAGCCCAACAAATTCACTTACACACATAATTCTGTCACTTCCATTTATTTCCTCTATATAGTAGTAGATTCATATTAAGATTCAAGTTTATTTTTACAATAAATTTGTCTATGTCTGCTACTAAATGACTGTTATTCCAACCATAAACACCAAATGGCACATAGGATACAACAACATTACGAAAATATAATAGATACAATAATAGTTGTAACAACAACATTAACAGCAACATGTCCACAAAAGTATTTTTTTGTTAAATGACTGCAAATTTTTAGAGCTACATAAACAATTTGCTTAAAACAATTGTTAAATGCAACAGAAATATAAAATCGACAATGATGTAAAAAAAATGTTGTAAAGAATGGGAGATTAAAGTAAAAGCTCCAATTACGGCATCAGTTGAGATTTGAAATTTGAGATTTTTTTAAGAAAATCGTATTGCATACATTAAGGAGATCGGTTTGCTTCTAGAAATCGAATGCAGAGAAATTTTAGTAAAAATTATTGTGTATTAGTTGTGTTTTTATTGAACTTTATAAAAACTTTAAGTACAAAATTAAATAGATATAAATTTTATAAAAAGTAATATTTATAGTTACGTAAAAATTAAGCAGAATGGTGCCAAGATAAGTAGCGATATCGTTTTATTCGAAATAGTTATAGTTATATCGAATGAAACTCAGCTATTGTTTAGAAGAAATTTTAAACATCCTTAAAGTAGGCAATACAATTTTCTTCAAAATCTCGCTCAAGTACGATACGACCCTTATGCATTAAACACATAGACAACAGCAGGCTACACGAACACCGACTACAAAAGTCGTTGGCTGCAATCGTCGCCTCGTAGTCAGCTACTTAATTATTTTGGGGACGGCAGCTACATTTAAGACGGCAGCTACATTTCGAAACACCTGTTTATGAGTGATGCCAATATCGCGTTTATAAGATGGACAAAATAACAATTTAAATTTTGATAAAAACGACATAAATTCATTTTATTAATTAACCTCCGAAATCAACGGTTTTCCTGTACCTGATAGTATGTCTATATAAAAAAAAAACAAAAAAAATATAGAAAGATTTTGGTGTGATCTATAATAGTTTAAGAGTTATGGGCTTTTTAAATTTCAAGAATAATACGGTATAACTTTAGAAGTTTATATCCGATATTAACTTTTTTGGTATCAAACAAAAGCTACTGAAAATATCTTTTATATTCTTATATATTCTATATAATATTCTTTATAATGGATTAAGAGCTAATATACTATAAACTTATTTCTGCAATCGACTTTTTTTTTATAAAAATTCGTATATCTTAAAACAATATAGATATAAGTATGCTCTTTTATATAATGAATTTTATAAAGGACATACTGGGCTTTTATATAACATGAACTACATAGCTCTAGCACACGTAGCGTGTGAGTTAGACAGTTTAAAAAATAACTTTTTAAAATTTTACTTCTATTGAGTTAGAGTTATATAAATATAAATTTTTACATAATATTTTATTAGATATTATTATATACATTAAATATATAAATATTTTATAAGTATGTAAATTGCTTACATAAATTCTCCCCATTGTATTTGTGGTAAATAAATTCAAGTGGTTTAAATCGCTCATTTATTTCAATATTATATGGTGTTGACAGCACTAAATCTTTTATTGCCGCCAACAAAAATAGAAAGTAGTTTAATTTTGGCTACAGCTACAATGGTGGTCGGTAGTCGTGTAGCAGTGTCGAATCTAAAAAATTTATTTCTATTTGAATGCATGTATTCTAATTTTGACAGGTTGTAACCCGTAGCCTGCTGTTGTCTATGTGTTTAATGCATTAACACTATTAGAATTTAAGTATTAAACAAAGATAAAGAAACCAAAATTCCACAATTTTTCAAATTTATTCAATTTTCAAAATTTCCTCAATATAACATAAAAAAAATCTTGTAACCCTTTGCGCGACGGACTTTGTTTCCGAAATTTTAATAGTATAATCATGTCTTATTTGTATATATGTATTTAGATGTGTCAGTTACAGTCCAATTATTTATATCTTCACTGTATTATTTAATACAATTGTTGTACATTTCATTTTCATACAGACAAAACAAAACATGACTTTTAAGCAAATAAATGCGTTTGACACACGTACAACTACATCTCTATATACATAAATAAATTTTGCATACACGTTTCTATATGTGGGTGTATGTGGGCGCGTTTGTTAGCGGGAATGATTTCAAGGCCTGCTTCTTTGATGCCTCAAATAGATTCTACTCAATTAGTAATTGGTCGTATAAAATGAAGCGTATTGCATACTTTAAGGGGGAAGCTAATAACAGATTGAGAGAACTTCAGAACACTTAAGAATTTCAGAATTCTTAATTTTTTAATTATTCCTTTAGATTTAGAGAAACAAAGTTAGAAAACGATATAGAATTCTGAAATTATCTACATATATATGTGAAAGCGCATAGAGAAAGCTATCTACTACACAAAACCAGAGGTAGGGACGATCTACGCATTTTCAAGGTTGACCAACACGTTCCTGACGTCATGAGATGTGTCGTTTTGAAATGAGACCAATACCAACTCTCTCAGTGATGGTACACCAAAGATGTACGTATTCGAATCTTTAAAATGACTCTCTTGAACAAAATCCTTAGGTCCACCTCTATTTTGCACGTCACATACATACTTATATAAAACTCTAACGTGACTGATTGACTGACTCATCACTGCATAGCCTAAACGGCTAGAGATACGCAGCAGGTACCTTTTTTCATAGATCCACTAAGAAGGGATTTTTGAAAATTCGACCGCTAAGGGGTTAAAAAGGGAAAAATCAGTAAAGCACTATCTCCGTAAATAAACGTCATAGGACCAAAATCAGCTACAAAAAAAAGTAGACACGTGTTTGGTACTTTTTGGCAGATGGGACAAATAGGGGGTAAAAGGGGGTAAAACTAAAATGTTGGTAATATGTTTAACCCATGTGTATCTTTTGAACCAATCAACATATGTAGTAATAAAATTTAAAACGCCGACGGTAAACAAGAAAAAAATATAAGACAAGTGTTTGGTACTTTTTGATTTAGGGGGCAAAAATGAGTAAAAAAGGAGAAGAAAATTTAGAATAGATTTATTTTTCTTGATCTTTGTATATCACCAGAACCAATAAAGCTATAGGGAAGTCGATTGCCAAGTACCAAATATCAAATACGTATTTGGTACTTTTTCAATTTAGAGGGAACTTTTTATTACTTTTTTAAAATTCGGCCGCCTAGGGGGTAAAACAGGGTAGAAAATGGAGAAATAAGTAATATCATATCTCCGACAACAACATCGATAGAAACAAAGTAGAAATTGGATTTAGATCGGCTAAAAAATAAAGGGAACTCGCTTTTAGTACGTTTTTGGTACTTTTTTGAAATTCGGCCACCTAGAGGATAAAACAGGGTAGAAAAGAAAGAATTAAGTTACATCATATCTCCGAAAACAACATCGATAAAAACAAAGTTGAAGTTGGATCGGCTAAAAAAAAATAAGGGGACAAGTGTTTAGTACATGTTCGGTACTTTTTTGAAATTTGGCCGCCTAGGGGATAAAACAGGGTAGAAAAGGGAGAAATAAGTAACATAATATGTCCGAAAACAATATCGAAAGAATCAAAATTGAAATTGGATTTGGATCGGCTAAAAAAATAAGGGGACAGGTATTTAGTCCTTTTTTGGAAATGGCACTAATAAGGGTAAAAAAGGGTAAAAACTATATTTTGGTACTTTATTTAACCCATACTTATCTTTTGAAATGAAATAGATAGAGAATCCATTTATATCACAATTGATAAGTCCTAAAAAATAAAAACGTGCTTGGTAATTTTACGATAAATATGGTTCAAAAGCTTAAAAACGGGAAAATATTCAAGGGTAGGTTCTTTCTTTTTTAACTATGAAAATCATTCAAACTAATGAGGCCAATTAATAGACGGGTCTATTCACATTGAAGAAATATAGGACACGTATTTGGTACTTCTTTTCAATTTTCGGGGTAAAATAGGGTAAAATCGGTAACGTAGTATCTTCTAAACCAAAAGTGATAGAAACAATAACTAAATTGTTCAGAGATCAGCACGTAAAATTAAGAGACACTTATTCAGTCCCCCCGTCTAGGGGGTAAAACAGCTTATGGAGGTACATTAGGGCAGTATAAACTGAGGTCTGATGGTAGTTAACAGTTTTGTAATACTTAAGTCAGCAGTTCAAGATGACTCAGCAGTTTTAGGATGACTCAGCTGTTTCAGGATGAATTTGTGTTTGTTTCAGGATGAATTTGTGTCTGAAACATGTATCGAAAAAGTTTGAGTTGCAAACATTTTATTTGTTAATAAATTCGCTACGTATGGGATTAAAAAAAACCTAGATATTTATTTGAATAAAAGGACGACATAGCTCTTGGCTGCTTGCATTCTTCACAGAAGACATAGATAAATTAGTTCTTATAACGTTAAGGAACGCATTTGAATTGATAATTCTGATGCAAAGACTCCATAATATAAAAGTGTTACACATTCGTACATTGATTTCCACATGGTCGTTTTGAAAACTCCATTAAGAAGAGAGTATAACGCTTTTACACTTATTCGGAAACAACTAATGGATACAATTACCCAATAAGGGAAAGCTAAGGCACATACACGTGCTACATTTTGACTTTGATTACAAGTTTTTTGACACGTTTGTCTTTAGAATCAGAAAGTGCAATGATTAGCTTTGACTACAAAGTGTCATATATATTAGCTGCTAGGCTGTTGATAGCGTTATCTTGGACATTTTTGCAAATATTGCTCTCAATCGATGCTACAATTGTTTTATATTGTCACGAATTTTTAAGTTATCCGCCCCATTATGCAAAGTTCACTACTTTTAATTCTTTCCCTAGTTTTCTAGAAAATTTCTGTTGATGATGTTGCTATTTTTATGTTAATAAGCAGAGTTACATGTATACAAGAGTATAGCAACATTTTTCTTCAGATAATCTATTTGTACGACGTATGTGTGAGCGTGTTCTTGATCATGAGAGAATGTAATGGAACATGCATGAACTTTCGCAAGCGAAATTGTTAGTGTAATCAACGTTTACGTCTGCAGAAAATACTAGAAACTCTCTTCTCTACTATATAAGGCCGATGGACGAATATTGTAGGAACAGTTTTAATTGAGACGCGTATAAGAGAACAGTGTGACTAAGAGTACTTGTAAAGCAGTTTTGTAAAGTTTGTTAACAGTTTTTGTGAAAGTGTGTTTAAAGTGATTAACACAAAACTTTAATAAAAATATAACTTTGTAAAACTTCATAGTTGTTTTAATTTTGTTTCGGTTTGCAAAAAGAATTCCTTTTTAAAGGAAAAACGTAACAATATTTTGTTTTGTCCTATTGCTTAAACCAAAGCAATGGATTCCAACGTCAAAACGGTGGAGGTTTTACTGCTATTCTTGGTGGTAGAGGATAGTAGATCTTTAGTTATTTAGAGATCTTAAAATGTTAGAAATTGGGTATGTTGAAAACTTTTTTTAAATTGCTAAATCGTATGATAAATCAACATGCCAGCGTTGTAATCTTTTAAGTGATATGATTCAGTGGGTTTTTTAAGCGATGCTACTTTTGAACTAGTAGGCCCTAGAAACCCCAACATTATCCCGATGGGCATGTACTAAAGAAGTGATTGTGTGCCAAAACACTTAAACATATTTAAAACAAAACCAAATCTTTTTGTTGACTGCATTTTCAATAATTTGTTGCAAAAACTGTATACAATACACAAAACCTTAAGTGTGAGAGTCTGGAGGTGGTGAAAGTGTTTTAGTCAGACACAGATACAAACCTCAGACTCCAGAACAAACTCTGCTGCAGTCATAAAGTGAAAAAGCAATTTAAAGACAAAAATAAATTTATGTTTTAATGTGGTTCTTTCAATATCTACTAACATCATCTACTCTATTATAGGTTTTGCATATTTAAAACACTATTCTCGTACTGCATACTCGTAGATTGTTGGTGCTGTCTTTCTTCATTATTTATGCAACAATTGCATACAACAAAATAATTTAACAAAAAAATTTAAAATTGGTCTACAACATAAAACACATCCTTTTTCTATTCCTATGTTGGCTTGGCATAACCAACTCGAGCGGGGTAGAATTTTTTTCCTAGAAATTACACATTTGGCAATTGTTGGTGTCTGTTTTTTGTAAGAACATAAAACAAACACCCTTTTAATTTTAATTTTGTGTCTGGTGCATCTTTATTTAAAATACAGTGGTTCAAACGTATAATCGGACATCGGTATAACACTTAGTTTAAGTGCTTTTATAACAATATCGTTTTTAACAAAAAAATTCTTTTCGATGTATTTCGCTATAAAAATTATTTTATTTGTCTATAAAACCAAAAAAGAGAAAAAACAACAATTTATTTCATAAAAAAACAAAAAATAACAAAAATAATTCATATTTTGAGATCAAACGAATAATCGGACATAATAATAAATACAGACTTTTAAACAACTTAGAAATAAAAAAAATATTTCGTAGCATATCCTTTGGATTCAGTAACATTTCTGAGTCTATTTTACATCGAATTGACCAAATTGGCGCCCACTTCCGACGGAATATTGTTCCACTCATGTAGATACGCTGATTTTAGTTCCATTATATTGTTGTAGTTGTTTTTATACACTCTTCTGAGGATTGTGGGGGAGGACTCAACAGCTTAGGGCAGTGGTGGATCAGCCAAAACTTCGCAATAGCAAATGTTTGCTTAGGGTCATTGTCTTGGTAGAAAGCAAACTTGTTTGAAATTCCAAGTTTTTCTGCGCTCAGCTTAACATTTTGCTTTAAAATATGTACATAGACAAATTTGTCCATTTTTTCATCTATGAAATGCAAACTTCCAACACCAGCACTTGACATACAGCCCCAAACCATCACAGACCCATGTTTTAGTGCCGCACGAGTATTTGTTGGTTTAAATTCTGTGTTAGGTTTACACCAAACGAAGGTCCTTCCATGTGATCCGTGAAGATTAAATTTACTCTCATCGGTAAAAAGGACCTGTATAAGGTATAAAAATTACTTAATTTTTATAAATTTATTATTTATTTATTATGAAATAAATTGTTGTTTTTTCTCTTTTTTGGTTTTATAGACAAATAAAATAATTTTTATCTTGTTATAAAAGCACTTAAACTAAGTGTTATACCGATGTCCGATTATACGTTTGAACCACTGTATATCTAGATTCTATCCATCTTTTATATAGACAACAAATGTAACTACTTTTATTTGCACTAAAAAGGGTTACATTCAATATCGAAGGGGTTAAAAATGAACTTGCAGACGTTCTCCTGCCTGGAAGTGATTTCTTTTTTTGGTTCTATAGTAATTTGTTAAAGGGGTGACCAAATGGGATTTCATGGTTGATTGTTTAAAGTTTAGAAAAACAATTGAAAAATTGTTTACCTTTTAAAAGTCTTTCATTAATTTGGGTACCATGTGCAAGAATTTGTTAGTTTAGATAATTTTTTTTTTAATTTTTATGGAATATTTAAACAATGTGCCTGGGAAGGAGAGTAATATGAGATTGATCGAAAGCAACTTAGTTGCCTTTTAGCAATTCTTAAAAAAAATTGTATAGAAAAATTTTCTATAGAAAATTTTTAAGATCGAAAAATTTCCTATAGAAAAATTTATATACAAAATTTTTAATATCGAAAAATTTTCGATAGAAAATTTTTGATATCGAAAAATTTTCTATAGAAAATTTTTGATATCGAAAAATTTTCGATAGAAAATTTTTGATATCGAAAAATTTTCGATAATAGCGAAAAATTTTCTATAGAAAATTTTTAATAGCGAAAAATTTTCTATAGAAAATTTTTAATAGCGAAAAATTTTCTATAGAAAATTTTTAATAGCGAAAAATTTTCTATAGAAAATAGCAAAAAATTTTCTATAGAAAATTTTTAATAGCGAAAAATTTTCTATAGAAAATTTTTAATAGCGAAAAATTTTCTATAGAAAATTTTTAATAGCGAAAAATTTTCTATAGAAAATTTTTAATAGCGAAAAATTTTCTATAGAAAATTTTTAATAGCGAAAAATTTTCTATAGAAAATTTTTAATAGCGAAAAATTTTCTATAGAAAATTTTTAATAGCGAAAAATTTTCTATAGAAAATTTTTAATAGCGAAAAATTTTCTATAGAAAATTTTTAATAGCGAAAAATTTTCTATAGAAAATTTTTAATAGCGAAAAATTTTCTATAGAAAATTTTTAATACAGAAAAATTTTCTATAGAAAATTTTTAATAGCGAAAAATTTTGTATAGAAAATTTTTGATAGCGAAAAATTTTGTATAGAAAATTTTTGATAGCGAAAAATTTTGTATAGAAAATTTTTGATAGCGAAAAATTTTGTATAGAAAATTTTTGATAGCGATTTTCGCTATCAAAAATTTTCTATAGAAAATTTTTTGATATTAAAAATTTTCTATACAAAATTTTTTGATATTAGCGATTTTCGCTATCAAAAATTTTCTATAGAAAATTTTTTGATATTAAAAATTTTCTATAGAAAATTTTTTGATATCAAATTTTTCGTTATTAAAATTTTTTATAGAAATTTTTTCGATATTAAAATTTTCTTTAGAAAATTTTTCGATATTAAAATTTTCTATAGAAAATTTTTCGATGTTAAAATTTTCTATAGAAAATTTTTCGATGTTAAAATTTTCTATAGAAAATTTTTCGATGTTAAAATTTTCTATAGAAAATTTTTCGATGTTAAAATTTTCTATAGAAAATTTTTCGATGTTAAAATTTTCTATAGAAAATTTTTCGATGTTAAAATTTTCTATAGAAAATTTTTCGATGTTAAAATTTTCTATAGAAAATTTTTCGATGTTAAAATTTTCTATAGAAAATTTTTCGATGTTAAAATTTTCTATAGAAAATTTTTCGATGTTAAAATTTTCTATAGAAAATTTTTCGATGTTAAAATTTTCTATAGAAAATTTTTCGATGTTAAAATTTTCTATAGAAAATTTTTCGATGTTAAAATTTTCTATAGAAAATTTTTCGATGTTAAAATTTTCTATAGAAAATTTTTCGATGTTAAAATTTTCTATAGAAAATTTTTCGATGTTAAAATTTTCTATAGAAAATTTTTCGATGTTAAAATTTTCTATAGAAAATTTTTCGATGTTAAAATTTTCTATAGAAAATTTTTCGATGTTAAAATTTTCTATAGAAAATTTTTCGATGTTAAAATTTTCTATAGAAAATTTTTCGATGTTAAAATTTTCTATAGAAAATTTTTCGATATTAAAATTTTCTATAGAAAATTTTTCGATATTCAAATTTTCTATAGAAAATTTTTCGATATTCAAATTTTCTATAGAAAATTTTTCGATATTCAAATTTTCTATAGAAAATTTTTCGATATTCAAATTTTCTATAGAAAATTTTTCGATATTAAAATTTTCTATAGAAAATTTTTCGATATTAAAATTTTCTATAGAAAATTTTTCGATATTAAAATTTTCTATAGAAAATTTTTCGATATTAAAATTTTCTATAGAAAATTTTTCGATATTAAAATTTTCTATAGAAAATTTTTCGATATTAAAATTTTCTATAGAAAATTTTTCGATATTAAAATTTTCTATAGAAAATTTTTCGATATTAAAATTTTCTATAGAAAATTTTTCGATATTAAAATTTTCTATAGAAAATTTTTCGATATTAAAATTTTCTATAGAAAATTTTTCGATATTAAAATTTTCTATAGAAAATTTTTCGATATTAAAATTTTCTATAGAAAATTTTTCGATATTAAAATTTTCTATAGAAAATTTTTCGATATTAAAATTTTCTATAGAAAATTTTTCGATATTAAAATTTTCTATAGAAAATTTTTTCTATAGAAAATTTTTCGATATTAAAATTTTCTATAGAAAATTTTTCGATATTAAAATTTTCTATAGAAAATTTTTCGATATTAAAATTTTCTATAGAAAATTTTTCGATATTAAAATTTTCTATAGAAAATTTTTCGATATTAAAATTTTCTATAGAAAATTTTTCGATATTAAAATTTTCTATAGAAAATTTTTCGATATTAAAATTTTCTATAGAAAATTTTTCGATATTAAAATTTTCTATAGAAAATTTTTCGATATTAAAATTTTCTATAGAAAATTTTTCGATATTAAAATTTTCTATAGAAAATTTTTCGATATTAAAATTTTCTATAGAAAATTTTTCGATATTAAAATTTTCTATAGAAAATTTTTCGATATTAAAATTTTCTATAGAAAATTTTTCGATATTAAAATTTTCTATAGAAAATTTTTCGATATTAAAATTTTCTATAGAAAATTTTTCGATATTAAAATTTTCTATAGAAAATTTTTCGATATTAAAATTTTTTATAGAAAATTTTTCGATATTAAAATTTTTTATAGAAAATTTTTCGATATTAAAATTTTTTATAGAAAATTTTTCGATATTAAAATTTTCTATAGAAAATTTTTCGATATTAAAATTTTCTATAGAAAATTTTTCGATATTAAAATTTTTTATAGAAAATTTTTCGACATTAAAATTTTCTATAGAAAATTTTTCGACATTAAAATTTTCTATAGAAAATTTTTCGACATTAAAATTTTCTATAGAAAATTTTTCGATATTAAAATTTTCTATAGAAAATTTTTCGATATTAAAATTTTCTATAGAAAATTTTTCAATATTAAAATTTTCTAGAGAAAATTTTTCGATATTAAAATTTTCTATAGAAAATTTTTCGATATTAAAATTTTCTATAGAAAATTTTTCGATATTAAAATTTTCTATAGAAAATTTTTCGATATTAAAATTTTCTATAGAAAATTTTTCGATATTAAAATTTTCTATAGAAAATTTTTCGATATTAAAATTTTCTATAGAAAATTTTTCGATATTAAAATTTTCTATAGAAAATTTTTCGATATTAAAATTTTCTATAGAAAATTTTTCGATATTAAAATTTTCTATAGAAAATTTTTCGATATTAAAATTTTCTATAGAAAATTTTTCGATATTAAAATTTTCTATAGAAAATTTTTCGATATTAAAATTTTCTATAGAAAATTTTTCGATATTAAAATTTTCTATAGAAAATTTTTCGATATTAAAATTTTCTATAGAAAATTTTTCGATATTAAAATTTTCTATAGAAAATTTTTCGATATTAAAATTTTCTATAGAAAATTTTTCGATATTAAAATTTTCTATAGAAAATTTTTCGATATTAAAATTTTCTATAGAAAATTTTTCGATATTAAAATTTTTTATAGAAAATTTTTCGATATTAAAATTTTTTATAGAAAATTTTTCGATATTAAAATTTTCTATAGAAAATTTTTCGATATTAAAATTTTCTATAGAAAATTTTTCGATATTAAAATTTTTTATAGAAAATTTTTCGACATTAAAATTTTCTATAGAAAATTTTTCGATATTAAAATTTTCTATAGAAAATTTTTCGATATTAAAATTTTCTATAGAAAATTTTTCGATATTAAAATTTTCTATAGAAAATTTTTCGATATTAAAATTTTCTATAGAAAATTTTTCGATATTAAAATTTTCTATAGAAAATTTTTCGATATTAAAATTTTCTATAGAAAATTTTTCGATATTAAAATTTTTTATAGAAAATTTTTCGATATTAAAATTTTCTATAGAAAATTTTTTGATATTAAAATTTTTTATAGAAAATTTTTTGATATTAAAATTTTCTATAGAAATTTTTTTTTTGATTAAAATTTTCTATAGAAAATTTTTTGATATTAAAATTTTCTATAGAAAGCTTTTTGAAATTTAAAATTTTCTATAGAAAATTTTATATTAAAATTTTCATTAGAAAATTTTATGATATTAAAATTTTCTATAAAAAATTTTGTGATATTAAAATTTTCTATAAAAAATTTTATGATATTAAAATATTCTATAGAAAATTTTATGATATTAAAATTTTCTATAGAATATTTTATGATTTTAAAATTTTCTATAGAAAATTTTAGTATTTTTTAATTTTCTTTTGAAAATTTTATGATTTTAAAATTTTCTATAGAAAATTTTATGATTTTAAAATTTTCTATAGAAAATTTTATGATTTTAAAATTTTCTATAGAAAATTTTATGATTTTAAAAGTTGTAATATCAAATGAAAAATCATTTGTTTTTATCTAAAGAATAATATCGGGAACTAAAATTTGTTCCGATCTTTTTTTATAATGAAAATTCTTTGCTTTATTTATTGTTTCCACAAACTAATTAAATTTTTCCACAAACAATTTTTAATAAAATTATCAAAATTGAATACAAAGCAAATATTGTTAAATAGACAAACACTCCTTTTTCATGTTCAAAATGCCTTTTGGCGAGACTTTATAAATAATGGAAAATTTAATATTACACACACACACACACACACACACATAGCCACCCACATAAAAAGGAATTACTTTCGGAAAACAACTTCATTTATATTATTTTCTATTTTCCGGTTATTACACTTTAGCTAAATATGTTATACTTCGTAGAGGAACTTAAATAATTTTAGGTATTTTTCTATACGAAAAACTCTGAATCCTTCACATTCATAAGGTAAATTTGTAAATGGCTCTTATTTACCTGTAGAAAACTTTTCATTGTTTGATGTTGATGATGAATTTTGCTAAAAACAGAAAAAGAGGTACCAAAATTGTTATAAATAAAACACGCAAAAATATTTTTGTTCATACAACAAATTAAATAATATAATTAAGAGTAAGTAATGAATTCCTAAACAACCAAAAATAAATTCAAAAAACACATAAAACAATTAAATTTACGAAACACAGGAAACAGGAAACACAAAGTGTAGAATCCAAATATTGTATAATTTAACTTTGAAAAACATTTTTGTATGAATATTTAATTATGCTTCAAAACAAAAATTTATTTTGCCCAAAACAAAAAAAAATTAAACTGAAAATCATAGAAATTCTCATTTAAATGGAATTTTGTAAAATCAAAAAAAAAAGTGAAACAAAAATTTTTATAAAATCCTAGAACAGTACTCAAATAGAAATGGGTTTTATAAATTGCATTAAGGACTAGATGTGATTTTAAATATTTTATTTTTTTGTTGTATACTTTCAGGAATACAATGCTAAGACTGCCTCATGTCATATTATACAATATAGAAAATGTGCAAATTATATTTTATCATCATCCACCTGTTACAGCCTTTTAAATGCTGTAGATGAATGTCGTCGTCCAATATTTCATGATCATTATGGTAAGTATTACCAAAGCCATACGAATTTTTCTCTACTCGTAAGGTATCTATCTCTCTAAGGTTAAGTTTTAGAAAAAAAAATGTGTTTTAGAAAAAAATGGGTTGCTTACTTTTAGGAAAATGCCCTGAACGTAAGATTAAGTATTTTGTACTTCTACAAAATCATTTTTAGATAGAAATTATTTGTTAGAAAATTTTTTAATAGAAATGTTTTTTGATAAAAATTTTTCTATAGAAAATATTTCAATATCAGAATTTTGAAAAAAAAACTTTTTCGATTGAAAATTTTTCCATAAAATAATTTTTCTATTGAAAATTTTTCGATATAAAAATTTTTCTACAGAAAACTTCTCGATTTTAACATTTTCTTTAGACAATTTTTCAATGTGAAAACTTTTTTATAGACAATTTTTCGATATGAAAATTTTTCGACATGAAAATTTTTCTATGGAAAATTTTTCAAATAAAATTTTTTTAGTATGAACATTTTTTTATATAAATTTTTCGATATGAAAATTTTTTTATAGAAAATTTTTCGATTTGAAAATTTTTCTATAGAAAATTTTTCGATTTGAAAATTTTTCTATAGAACAATTTTCGATATTTTTTTATAGAAAATTTTTCGATATAAAAATTTTTTGACATACAAATTTTTCTATTGAAAATTTTTCGATATGAAACATTTTCTATAGAAAATTTTTTATATCGAAAAATTTTCTATAGAAAATTTCTTGTATCGAAAAATTTTCTATAAAAATGAAAATTTTTCTTTAGAAAATTTTTCGATATGAAAATTTTTCCAAATAAAATTTTTTCAGTATGAACGTTTTTTTAATAGAAAATTTTTCGATATGAAAATTTTTTTATAGAAAATTTTTCGATATGAAACGTTTTCTATAGCAATTTTTTCGATATGAAACATTTTTTGTAGAAAATTTTTCGATATGAAACATTTTCTATAGAAAATTTTTTGATATGAAAATTTTTCTATAGAAAATTTTTCAATAGAAAATTTTTCGATATAAAAGTTTTTTTTATAGAAAATTTTTCGATTTTTTCTATAGAAAATTTTTTGACATAAAAATTTTTCTATAGAAAATTTTTCAATATGAAAATTTTTCAATATGAAAATTTTCCAAATAAAAATTTTTCAGTACGAAAATTTTTTTATAGACAATTTTTCGACATAAAAATTTTTCGATATGAAAATTTTTCGACATGAAAATTTTTCTATAGAAAATTTTCCAAATAAAATTTTTTCTGTATGAAAATTTTTTTATAAAAAATTTTTTGATATGAAAATTTTTTTATAGAAAATTTTTCGATATGAAACATTTTCTATAGAAAATTTTTCGACATGAAAATTTTTCTATAGAAAATTTTCCAAATAAATTTTTTTTAGTATGAACATTTTTTTATAGAAATTTTTCGATATGAAAATTTTTTTATAGAAAATTTTTCGATATGAAAATTTTCTATTGAAAATTTTTCATTATGAATTTTTTTTATAGAAAATTTTTCGATTTGAAAATTTTTCTATAGAAAAATTTTCGATATTTTTCTATAGAAAATTTTTCGATATACAAATTTTTTGATATAAAAAATTTTTCTTTTGAAAATTTTTCGATATGAAACATTTTCTATAGAAAAATTTTCTATACAAAAAATTTTCTATAATTTTTTTTTTATTAATTTTTGATGTCGAAAAATATTTTATAGATATCAAAAATTAATTTTCTATAGAAAATTTTTCGTTAAAAAAGTTTTCTATAGAAAATTTTTCGTTCAAAAAAGTTTTCTATAGAAAATTTGTAGTTAAAAATTTTTTTTTAGAAAATTTTTCGTTAAAAAATTATTTCTATAGAAAATGTTTAATATTAAATTTTTCTTTTTAAAAAATTCTATAGAAAATTTGTTGTTTTAAAAACTTTTCTATAGAAAATTTTTCGTTAAAATTTTTCTCTAGAAAATCTTTTCTTAATAAAATTTTTTTCTAGAAAATTTTCCTTTATTAAAATTTTTCTATATAAAATTTTTCTTTATAAAAAAGTTATGATATAAAAATTTTTCGTTATAAAAATTGATCTATTCAAAACTTTTCTTTTTAAAATTTTTCTCTAGAGAATGTTCCTTTATTCAAATTTTTCTATATAAAATTTTTCTTTATAAAAAAATTACTTACTTAAATGGCCTATTGTAACAACCTGTTTAAGTCAAAGGCCGAGCATATTTTAGAATTCCATGCGCTTCTATCTTGTGCGCATAATCTCCAATTTCTTATGCCAAGTTTTGAAAGATTTTCTTCTACTTGGTCTTTCCATCGAAGTTTTGGGCGCCCTCTTCTACGAGTTCCCTCAGGATCATTATCAAACACTTTTCTTGCCGGAGTATTTTCATCCATTCGCACAACATGTCCTCGCCAGCGCAGCCGTTGTTGCTTAATGCGTTTTACTATGTCTAAAAAAATTATTATATAAAAATTTTTCGTTACAAAAAATTTTCGTTATAAAAATTTTTCTTTTTAAAATTTTTTATAATTTTTATAAAAAATTTTCTTTAGAAAAATTTTCATTGAAAAGTTTTTATAATGAAAAATTTTCTATAAAAAAAAATTTTATAAAAAAAAATTCTATAAAAAATTTTATAAAAAAAAATTCTATAAAAAATGTTATTAAATTTTCAAAATTTTATATAAATTTTTCTAAAGAAAATTTTGAATTATAAAAATTTTTAAATGGAAATTTTTTTAGTTGTAAAAATGTTTCTATAAAAAATTTATGATACGAAATATTTGAAACCAGTGGTCAAATCGCCACATTCGATATCGATCTAAAACTCATACTTTTAAGCAAATATTGTGTAACATACCTTAAGGGATTTTCAAAAAAATTTGTTTTGCAAAAAGTTTAATAAAGTTTGATATCTAAACGTATCTGTTTGTTTGTCAAAATATTTAGTTTAAATGAAATTCTTTCACTATCAGGAAACTTTTAACAAATAAGTTACAATGTAGTGAACCTTATGTCTTACATATTATTTAAATTATCCTGTGCATCTTATAAATAATTTTGATTATCCTTAAAGTATGCTATACAAATGTTTTGAAAATATCTAAGATTTCGATCGATATCGAATGCGGTAATTAGGACTCTGATCTTAGGAATTCAAGATTTAATATTTTCCTTTTTATCTTCTTTTCTTTTCCAGATTGATGGTGGTTTCTTTATTTTGTCATTGTTACAGCTAAAATCATATTCTTCATAATAGAAAACTGAACGTCCTTTTTAATTGCATCACAAAACCAAATCCAGTTAAAACTAAAATACAATTTCGTCAGTTTAATAAATACAAACAAAAAAACAGCACTAACTCAACATCCTCAACTACAATAATTAATATTTGCATAAATGTATTTTTTGGCACCATAACAGCACAAATATAAAATTCAATTTTATATCAAAACAGTATTAAAAAAACACAAAAAAATAAATAATTACAAAACAAAAAAAAAAAATTAACCTGAAAATTTGTAACTGCCCCTAAATAAGGATAAAATGCACAAAACTCACAAAGAAACAAATAGCAGAAAAAAACTTTAAATTTAAAATTATACAAATTGCAATAAAATAGAAAAAAAAAACAGAGGAATAACAATTTTAATGAAATATAAATATTTACTATAAATTATAAAGTAAAAAAATAAAAAATTCAAAAAAAAAAAACTCTAAAGTAGTTAAAATGTATGTGAAAATGAAAATGAAATATAAATAAAAATTCTCGTGAATTCAGCAAAAATTTATTAATTGTAGATAAAAGTGTCATACAAATGTCAAATGTGTGTGCGTGTGTAGGTAGAGAAGAGTACATATGATTAAATAATCTGTCATATGTTATGTAACGAGTAAATATGTATAAGTAAATATTGTAATTGTAATGGTAGTTAGGGAAATGTAAAACTTATTCACATACATCTGACAAACATTTACAAACACTTTAATACATGTCCTGCATTAATTTATATATTATGTAAATGTAGAAATTTAAATATGGTTATGTCATCTTGTGTTTTTCATTTATTTAAATTTATTTTATGTTTTGTTAGGTGTAAATATAATTAAATGACTTAATTTAAATTTGCTTTTGGAGCTTAATATTTGTTTTGTAATTTCGAATTTCTTGTATTTTGAAGTCTTGCATAAACTTTGTTAATTAGTCAAGAGAATACTTATTAATCCGTTTCAAATCATTATTTAGATGATATTTAAAATAACGATTTCAAAATATTTAAAACTTGGATATCATACCCAGCAAAACTTTTCATTACCAAATAATGAGTTAAACAGCTAAACTATTGAACACGAACTACTTACTCATTCACTGTTTAAGTCATTACATTAACATGGGGATGTCATTGGAGGCAAGTACTTACCAATTGCAAAAAAGTAATGAATTGGGAATGCAATTGGAAAACAACAACAAAAACTTTTGTTGTTGTTGTTTTATTTAAAAAAACGTATTTTTGAACGAAATACAATTTTTTTGTATGCCCCCATGGGGGCTCGAACCCAGACCCCTACGACTGCTAGGCGGAGACTCTTCCACTGAGCTACTTCATATGTTGAAAACTTAGCAGCTTATAATTAATATATACAATTTTTACTTTTAGATCCAAAATCATGTGAAAATAACTTTGTTTTCCCTGATTTTTTTGCTTTGTTGTAATTTTTGGAAAAATATTTCTATATGATTTTTTGTAAACGTTTAATAATAGTAAACAATAAAGAAGTTTTTTTAAATTATTTTAAAACTTAAACAATTTAAATCTTCCTTTTTGTATAAGTTTTTATATAACATTGACTATTACTTACTTTAGTTAAAACCTGATAAGGTCAAAGTTCGAGCATATTTTAGACTTCCGTGGACTTTGATCTTGTGCAAATATTCTACAATTTTATAGAAAAATGTTTCTCTTTTTCCATTGAAGTTTCGGACTTCTCCTTCGAAGATTAGTTTTTGGGACATTTTTATTCAAATTTTATCCTCTTTATAGTAATTGTTTTTTCCAAGAGTGGGTTACAAGCCCGTCGTCCTAACTCATTTTTATCGATCTTATGGAACAACTCTCGGTACATATTAGCTCACTACATTAAGGGGTGTTAAACTAGTTCCCCGGGTGATAACACGAGGTCAGTGTCCACAGTTGAGATAAAGGATGACCAAGATATGTCTGGGCTTACCTACATAATCAAAATTGACTCATGATAGAAATTTTTCATTACCGTGTGTTAGCTTTCCAATTTTTTTACAGAAGGTAATAAAAATTCAAAAATCATTTAAAAAGACTTTTTTTAATAAAAAAAAATTGTTGGTCTTGGTGGGATTCGAACCCGGGCCATTCAGTTCAAATTACCATTTTAATTACAAAAAAGTACTTCTGTAATAACTTATTAGTTATTCGGAGTGTATGTTGTAGTCATTACAAGGTAACCAGTTACAAGAGTACTTGCTATTACCAAAGTTTTGCTGGGATACCCAGTAAAACTTTTTATTTTTCAACTTTTCACGAACTACTTACTCATTCGCTGTTTAAGTCATTACATTAACATGGGGATGTCATTGGAGGCAAGTACTTACCAATTGCAGAAAAGTAATGACTTGGGTAAGCAATTTGAAAGCAACAACAACAACAGCAACAACTTTTTTGTTGTTGTTTTATTAAAAACATATATTTTCAAAGGAAATACAAAATTTTTTTTATGATCCCATGGGGGCTCGAACCCAGACCCTCCGACTGCTAGGCAGAGACTCTTCAACTGAGCTACTTCATATGTTGAAAACTTAGCAGCTTATAATTAATATAAACAATTTTTATTTTTAGATCCAAAATCATGTGAAAATAACTTTGTTTTTCCCTGCCTTTTTTGCTTTGTTGTAATTTTTGGAAAAATATTTTTATACGATTTTTTGTAATTACTTTAAAACTTTTTTAAAATTATTTTAAAACTTAAACAATTTAAATCTTCTTTTTTGTATAAGTTTTTACACAAGATTGACTCTTACTTACTTAAATGTTACAACCTGTTAAGGTCAAAGTCCGAGCATATTTTAAAATTCCATGGATTTCGATCTTGTGCGAATATTCTCCAATTTTATAGGCCAAGCTTTGAAAAATGTTCCTCTACTTGGTCTTTCTATCGAAGTTTCGGACATCCTCCTCTAATATTAGGTAGTGGGACATTTCAATTCTAATTTTATCCTCTTCATTGTATTTTTTTTTCAAGAGAGGGTTACTAGCCCGTAATCCTAACCCATTTTTATCGATCTTATGGGACAACTCTCGGAACATGTTAACTCACAATATTAATGGGTGTTAAACTAGCTCCCCGGGTGATACCATGAGGAGGTGTGTGTCCACAGTTTGAACCGGGGCCATTCAGTTTAAATTACCATCTTAATTACAAATAAGTACTTCTGTAATAACTTATTATTTATTCGGATGGTATGTTGTAGTCGTTACAAGGTAACCAGTTATCAGAGTACTCGCCATTAACAAAGTTTTGCTGGGATAGGTTGAGAGGAAATAATACTTCTTCCTATACTGAGGAAGATGCTAAGTCAAGTAATTTTGAGCAGAAAATACGCATTTTCCTCTACACTTCGCTTAAACCGGTTTAGGCTTAGAGAGAACCACACTTGGGTTGAATTCACACCCTCACTACTTACTTATATTTACAACCTGTATAGCTCAAAGGCCGAGCATATTTTAGAATTTCATGCGCTTCGATTTTAAGCGCACATTCTCCAATTTCGTAGGCCAAGGTTTGAAAGACTTTCCTCTACTAAGTCTTTCCATCGAAACTTCGGACGTTCTCTTCTAACATTAGGGAGGCCGTTTTTATTCTAATTTAAGCTTTTTCGTAGCAATTGTTTTTTTCCAGGAATGTGTTACTAGCCTGACGTCCTAACCTATATTTTTATGGTTTTTATAGAAGAAGTCGCAACACATGTTAGCTCACTACATGAAGGGCTGTTAACGTAATTTCCCGAGAGCTACCACAAGGAGGTCAGTGTCCATTCTTGAGATAAAGGATAACCAAGATAAGTCAGGGCTTATTAAGTTCAGACCAATCATAACAGTTGCTTGGAATCCAACATTCCCTACATCGCTAATTAACACCGTAAGAATAGTACAAGAACAATGAAATTAATTCGAACCCCCCATTAACCAAGCGTTTATCGACTGTATGAAGACTTCGGAAATGTCAGTAGGAGCTTTATGTAGAGAACTTCAGAAGTAATTGAAATTTTTGAACTCTATTCGGGCAATAAACGTGGATTTTAAATGTCAATTTCTACACAAGGATTAATTGTCCAATCCCTTCGAAGTTACTACTGAGGTATCTTGTCACTTATATTTTTTATCCTCGTCACCGTTAACATAATCCGCAAGACTCTGAATGTCAGACGTGGTATTTAATAGACACCTTTTAAACTATTCTAGGACATGGAATATGCTGATGACGTATGTATTCTAAGCCAAAGTTCAGGTCACCTTCAGTAAACGCTATAACTGGAAGCCAATATTTCAAAGACAAAGATTATTTCTTTAGGCTATGACACGTAACCGTAGACTCACATCAATGTAGATAACGAGGTTATGGGATGTGCAGGTACCTACAAATATCTGAGAAGGTATTTACTAGAGGTGGTGCCGACTATGACATTGGATTCCGTATTAATAAGGAAAAATCTGCATTTAGTTAGTTACAAATATAAAACTCAAATTTCAAGTCCATCCTGTATTACGGTTGGAAACGCACATTTGCAAACAAATGCTCACGACAAATCAAATCCCTGCTTCTAAAAAAGTATGTCAGAGGAAATGGCCAAAGTCCAAATACCAACATTGCTCGACTAGCGCTTTGTTGAAATCCACAGGGAAGAGGCCGACGTCTTATTGCAATAGCTAACATCTCGAAATAGATTCCCGTATAGAAGGATGATTCAATCCCTATACTCCACTGAGTCAAGTAAAATATAAAATGAAGAAAGTTACGTAAGCTATAATTAGACTCACATAGACTATAAAGTCCATTATTTTACCACGAATGCCAATAAAATGCTTGTTATTGAGTCATTCGTATCGCTTTTAAAAGTTTTTAAGTCCGTCACCTTCTACATTACACAGATCACCTAGTACTCCAAAGAAATAAGAGCCCAATGTTAGTCCCCTTCTGAGAGACAGAGCAAAGCAAGTTCAAAGAAGAGGTTTTATGAGCTCCTCCTTCTGCAAGAGTCACGGTGGGGACACCTTAAGCCTAAACGAGTGCAGACAGTGATTTATCATGACAGACTCAAGTAAGAATACATCGGACTTTGATAGTGATAGAAGTCTGTGATATGGTTTCCTATCTAAACAGGACTACATCTGTCGGAAACAAATACATGCTTGAGCAGATGCCCTCCTATCATTTGCTGAAATATATGCTTTTTCTGATAGTGGATGCTTGTTAGTGGCTATAGACATGCCAAAAGATTCTAATTCATCTGAAATTGTAAAGTGGTACAATTTTTGCAAACTTTTCTGCTCTGCAGATCCATAGTATGTACCTCTATGCCGGCAACCAAATAAGTTAAATGCTGCTAAGCCATCTCATTGAGAGATCTGAGGTAATCAAGGTAGGATTACACTTCTTTTGCCTCCTAAATATTGATTTTGAATCCTCGGGAGTTGACGGAATCCAAGCTTGAATCCCGGATGAATCCCAATTGATAACATTCACGATAGCATTCAACAGATCGCTTGTCCTCGAAGGCGAAGAGCTTGAATCGACCGTGGATCCATCCTGCATTGCTACAGATATGAGGTGTACCCGGCATCACCATTAGGCCTTAGGAATACACTTAAGACATAGCATGTTCAATGATTCTCCAAAGTGCATTCTAATTTAATCGAAAAAAACTTAATGTTCGAATATGAAATATTCGGGTTGTCAAGGAGCTTTAAAACGATGTGGCGAATCTAATTAAAAATTATTTTAACAATGCAGGTCTAGGTGCATTACTAACAGCAACGGTAGGAGAATCTCATGGGATGGGGCCCATCCAATCTAAAATCAAAATGATTACTGATACCACAACATTTGATATTCAAAATGATCTCTTACTGTTGACACGATCTGGAACTGGTTCAAATATGCCAAGAGTTCTAAAGATATAAACTTTCTTTTCAAGGCCTATGAGATAGCCTATAAGTTAGCCTCACAACAGAATTGTGATGGACAATGATTCGATTTAAAACAATATGTATTCGATTTACCATCCGCGCAGTGAAAAAGAGGATTTTAATAGTCAACTAGAGAAGACTATAAGTGATATTTGATACACAATTGGGCACCACTAGCACAAATCTGGCACATGTCATGGGATCTCAAGGTGGACTACTATACTCAAAGGGCAACATATAAAGAGACCTGGGTTTCTCCCGACCATCGTACACTGACTACTTAACCATTAGCAAAAAATTTAAATAAGTTTTTCTATCGTAAATCTTTCGTTATATAAGTTTTTTTAAAAAAATCTTTCGTTATGTAAGGTTTTCTCTACAAAATCTTTCATTAATTAAGTTTTTCTGAAGAAAATCTTTCGTTACATAAGTTTTTCTTTAGAAAATCTTTCGGCAAATACATTTTTAATCAGAAAATCTTTCGTAATGTAAGTTTTTCTATAGCAAATCGTTTGTTAAGTAAGTTTTTCTATAGAAAATATTTTAATTATTAAGTTTTTCTATAGAAAATCTTTCGTTAGTAAGTTCTTCTATAGAAAATCTTCAGTTAAGTAAGTTTTTCTATAGAAAATCCTTCGTTAGGTAAGTTTTTCTATACAAAATCTTTCGGTAATAAGTTTATCTATAGAAAATCTTTCGTTAAGTAAGTTTTTCTTTGGAAAATCTTTCGTTAAGTAAGTTTTTCTTTGGAAAATCTTTGGTTAAGCTTGTTTTTTTTATAGAAAATCTTTCGTTAAGTATGTTTTTCTATAGAAAAACTTTCGTTAAGTAAGTTTTTTTTATAGAAAATCTTTCGTTAAGTAATATTTCCTATAAAAATATTTCGTTATGTAAGTTTTCCTATAGAAAATCTTTCGTTAAGTTTGATTTTCTATAGAAAATCTTTCGTTTTCTATAAAAAATCTTTCGGTTAGTTTGATTTTCTATAGAAAATCTTTTGTTAAGTTTGATTTTCTATAGAAGATCTTTCGTTAAGTTTCATTTTCTATAAAAAATCTTTCGTTAAGTCTGATTTTCTATAGAAAATCTTCGTTAAGTTTGATTTTCTATAGAAAATCTTTCGTTAAGTTTGATTTTCTATAGAAAATCTTTCGTCAAGTAAGTTATTTTATAGAAAATCATTCGTTAAGTGAGTTTTCTATAGAAAATATTTAGAATATTTTTCATTAAGTTTGATTTTCTATAGAAAATTATTCGTTAGATAAGTTTTTTAGCAAAAAGTCTTTCGTTAAGTAGGGTTTTCTATAGAAAATCTTTCGCTTAGTATGATTTTCTATAGAAAATCTTTCGTTAAGTAAGTTTTTTAATAAAATTCTTGCATTAAGTAGGGTTTTCTATAGAAAATTATTCGTAAATTATGATTTTCTATAAAAACTTTTGTTAAGTATGATTATCTATAGAAGATCTTTCGGTAAGTAAGTTTTCCTTAGAAAATCTTTGGTTTATGTAAATCTTTTTGTGGCCTTTGCAATTTTAATTTTTGATGATGTTAATAGGTTATTTTAAAAATCGAACCCCTCACATTGGACATTCAATACCATATTATATTGCTTTTATCATTTAATCTTGTCTTCGTAGTTTATTTTTAAAGGTGGTTAATATATTCTGAATTATTAATCAAAAATATAATCAGATTTTTACTAAAATATTTGGTTTGAACTAAAAAATGTTTTTAAAACAAATTTTTCAAATGTTTTCTTTAAAAGAAAAATTTCTCAATTTTTGATGCTATTAACACATTTTCTATCATTGCCCAAAAGTTAAATGTTATGTTTGTCGATATTGAACTAACTAGAAAAAATGTGGCATACTTTAGGGCTGATGTTAAATGAAGTTGAGAGTTGCCACTTGGTTAAACTATGAATTTACTAAAAACATTTTTTTTTTGGTTGAATTGTTTTGTTTTTTTTTTTTTTCAAATGGAAATCTAATAATTTTCATATTTTATCTAATTAACTTTAAGTTCAAAATAAATTTATGTTATTTTATAAAATAAAACTAAATAAATCAATTACATAAAAAAAATTTTATATTAAAAAAGCACAAAAAAAATAAAAAAAACTAAAACACAGTAAATGTCCATAAATAAATAAATAAATAAATAAATAAGTGTATTTTCACTAATTTACAAAACATAAAACCAAAAAGAAAAAAAATTAAAAACTATTTTACAAAAACTAAAACCATAAATAAATAATGAAAATAATGAAATTTAATTTAAATTACAAATTTTTTTTTTATTCAAATTGATTTTCAATAACTAAAATTCTGTTGCATTTAGTACAAAAACTCAAAAACTATTTAAAAATTTAAAAATATAAGTATTTATTCATATTTGAGGGCATTTAACGAAATATATTTTTAATTTGAGTGTCTCTATATTTAAAAATACATAAAACAATATTTTTATGTTAAAATGGGAAAAAAGGCTTAAAATGTGATATTTTGTAATAATTTATAAAATATTATTATTATGTATTCATTCAACTATAAACGAGAGTATGTTTGTATATTTTTCAAAAAAATAACCAAACGAAAATACAACAAAATTTATGTATAAAAAATTTTGACCACAAGAAAAAATTTAAACATTTGTATGGAAGTTATGAGTAATACGAGTATAATTTTCAATAACAAAAAATTTAAATAAATTTATTATTTTTAAATTATGACAAATTATATATAAATATATTTATTGTATATTAAGTAACAACAAAAAATACTTATTATGTTCAAAACTGACTTTATAGTGAAACATGATTTAAATAAAACACAAAAATCTAACAAAAATATTTAAATTAAATTATAATTATAAAATAATTAATTGTAAATTAAGCTAAAGAAAATTAAAGTCTAAATAAATGAAATAAATAGTAAAATGAGTAAATACATGTTATTAATATTGAGGAGTTTTATTTCAAAATTTGTTTAAGTGTATGAATTGAGAGGTGAGTATCGGTACTCAATGATGAGTACAATGGGAATGAATGCAAAAGGTGAGGAATAAATCTTAAAAAGGTCCTTCGTTAAGTAGGAAAATCATACTTAACGAAAGATTTTCTATAGAAAATCATACTTAACGAAAGATTTTCTATAAAAAATCATACTTAACGAAAGATTTTCTATAGAAAATCATACAATAGATTTTCTTTTGAAAATCATACTTAACGAATGATTTTCTATAGAAAATAATACCTAGCAAAAAATTTTCTATTGAAAATCATTAACGAAAGATTTTCTATAGAAAATCATACTTAATGAAATATTTTCAATAAAAATTCACACTTAACGAAAAATTTTCTATAGAAAATCATACTAAACAAAAGATTTTCTATAGAAAATCATACTTAACAAAAGATTTTCTATAGAAAATCACTACTAACGAAAGATTTTTTATAGAAAGTCATACTTAACGAAAGATTTCCTATAGAAAATCATACTTCACAAAAGATTTCCTATAGAAAATCATACTTGACGAAAGATTTTCTATAGAAAATCATACTTAACGAAAGATTTTCTATAGAAAATCATACTTAAAAAAAGATTTTCTATAGAAATTCCTACTTAACAATAGTTTTTTTTACAGAAAATCATACTTAACGAAAAATTTTCTATAGAAAATCATATTTAATGTAAGATTTTCTATAGAAAATCATACTTAAATAAAGATTTTCTATAGAAAATCATACTTAAATATAGATTTTCTATAGAAAATCATACTTAAATAAAGATATTCTATAGAAAATCATACTTAAATAAAGATTTTCTATAGAAAATCATAGTCGACGAAAGATTTTCTATAGAAAATCATACTTAATGTAACACTTTCTATAGAAAATCATACTTAACAAAAAATTTTCTATAGAAAATCATACTTAACGAAAGATTTTCTAATGAAAATTATACTTTACGAAAGATTTTCTAATGAAAATTATACTTAACGAAAGATTTTCTAAACCAAATTATACTTAACGAAAGATTTTCTAAACCAAATTATACATAACGAAAGATTTTCTAAAGAAAATTATACTTAACGAAAGATTTTCTATAGAAAATCATTACTAACGAAAGATTTTCTATAGAAAATCATTACTAACGAAAGATTTTCTATAGAAAATCATTACTAACGAAAGATTTTCTATAGAAAATCATTACTAACGAAAGATTTTCTATAGAAAATCATTACTTACGAAAGATTTTCTATAGAAAATCATTCTTAACGAAAGATTTTCTATAGAAAATCATTCTTAACGAAAGATTTTCTATAGAAAATCATTCTTAACGAAAGATTTTCTATAGAAAATCATTCTTAACGAAAGATTTTCTATAGAAAATCATTCCTAACGAAAGATATTCTATAGAAAATCATTCTTAACGAAAGATTTTTTATAGAAAATCATTCTTAACGAAAGATTTTCTATAGAAAATCATTCTTAGCGAAAGATTTTCTATAGAAAATCATTCTATACGAAAGATTTTTCATAGAAAATCATTCCTAACGAAAGATTTTTCATAGAAAATCATTCCTAACGAAAGATTTTCTATAGAAAATCATTCTTAACGAAAGATTTTCTATAGAAAATCATTCTTAACGAAAGATTTTCTATAGAAAATCATTCTTAACGAAAGATTTTCTATAGAAAATCATTCTTAACGAAAGATTTTCTATAGAAAATCATTCTTAACGAAAGATTTTCTATAGAAAATCATTCTTAACGAAAGATTTTCTATAGAAAATCATTCTTAACGAAAGATTTTCTATAGAAAATCATTCTTAACGAAAGATTTTCTATAGAAAATCATTCTTAACGAAAGATTTTCTATAAAAAATCATTCTTAACGAAAGATTTTCTATAGAAAATCATTCTGAACGAAAGATTTTCTATAGAAAATCATTCTTAACGAAAGATTTTCTATAGAAAATCATTCTTAACGAAAGATTTTCTATAGAAAATCATTCTTAACGAAAGATTTTCTATAGAAAATCATTCTTAACGAAAGATTTTCTATAGAAAATCATTCTTAACGAAAGATATTCTATAGAAAATCATTCTTAACGAAAGATTTTCTATAGAAAATCACTCTTAACGAAAGATTTTCTATAGAAAATCATTCTTAACGAAAGATTTTCTATAGAAAATCATTCTTAACGAAAGATTTTCTATAGAAAATCATTCTTAACGAAAGATTTTCTATAGAAAATCATTCTTAACGAAAGATTTTCTATAGAAAATCATTCGTAACGAAAGATTTTCTATAGAAAATCATTCTTAACGAAAGATTTTCTATAGAAAATCATTCTTAACGAAAGATTTTCTATAGAAAATCATTCTTAACGAAAGATTTTCTATAGAAAATCATTCTTAACGAAAGATTTTCTATAGAAAATCATTCTTAACGAAAGATTTTCTATAGAAAATCTTACTTAACGAAAGATTTTCTATAGAAAATCATTTTTAACGAAAGATTTTCTATAGAAAATCATTTTTAACGAAAGATTTTCTATAGAAAATCATTCTTAACGAAAGATTTTCTATAGAAAATCACACTTAACGATAGGCTTTCTAAAGAAAAACTTACTTAACGAAAGATTTTTTATGAAAAGCCTACTTAGCGAAAGATTTTTTTATAGATTTTCTATAGAAAATCTTTCGTTAAGTAAGATTTTCTATAGACAATCTTTCGTTTAGTATATTTTTTAGTAGAAAATATTTCGGTAAGAATAATTTTCTATAGAAAATCTTTCGGTAAGAATAATTTTCTATAGAAAATCTTTCGGTAAGAATAATTTTCTATAGAAAATCTTTCGTTAAGTATGATTTTCCTTAGAAAATCTGTTGTAAAGTATGATTTGCTATAAAAAATCTTTTGTTTAGAAAGTCTTTCTATAGAAAATCTTTCCTTAAGTATGAATTTCTATAGAAAATCTTTCGTTAAGTATGATTTTCTATAAAAATACCTTTGTTAAGTATGATTTTCTATAAAAAATCTATCGTTTAGTATGATTATCTGTAGAAAATCTTTCGTGGAGTAAAATTTTCTGTAGAAAATCTTACGTTAAGTATGATTTCTATAGAAAATCCTTCGTTAAATAAGTTTTTTTTTAAGAAAATCTAATAATATCAATGTCAAGTTCAAATGGCCTTTATCCATTACTCATCCCTCTTACCCTCATTTAAGTACCTTAAGTACTTTAATTTAAATCAAAAATTTCGTACAAGTTAAACACACACACAAATCTCCCTACTTTTTCCCCCGATAAAGATTTAACAAAATTCACGACTTATCACCAAATATAAATAACTCAATTACATTAACGCCGTAAATATAAATTCATTAGCCTTTACCTCGACTAAAAGCCACACAAAGTACATTGTCAATAAAGTTAAAAAAAAAATAAAATAATATTTTAAACCGGACACGAAATGAAAATAAAATATTTATTTTACAACTCGAATATAAAATAAACACCAAAATTGCCCTAATAATCCAGAATTTAAGAGGTCAACTACTTATTTGTTCGTACATGCTCAACAACATGTCAATCAAATGGAAAATAATAAAATATAAAATCTCCCATATGTTGGCAAAAAAGGAAAAAATATAAGAGAAATGAAGTAAATTCGAAAAAAGTACAAATAAATAAAATAAAATGCGAAACAACAAAATTTTAAACACCACTTGACCAATAATGGCCAGTCAATAAACACCGACTGACAGAAGGACTTACAGATGGACAAATACACACACACATAATAAAGAATAATACCCAGGAAACAATTTAGGTGAAGAGATCTATTGTTCGTACTTATAAGCAAACACCCTTTTCCCTTTAATATTAGGAAACACAAAAATATGAACGAAATTTGTATGCATTTGTCCGATGAAAATCTAATAAAATGTCTGATGGAGATCTCTATTAATTCTAGAAAAGGTAAAGGTTCTGAAACAATTTTTGGCATTTTATACAAATATCAGACAGTCTGATATAAAACTGTGTTGCTTTTGTCTTTAATTATCGAATTTAAGATAAAAATAAATTTGTGATGCGATGGAATAATAGATTTTAACAGATTGTCTGACTAAAGTCGGAATGAAATTTAGGATATTATTAAAAAAGTCTTTGAAATAAGAGTTAGAAGAATAGAAAACTGTAAGGTAAAAGAAAACACTGAATATAGTATGGAATGAATGAATATCGCCTGTGTCAGACTAAAGAAGAGTCATATATAATTGTTGTTTAAAAGAAGGTTTATAATATTCGGTTACAAACGTCCATGTTATTTGCTTCTGACAAAACTTGTTTTCGTAACAAAAATAACATGAAAAAAGGTATGTCTGAAGTAAGCAAACACGCTCTAATTAAATTCCTTTTAGATATGACTTTGTTACATTTACAGTGCATGGCTTTCATAGGTGTCACACTTAAGGTATCATACGATTTATACATATTTTACATTGGAAAATTTGATAGGTTAGATGAAAGAATACAAGGTCTGAAGGCACCTAAACAGATAATCTCAGGCATTTATTGTCAATTCTGAAGAATAATCGTAGAAAGTTCTGACTGAATTTAAAACATTTCTTAAAAATATTAGAAAAATGCTCAAAAAAGTATCAGAAAACTAATTAGAACTTCTGACAAATGTTACATAGCCTGATCGAAACCAAACAAAAAAAAAAATGAAATAATAATTAGATTTTAAAAAATACACAGAATTTGGTAGCTACATCCAACTTTTCTTAGTATAAATGCTATGTAATGATTATATATCTATGAGAAACTTTATAAAAAATGTATTAAGTCATTAGACAAAATGTCCAAAATGTAAAAGACACTCTAGCAATTAACGTATAGCACTTATCAGAATATAAATTTGTCACCGGACAAACAAAAATTAGAAATTTTTCTAATACATCGATTCCACCATCGAAAGTGACTGTCTGACGAAATTCTAAATTCTGTATCGATGTTAATTCTGATAAAAGATAGTGATGATTTTGAGTTTAGAAAATTAATTTTAAAATACATCTTTTAATTTTTTTAATCCACCTCAAGTGAAATCAAATAATAAGGTTTCATTTATGAGGGAATTGAGACAAAATGTCTAACCAATGATTTTTTAACATACCGAAGTTAGACAAACTTCAGACAGTCCAATTAATGTCAGATATAATTTCAGTCTATTTTCATTACATAAACAATATAATCTTATCAAACTCAAGTTAAATACAAAACGTTTGACCGAAGTCAAAAATGTCAGAATGTTTGTCAGACACTCCAGCCAGAAAACTGACTCAAAATGCAAATAAAGTACTTACACTAAATTTAAAGTCAATTTATAAAATAAAAAATAATATTTAAAAGTCTCCAATTTAACTATGTATAATAAAGGGTGGTTAAATTGTAAGGGCCGATGTTGAATGTGAACCACACCTAAACGCCAAGTTTTTTTCCGAATTTTATTTGACATTTCTCTATTTCAGACTTACTCAATTTGAACCATAGAGAGATACACAATCCAACAACGTGTTAAAGTTATCCAGACTTATTATGAAAATGGGCGTTCAAATCAAAATGCATATCGTGCACTTCGTGATTTTTTTGGTCAATTTGATCGTCCAAATGTGCGTACAATCGCAAAAATCGTGGAAAAATTCAAGCAAACCGGGTCTGTAGAAGATCTGAGAACACCAGTGCATGCTCGTACAGCTCGTACTGCAGAAAATATTGCTGCTGTTCGCGATAGTGTGGCTTACAAGGTGCTTACAAAGCCTCTTGACCATTCCAAACGTCGTGAATGGCCAGTATAGTGGCAAGAAATGGCAACAGTGGATGATCAATTTTCGAAGAAAATCATCTTCAGTGATGAGGCACATTTTCACCTCCGTGGATTCGTCAATAAACAGAATTGCCGCATTTAGGTGAATGAGAATCGATGAGTGATTGTCGAAAAACCAATGCACCCATAAAGAGTGACTGTTTGGTGCGGTTTATGGGCTGGCGGCATCATCAGGCCGTATTTTTTCCAAAATGAGGCCGGTCAGGCAGTTACTGTGAATGGTGTTCGCTATCGTGAGATGATAACGAACTTTTTATGGCCCGAATTGGAAGATATAGATGTGGACGATATGTGGTTTCAGCAGGACGGTGCCACTTGCCACACAGCAAACGAAACAATGGCTCTTTTGCGCAACAAATTCAATGGCCGTGTTATCTCACGTAATGGCGATGTCAATTGGCCGCCAAGATCATGTGATTTGACACCGTTGGACTTATTTCTTTGGGGTTATTTGAAAGAAAAGGTGTACGTCGATAAGCCAGCAACAATTCAAGAGCTAAAGGATGAGATAATTCGGCACATTAACGGCATAGAACCTCCATTATGCCTCAGGGTCATCGATAATTTGGATTTAATTTAACCGATTCTTAAAAAACTTAAAAATTACAAAATTAAACGATTTTACGAGGGTAGGTCCAAAAGATTGCGTCCATTACCTCTATACCCTTAGTCCAACGTTTTTCACCACCATAGGTAAAGGGTATTATGTAACGCATAGAAATATTTGTCCTAGACACCAATAGTGTAGCAATAGACTTAGAAACACTTTCTGAGTCGATATATCGTTGTCAGTCAGTTCGTCCGTATGGCTGGACGGCTGGCTGGACTCCCATGTAAACCATAAAATCAAAGTAAAGGCCGTAATTCTTAAGATAATTTAATGAAATTTGGTACAGATAATTTTTTTGATATTGGGACCATGGTTATTGAAATTCATCGAAATAGGTCCATTATTTATGGTACCTCCCATAGGTTCCACTTTCCGGAATTAATATTTTGGCCACAAATATCAATATTTTTTCATGAAATTTAAAACAAATACCATATAAACTCTTCTGTCAAAAAGCACTAAATGAGGCAAAAATCACTAAAACGCTCCTAAATCTAAGGATAATGAGAATTTTGAGTTTATTTTTGCAAACATAATTTTTGTAGCAACTTTAATCAATTTGTTAAATTTCGAGATAATCGGTTCACATTGACCCTAGCTCACATATAAGTCCAAATGACGGTAATAGCATAAATATATAAGTTTTGAGAAAATGTTTGTATGATGGCAATATTTTGCAAATATTTGTCTTTATACAGGAAAAAGAACACCTTTGACCTTAGTGATAAAGGGTATCGTATAGTCGGCACTTTCTTACTTGTTTTTTATTCCTTCTGAAAAATATGATTGTTCGAGGTCAAGAACATTTTTTGTGAGTTGATTTCATTGTTGGAATCACATCTGCTTTCCTCAAGCCAATTGTTTGATTATCTAATAAGAAGTAGTCCCACAGAGCTAAATTTGGAGAATAATTTGGAAGAGGGAGTGATTCGTAGACCCATTCATTGATAATGACTATGGAAACTCCACATGTGTTCACAAATTTTCAGGGGAAGATTGCAATAACTCCAAAACTATTGCATAGATTCAAAGATTTTATAATATAATATTTTTTATAATAAGATATTGCACTCTATACATTTCTTTTTGTGCCAAAGGTGAAATTAAATTGGATAAAGAGCAATAAAAAACACAAAAGCTCACAAACAAATATACAGCGCGTGTGTGTGACTTAGTTTTCTCTCATTGGATAATCGTCTCCATTAGTTGTTTTCGAATTAGAGTAAAAGCATTATACTCTTTTTTTAGGGGACTTTTCAAATGGACCATACAGTAAATCAATGTATGGAAGTACAACATCTTTATATTATATAGACTTTGATTTTCTTTTACATTGCAATGTCTTTTCTTGTAAGCCATTGCGAGGTCTCGTAAACTAAAAATAAATCAATAATATTTTGTACACTTCCAATAATTTCGAAATATACTTTCACTATTAAATCGGAGGCAAAAGTGAAGAAACGACGCATCCTAGTGCTCACCCCTGCTCTTTCCAGGTGGAAAAGAAAATTTTTCTTGGCCGAATTCTGTCGTTTGTGCATCTTATCTTAACCTTCTTTTTCTCTGGTGTGTTGTGGTGGATCCATGTTTTGTCTACTGTTACGAAATGGCAGCCATTTTGCGGAATGCTTTCTCATAACTAAGTGGTCATTCAAAATTGGAACAACTGAGACATAATGCCTATGTTTTTCACAATCTCTCCCACTTAAATCTCTTCTGGACTAAAACTATTTGCATTTTTTCTTTTGTTTCGGATGTAGAGACTCCAACTCAGTGTTGCCACCAACCAAATGGTAAATTACACATGGATCATACCAAAATTACGCATGAAATTAGGAATTACACATGATTTTTTTTTGGCAAAATAACGTACTTACTTGGCCTATATTTACAACCTATTAAGGCCGAGAAAATTTCTAAATTCTATGCGTTTCGATCTTATGCGTATGTTCTCCAACTTCGTAGCCCAAGCTTTGAAAAATTTTCATTAAAGTTTCGGAAGTACTGATCTAACATATGGAGGCCATTTTTGTTCTAAATTTAGCTCTTTATAGTTCTTATAGGAGAACTCACGGCACATGATAGCTCAGTGTTAAGTGTTAAAGTAGTTCCCTGGTAGCAGCGTTGAAATACGGCGAAATAAAAATATAGTTAATAACTTTTTGCAAAGTATGAAAAAATCTGTCTTCCAAGGTATTCTTTAAATCGGAAACCTTTATCCAATAATCTTCTAGCTCCAAATTGCTGCGAAACCCAAAATTTCAAAATCTAAGAGTGCAGTTGCAATTTTGGGATCACAATATCTACAATTGTAGAAATATCGCCATTAAAATTAATTGTTTTTTTGATTTTACATTAAAAAATTTGCATTATATTAATTTTTTTCGCTTTCTAAAGGGACGTACAAACATTTACTTTTTGTTGAAAATTGTTAAAAAAAATAAAACGACAAAAATATAAATTACACACGAGTTACACATGCAGCCAGTTACACATCGTCTACACATGAAAATAAAAATTAAACATGATATGTGTAATCTTATATTCTTAAACGAGCAATAATTGTATGTTTATATATATATATATATATATATATATATATATATATATATATATATATATATATATATATAGAATGACTATCTCGAAAACGGCTCTAACGATTTTGATAAAATGTGGACAGTGGGTATCTGTTTTTATGTATAGGTCGAAGAAGAAGGGACTTTTGGAACCTTTGCCTCTAAGAGAGTAAAAACGGGTAAAAAGGGGAAAAAATCGAAAACGCTATATCTCCTTAAGTAATAGGTATAGAAACAAAATTTAAATTACGTTTTAAACAGCTATGAAAACGGACAGGTGTTTGGTACTTTTTTGAAACTATGTCCGATAAGGGGTAAAAAAGGCTGAAAATAGTTTTTTTGGTATCTTTTTAATCCACTCTTATATTTTAAACTAAGGAATATAGAAAGAAACTTTGTACTGCAATCAATAGATGTGATAGAAACTATAAACACGTATTTCGTGCTTTTTTGATTTTGGGGCCAAAATGGGTAATAAAGGGATAAAATGATAATTTAACATCTCAAAAAGTAATATGAATAGAAACATTATGTTAACTGCGTTTTAATAAAATGTACCGAATTCAATTGGTACCAAAGAAGTACCAAATATGCATTTGGAACTTTTTTGAAATTAGGGGAAAAATTAGTAATGTTATACCTTTTAAACAAATGCATTTTTGTCTGTATGTATGTTCTTTATAGAATAGTAAACTGTGCATTTGATCATGTTATGCTCTTTAGCGAAGATGTTGCGGATAAGCCGGCGAAGGTTTTAAAGTTGATAAGACTAATTTCCGATAGATGGCGTCACTGAAAATTACTAAAAATTAACTAATCGTAAACTGTACATTTGATCATGCTACAATCTTTAGCAAAGTTGTTGCACATGAGCCGACGAAGGTTTCTTAGTTGGTATGAAGAAATTTCGACAGGTGGCGCTACTGAAATTTACTCAAAGTCAATTTAATCGTAAGCTGTACATTTAATCATGCTATAATCTTCAGCTAAGTTGTTGCGGATAATTCGACGAAGGTTTATGAATTGGAATGAGCAACGTCCGACAGGTGGCGCCACAGAAAATTACTCAAAGTGAATTAAATCGTAAACTGTGCATTTGATCATGTTATAATCATAAGCAAAGTTGTTATGCATAAGCAAACGAAGGTTTCTTAGTTGGTATGAACAACTTCAGGTGGCGCCACTGAAAACTACTTAAAATGAAATAAATCATAAACTGTGCATTTGATCAGACTATAATCTTTAGCAAAGTTGTTGCGCATGAGTCGACGGAGATTTCTGTTGGTATGACCAATTTCCAAAATTATTAAAATGAGTTAAACTGTAAACTATGCAAACTATGTGTTGGTCAGACAAAATAAATAAAATAATTCAAAATTAACTTTATAAAATAAAATATATAAAAACTTTAAAATTTGCCTCAAAATGCTTATCATAAAGCTCCTAGCAAGGCTCGGTCAACCAGGTACTTACACCTAAAGTGGCAACACTGCTCCAACTAAGCATCAGAACGTTCGGCATCTTTCATGCTTATACGGCCACATTGAACCATGAAAATAAAAGCTGCAGAGTCGCCATAATATTTCTGTAGAAATAAGTCGACTTAAGCAAAATTTAAGTTAAGGATCTTTCTGAAAGTTGAAGTACAATTGCTCTTTGCTTATCTTTTTTCAAAGTGCAATCTCATTGGGAATTCAAGCTTTATATTCTAGTACCTGGTAGACCGAGCCTTGCTCGGAGCTTTATGATAAGCATTTTGAGGAAAATTTTAAAGTTTTTATATATTTTATATTATAAAGTACTAAAATAAATTTAGAGGAAAGACATTGTAGAAATATTCAGTTAATTTTGAATTATTTGATTTATTTTGTCCGACCAACACATAGTTTGCATAGTTTACAGTTTAACTCATTTTGAATAATTTTGGAAATTATTCATATCAACAGAAACCTCTGTCGACTCATGCGCAACAACTTTGCTAAAGATTATAGTCTGATCAAATGCACAGTTTACGATTTAATTCATTTTGAGTAGTTTTCTGTGGCGCCACCTGTCGGACTTTGCTTATTCCAATTCATAAAACTTCTTCGGCTTATCCGTAACAACTTTGCTGAATGATTAAATGTACAGCATACGATTAAATTGACTTTGAGTAAATTTCAGTAGCGCCACCTGTCGAAATTTCTTCATACCAACTAAGAAACCTTCGTCGGCTCATGTGCAACAACTTTGCTAAAGATTGTAGCATGATTAAATGTACAGATTACGATTAAATTGACTTTGAGTAAGTTTCTGTAGCGCCACCTGTCGGAAATTATTCATACCAACTAAAAAGCCTTCGTCGGCTCATGCGCTACAACTTTGCTAAAGATCATAGCATGATCAAATGTACAGTTTACGATTTAATTAATTTTTAGTAATTTTCAGTGGCGCCATCTGTCGGAAATTAGTCTTATCAACTTTAAAACCTTCGCCGGCTTATCCGCAACATCTTCGCTAAAGAGCATAACACAATCAAATTCACAGTTTACTATTCTATAAAGAACATACATACAGACAAACATTCATTTGTTTAAAATAATACTAATTTTTCCCCCTTTTTATTCCCTAATTTCTAAAAGTTCCATATGTATATTTGGTACTGTTTTGGTGTCAATTGAATTCGGTACATTTTTTTAAAACGCATTTAACATAATGTATAATGTTCCTATTCATATTACTTTGGAGATGTTAAGTTATCATTTTATCCCTTTTTTACCCATTTTGGCTCCAAAATCAAAAAAGTACCAAATACGTGTTTCATGTTTTTTTACATCTATTGATTGCAGTACCAAGTTTCTTTCTATATTCTTTAGTTTAAAATATAAGAGTGGGTTAAAAAGGTGCGAAAAAAACTATTTTCACCCTTTTTTACCCCCTATTGGACATAGTTTCAAAAAAGTACCAAACACCTGTCCGCTTATTTTCAAAGCTGTTTAAAACGTAATTTTAATTTTGTTTCTATACCTATTACTTTAGGAGACATAGCGTTTTCGATTTTTCCCCTTTTTACCCGTTTTTACCCTCTTAGAGGTAAAAGTTCCAAAAGTCCTTCTTCTTCGACCTATACATCAAAAAAGATAGCCACTGTCCAAATTTTATCAAAATCGTTAGAGCCGTTTTCGAGATAGCCATTCTATATATATATATATATATATATATATATATATATATATATATATATATATATATATATATATATATATATACAATTATTGCTCGTTTAAGAATATAAGATAAATGACAAATAACAAATTATTATTTCAATAAGTAGACTACAAATTCAAGGAGATACGGACTTATTGACCTATTTGATTTTTTTTACAACCACTATTCATCATTTATATGATTCTACTCGATATTTAAATATTACACAGCCAAATGCGAAAAATGGTGCCTTAAATTTTTTTATTCAATTTGTATACATCTTATATGTATATCGCTTCAATTCCTCTAACTCACTTTTTTAGGATCAGGTCTAGTTTTCGAGATATATTTTTTTTTCAATTACGTAGTAACACGATTTTGAGTAACATAAATAAAGAACAGTTTAATCTACTTTCTGAAAAGAACAACCCAAAATTTAGCTATCACATTACCTTCATGCTGCCCTAACATAATATTTACTAAACTCAGCTTTAGAGATATAGCCAAATAAATGATGAAAAAATATTATTTATTAGTTACGCAACTATAAATTACATAACTCGTATTTTTCTTAAGAAATTAATATCTCCAAAACTATAGCTGATACAAGTAAAATGAATCAGTGGAATTGAAGCTTTTAATGCAGTAGAAAAAGTTTTCATTTTGTTGGGCTGTGTTATCACTTAAGTAATTTCCGTTGAAGAGGTGCTAAATGGAGACCGATTCTTAAAAATATGCCAATGATCTCATACTTATCGGTGTTGTATGTGGTGATCATGCCTTTTTTCGGGAGGTGAAGTTGTATAGTCTCCATGCAAGGACCAATTTTCAAAAATGTGGTACGATAGCTAATGTTCTGATCTTTTTAAGACTCTCATTTCATAAGTCACAATTTCGTAAAACTCTTAAATTCCTACGATAAATGGACCTATGGTTTCGTTACTGATTTATGTTAACGCAAAACATATCTGGACTCAAATTAGGTTAAAATTTGTGTACATATAATAAGCTTTTTATGGATGGCATGCTCAAATATCTACCTTCTCAAGCAAAATACCTCATTTAGGAAAATAGTTATAAGGAGATACCTGAAATCATGTTTGTAAATTCTATACTTTACAAATATAAGCACAAACTAATAATTCACATCTCAATCTCGTCTCTTTGTTTCCTGGGTTACAAATAATTTGAAATTGTAGGTGTATATGTTATGTAAAATGCACATATATATGTATATAACAACATATGTATTTGTATGTTAAGAGGGTGACAATTTGATTTAAAATCCCCAGAGATACAATAAACAAGAAAAAAGGTCGACGTGGTGGACAAAATGTCCATATATAACCGATAATGATGCCTGTGATGATGTTGATGGCGATGACGATTAAACTTTAAGTTAAAATTACACAACAGGAGGTTAACGAAAGGAACTGCCCATCAGGATATCAATATATAAAAATTAACACCCCAGGATATTTTCAGCCGGCTTAAACATATTTATACAGTATTTTACATTCGAGATAAGGTATTTTTTTTGGATTCCCAATAACTAAAAAAACAAGTTTCGAATTTTTGATTATAGGAAAATATTCATTAAATTCAAAACAGATATTCAGTCTTTGATAACCAACAACTGTTTTGCTGTTATTGTTTTAAGGGTGTATACGAGCGTATTAAGTGTTAGTGGTGGATTTTTCTTTTTTTTTACCAAATTTCGGGGCGAAACTGTGCGTAAAAACTAAAAAAAAAAACTGAATTGCAAATTAATTTTATTTGACAGTTGGAAAATTGTAATAGCAGTTAATTAATTTTTATTACTAGTTATGTTAATTTTGTAAATTGCGCTTGTATTTGAATTGTATTATTGAGTTAATTGAAATTCTATTTGTTTAAATATTTATGTTAAATGTTTTCTTTCACTTTATTGCCGCTGCTGCTGTTGCCGGATGACTATCTAGATACATATAATATCTATGGGTTTGTTTTCCCTAAAAATATTCGTTTAAAATTGAATGCAAATAATGTGTTTACAGTAAAAACAACCGCAAAAATAGTAAAATTTTATAGAACAATTTTCTAAAAATAATAAACATTATAAAATGGTTGAAGAAGTATTAAAATAATTTTTGGCATCAAACTCATACAAAAACTTTAACTGGGTTTTTGGCTTGGAGAGACTGAGAAAATAAGTGGAAAGTATTTGGGAGAAACTTATATAGATATGGGAGATGTGCACAGTGAGTCTGTTTAGTTTACAAAATTATCTGTACTTATTTTCATCTATGGATCGATAATTACCGGTTTGCTTGCTTTTCAAAAATTTCCTATTTTTATTGGAAATTTTTCAAAAATTTCCTATTTCTATAGAAAATTTTTTAAAAATTTCCTATTTTTATTGGAAATTTTTCAAAAATTTCCTATTTTTCTAGGAAATTATTCAAAAATTTCCTATTTTTCTAGGAAATTTTTCAAAAATTTCCTATTTTTATAGGAAATTTTTCAAAAATTTCCTATTTTTATAGGAAATTTTTCAAAAATTTCCTATTTTTATAGGAAATTTTTCAAAAATTTCCTATTTTTATAGGAAATTTTTCAAAAATTTCCTATTTTTATAGGAAATTTTTCAAAAATTTCCTATTTTTATAGGAAATTTTTCAAAAATTTCCTATTTTTATAGGAAATTTTTCAAAAATTTCCTATTTTTATAGGAAATTTTTCAAAAATTTCCTATTTTTATAGGAAATTTTTCAAAAATTTCCTATTTTTATAGGAAATTTTTCAAAAATTTCCTATTTTTATAGGAAATTTTTCAAAAATTTCCTATTTTTATAGGAAATTTTTCAAAAATTTCCTATTTTTATAGGAAATTTTTCAAAAATTTCCTTTAAAAACTAAATTTTTGAAAAATTTCCTATAAAAAGTAAATTTTTGAATGATTACCTTTAAGTAGTAAATTTTTGTAAAATTTGCTATAAAAGTAAATTTTTGAAAAATTTCTTCTAAAAAGTAAATTTTTTAAAAATTTCCTATAAAAAGTGAATTTTTGAAAAATTTCCTATGAAAAGTAAAGAATGATTTCCTATAAGTAGTAAATTTTTGAAAAATTTCCTATAATTTCCTTGAATGATTTCCTTTAAGTAGTAAATTTTTGAAAAATTTCCTATAAAAGTAAATTTTTGAAAAATTTCCTCTAAAAAGTAAATTTTTGAAAAATTTCCTATAAAAAGTGAATTTTTGAAAAATTTCCTATGAAAAGTAAATTTTTGAATGATTTCCTATAAGTAGTAAATTTTTGAAAAATTTCCTATAAATAGTAAATTTTTGAAAAATTTCCTATAAAAAGTAAATTTTTGAAAAATTTCCTATGAAAAATAATTTTTGAAAAATTTCCTATAAAAAGTAAATTTTTGAAAAATTTCCTATAAAAAGTAAATTTTTGAAAAATTTCTTATAAAAAGTAAATTTTTGAAAAATTTCCTATAAATAGTAAATTTTTGAAAAATTTCCTATAAAAGGTAAATTTTTGAAAAACTTCCTATGAAAAGTAAATTTTTGAAAAATTTCCTATAAAAAGTAAATTTTTGAAGAATTTTCTATAAAAAGTAAATTTTTGAAAAAATTCCCATAAAAAGTAAATTTTGCCATAAGTTCCCTGATTGTAAAAAAATTCCATTTAATCTAAATATTTTGACAAACAAACGGATATGTTTAGATTTCAAATGTTGTTAAACTTTTTGCAAAATTGTTGCGGTGGCCAGTCACTTAGTTTTTTTTTTTTGTTTATTATTTTTTTGTTTTACTCCGATGTTGTGATCTGTCTAGTGGTTATCAATGTAAAACATGTGCGGTAGACATATTAGGTGTGTTTAGTAAGCATATGTTATAGTGTTGGGAAGCGTTTTGTCTTGTTGCATAGGCTATTGTGAATGACCGAAATATTATGGCGGGTGTAGTAAAAGGTTTTGATCAATGAATTGGCGGTTAGTATGAAAATGTTTTTGAATTTTAGGCGGGGTATGATGAGAAGGTTTGAAGGACAGGGACCGACAGTTTTGATTAAGCTTTAGTTTTTTTTTACAAGAAAGAGAAGAATTTTAGAGAGAAAAAAAAAACGCGCTTGGAAAACAAAAATAATAAAAATTGCTTATTGGAACTTAAGTACAAAGCCGTGGGGGCTATATAAAGGCCTAGCCGATATAATGAGAAGAGACAAACAAAACAAAAAGGTAGAGTGGCATATCATCAGTGCGAGTGCAAATAAAAAGATTTCTTTTTATAAACGGATTTTTTTTAATTTAAATCAAGAAATAATATAATTTAAAAAAAAAAACAACAGTCTTTAAAAAAATATAAATTGCGGAAGGAAAAGTAAGACCTTGTGAAGACAGTTTTATTTTTTTTGTGTATTAATTTGTCTAAAATTTTAGATAATTGGATTCCAATTTTTTTTTATGATATTGCAAAGATTCTTAGGGAATCTAAGTGTAGGGAGGGAATTACGAGTCTTGAATCATAAAACAGGAGAACGTAAGTGTTATTTGTTAACTTGAATTATTTGTATAGTGATGTGAATTTATGTTTTGGAAGGTGGAAGACAGCTCCCTGGAGCAGGACCAGAAGGTTATACTTCAAGAAGCTTCCAGAAAAGTTCTCCTGAGTTTCTTTTTATATTGGTTGAATGGGTATGGAACATATCTCAAGACAAATCCCTAAATCACCAGGTAACCCAATTATCCTTATATATTTCGAATGTGCCACGGTATACTTATGTCAATAGCGATAAAAAAAAAAATCTGGAGAATATAAAAGAGTCCGGTGAAATAGTTGATAAAAAAAAAAATATATATATAATCATTTATTGCCCCCTATAGAGTTGCGTTTACAACCAACTCAGAAAAAAAATAGTTTTTTTTAAGAATTTATTATCTAGATTAATTTTTAAGAATTTATTATTTAGATTAATTATATATATATAGAAAGTCTTAACTCTCTTCTTTTAATAATCGAGAAAATAACTTTTTGGAATTTAGAAATATTAGAATAAGTATTTAATTTTGAACTTCACATCATAATATATTTTGTGTGTTAAGAGTTTTAGTTTTTTTTTTATGTTATAAAGTAAAAACCAAAAATCAAATTGCTACTAAAGAAAAAAAAAAAAGAGATTCCCAGGCATAGACAGTCTTAAGAAAGGTTACTCACTTTTGGTTTTGAAAATAGGTTTTAAGGTTTCGTCGCTGATTTTAGGGAGCTCCTTCAGACCAGTTTTAGATTAAATAGTAACAGCTCTGAGTGAAAAGCGAGCTTAATAGTGAGTAGGTTTTTGAAAAGATTGGTAACTCTTAAAAAAAGAATAAATATTCCCATAGTGGTGTAAAAACGCCTGAATAACAAGTAATTAAATTTTCTTTAAACGTTGTTTGATTTCCGGTTACTTTTGTTTATTTTCTTTTTATTATTCATAGTGGTATTTGTCTTTGCTATTATATTAAGTGTCTTAAGCTCATTTATATTAATTTTAAATTTAAGTTTATATGAATAAATAATGTCTTGAGTGTTAACATGAATATGTTCGAGTAAAAGTTACTTAGAAGGGGAAGGAAAGGATAGTAAGTGGTAAAGAAAATCGGGATACGGGGTCATGAACAAAAGTCTCCCGGATGGACGTGACCATGGTTGGGTAATGGGCGGTAGGAAAACTCCAGCTTTTCCCTTTATGTAGGTGTCGTTTGTTTGTGTAAGTAATGTATGTTTATTTTGATTCCATTCAATTTATTGGTACGGTCCAGAGGTCTGAGTGGGGGGTCAATCAATCCACTCCCAAACGGCTCCATGCTTCTGAGCTAGTTAATGGCCACTCAGCATCAAAAACGGTCACGTAACAAAATATATTATTTTGAAAATATCTAAGGTATGGTATATGATGGATATAGAATGCGGCAATTTGGACCTTAATTAGATATGCATATCTAATGAGTTGATTACTGTGACGGGTTCTGAAGAGCAACGACACTTTTTATCAAATACAAAATAATTCGAGTATAGTGCTTTGTTGCTAATCTCAGCAAATCACTGTGCCATCGCATAGACAAAAGTTCTTTTAATAATGTTCACATACTTTTAGGAGCAAATGTTGAAGATAACGAAAAATCAACAAAAACCTCAATGACTATAACAATGAAGTTAACCAAGATGAGAAGGAGGATGAGAGATGATGATGATGCTTCACTGATGACGCCACTAAACAACATCAATAGCGACAAAAGAACAAAGATCTATCTGCAAATAAAAATGTAAAAGTTATATTGACGAAAGTATCAAGGAAAACAAAAGGAACAAGCGAGTGAAACAAACAAACAAACAATCAACCGAGTAACTAACAAAAATGAAAGAAGAGATAAAATATAAGAAAAAAAACTTTTCTAAACATAGAAGTTGCAACTGAATTAAAGTAAGGAAGATGGAAAAAAACTGTACACAGAAGTACGTCAACTAAGTACTTTAGCGGAAGTTAAAAAGTGTTTACACAGTATGTTGCACACAAAGATAACTCATCATACGTTGGTATATATAGCCACCACGACTTGTACTCATATTCACATATACCTTCAAACACACTCCTTTAAATACAGCTAATAAATAATAATAACTAAGTTTGGTGTAAATGTTGCTTTCCACAAGTAGTGGCAAAACCTTGCTAGACCCTAGTATGACACACACAATTGAGACTTAGCCGACGTTGTCGCTGTTAAACAGACGAATATTTTAATAATTTAATTTAACGAAAAATACTTCCTAAACTTTTCTACTCAATGTCATTATTTATATGACAAAAAAATAAGAAGTAATGGAAAAAAATGGCACAAACCAACTTCACAAAAAGACAAACACTTTTGGCAAACAATTCAAAAAGACAACTGTAAGTATCAGGTTTTATATTGCGTTCTTTTTTAAAGAAAAATTTTGGAAGAAAAAAACTCAAGTGACTCACTCTTACCCAAACAAGCTCTTAACCACTCAGTTACATAGTTTGTTATTTTAGCCGGAAGTAAAAGCAACAAATTGCTTGTTTTCCTTCCGAGATGTTATTGAAAAGTCGTTGGCGTATTATGGCATGGCGTCAGACATTCAATAACACCAAGCAACAAAAAAAAACTTTTATAAGGATGTCATCATACATGGGTTTACAGTAACTCCCTAAACCCGATCTTTTAAAAAATAATATATATATATATAATATATATCTGTCTGTTGACAATAGGAAGACATTTCTATTGAAAAGTTGAAGATAGGAAGACATTTCTATAGAAAAGTTGACGATATGAAGACATTTCTATCGAAAAGTTGACGATAGGAAGACATTTCTATAGAAAAGTTGACGATAGGAAAACATTTCTATACAAAAGTTGACGATAGGAAGACATTTCGATAGAAAAGTTGACGATAGGAAGACTTTTCTATAGAAAAGTTGACGATAGGAAGACTTTTCTATAGAAAAGTTGACGATAGGAAGACATTTCTATAGAAAAATTGACGACAGGAAGACATTTCTATAGAAAAGTTGACGATAGGAAGACATTTCTATAGAAAAGTTGACGATAGGAAGACATTTAAATAGAAAAGTTGACGATAGGAAGACTTTTCTATAGAAAAGTTGACGATAGGAAGTTGACGATAGGAAGACTTTTCTATAGAAAAGTTGACGATAGAAAGACTTTTCTATAGAAAAGTTGACGATAGGAAGACTTTTCTATAGAAAAGTTGACGATAGGAAGACTTTTCTATAGAAAAGTTGACGATAGGAATACTTTTCTATAGAAAAGTTGACGATAGGAAGACTTTTCTATAGAAAAGTTGACGATAGGAAGACTTTTCTATAGAAAAGTTGACGATAGGAAGACTTTTCTATAGAAAAGTTGACGATAGGAAGACTTTTCTATAGAAAAGTTGACGATAGGAAGACTTTTCTATAGAAAAGTTGACGATAGGAAGACTTTTCTATAGAAAAGTTGACGATAGGAAACTTTTCTGTAGAAAAGTTGACGATAGGAAGACTTTTCTATAGAAAAGTTGACGATAGGAAGACTTTTCTATAGAAAAGTTGACGATAGGAAGACTTTTCTATAGAAAAGTTGACGATAGGAAGACTTTTCTATAGAAAAGTTGACGATAGGAAGACTTTTCTATGGAAAAGTTGACGATAGGAAGACTTTTCTATAGAAAAGTTGACGATAGGAAGACTTTTCTATAGAAAAGTTGACGATAGGAAGACTTTTCTATAGAAAAGTTGACGATAGGAAGACTTTTCTATAGAAAAGTTGGCGATAGGAAGACTTTTCTATAGAAAAGTTGGCGATAGGAAGACTTTTCTATAGAAAAGTTGGCGATAGGAAGACTTTTCTATAGAAAAGTTGGCGATAGGAAGACTTTTCTATAGAAAAGTTGACAATAGGAAGACATTTCTATAGAAAAATTGATGATAGGAAGGCATTTCTATAGAAAAGTTGACGATAGGAAGACATTTCTATGAGACCAAATTTTGTGCAAAGTAAACTTTTGATGATATGTTGCAAAGTGTAATTGTATTTTAGTTTTTTGTGTTTATTCCAATATCTTTTGTTGCAATATATGCTTCTGCCTTATTTTTTAGCTTGAAACTTTGTAACAGCTCTTCGTCTTTCTAAACAAAAATTTTCTACAAAGTAATAACCTTTTGCTGACAGAAAAAAATACCATAAATTTAGACAATATTTTTTTAGTTTTTAGGTAGGTTTTTCCGTGGAATGTTAGACTGTTGGATTGTTTGCATTTTTTGTAGTGCCAGTCTTTATCTTGTGTCAACAAGCAAACGTTGCAAACCTTGCAAACGTTTGCAATAAAACTGTATATTGTTTGCTGTCTACAGTTTCGCCAGACTCTTTTTAGTAGACTTTGTTGAATTTCTTCCTAAAAAAAAAAAATTATAAGGATAATTGTGTACTTATAGTTATGAACTTCATAAAAGAAATGCATTTCATGACGATTTTTTCTAAAATAAATAGACACCGACACCGACAGCACAAAGCAAAGCATTTTTTTTTTTTTTTGTAAAATTATTTTTGAAAAATAAAACGCTTAAGAGTGAATTTAATAGCAAAAACTTAATAACTGTTTTTGTTACTTTGTAACAATATATTTTTAATATAAATAAAATCCCTTCAAAATTGTAGGTATTCAAAATTTACAGTAGAAAACTTGGTAATGGAATATTTTTTTGATATAAATAAAATTTTCTATTTAGAATCTAATGCCACAGAACAACTGTTTTCTTAAAATTTTCAATTTAAAATTTAAAATGAATAATTTGTTTGAATGCTTATATATTTATATAACTGGATCCAAATCACCGCATTCGATATCGAAATGTAAGACATTTCAGAAAAATTGATGTAGCATACTTTTAGGATTTATTGAGTGCTTGTGAAATTTTTATTAACCAGCAATAAAAGTATTGTATTTTGTATACTTAATGAACTGTGCTATATTATTCGCGGAAACCGAATTGGTGATCACTGATAATTTCCATCAAATTAACGTATTTCTTTAAAGTACAAATAAGTAGTTTTTCGAACAATTTCGAGAGAATTGTAAGCTTATATAAATAAAAATATTGCACTCTATACATTTTTTCTGCCAAACGTGATATTAAAGTGGATAAAAAACCACGGAAAACACACAAAGGCACACAAAACTACATTTCATGAGTACGTGTGTGTGCCTTAGCTTTCTCTCATTGGATAATCGTCTCTATTTAGTTGTTTTAGATTAAAAACGGTATAATTTCTTTTTTATGGAGTTTTCAAAACGATCATACGGCAAATCAATGTATGAAAGTGCAATATCTGTATATTATAGAGTCTTTGCTTATATGCAAACAAGAAACTTTAAAACTTGTCTAACTCCTTTCCTGGTTTGGGGACATTACAAGTAAACACATTGGGATATGTCTTAATCGAAGAATCATATTGTAGACATATATATAAAATTTACTTTTTATAGGAAATTTTTCAAAAATTTACTTATTATAGGAAACTTTTAAAAAATTTACCTTTTATAGGAAATTTTTCAAAAATTTACTTTTTATAGGAGATTTTTCAAAAATTTACTTTTTATAGGAGATTTTTCTTTACTTTATAGGAATTTTACTTATAGGAAATTTACTTTTTATAGGAAATTTTTCAAAAATTTACTTTTTATAGGAATTTTTTAAAAAATTTACTTTTTATAGGAAATTTTTCAAAAATTTACTTTTTATAGAAAATTTTTCAAAAATTTACTTTTTAAAGGAAATTTTTCAAAAATTTTCTTTTTAAAGGAAATTTTTCAAAAAATTTACTTTTTAAAGGAAATTTTTCAAAAATTTACCTTTTATATAAAATTTTTCAAAAATTTATTTTTTATAGGAATTTTTTAAAAATATACCTTTTATAGGAAATTTTTCAAAAATTAACTTTTTATAGGAAATTTTTCAAAAATTTACTTTTTATAGGAAATTTTTCAAAAATTTACTTTTTTTTTAGGAAATTTTTCACAAATTTACTTTTTTTTAGGAAATTTTTCAAAAATTTACTTTTTATAGGAAATTTTTCAAAAATTTACTTTTTATAGGAAATTTTTCAAAAATTTACTTTTTATAAGAAATTTTTCAAAAATTACTTTTTATAGAAAATTTTTCAAAAATTTACTTTTTATAGGAAATTTTTCAAAAATTTACTTTTTATAGGAAATTTTTCAAAAATTTACTTTTTATAGGAAATTTTTTAAACATTAACTTTTTATAGGAATTTTTTTTTTTAATTTACTTTTTATAGGTAATTTTTCAAAAATCTACTTTTTATAGGAAATTTTTCAAAAATTTATTTTTTTTAAAAAATTTTTAAAAATTTACTTTTTATAGGAAATTTTTCAAAAATTTACTTTTTATAGGGAATTTTTCAAAAATTTACTTTTTATAGGAAATTTTTCAAAAATTTTCTTTTAATAGGAAATTTTTCAAAAATTTTCTTTTTATAGGAAACTTTTCAAAGATTTTCTTTTTATAGGAAACTTATCAAAAATTTACTTTTTAAAGAAAAATTTTCAAAAATTAACATTTTATAGGAAATTTTCCAAAAATTTACTTTTTATAGGAAATATTTCAAAAATTTACTTTTTGCAGGAAATTTTTCAAAAAATAACTTTTTATAGAATTTTTTTTTTACAAATTTACCTTTAATAGGAAATTTTTAAAAAATTTACTTATTATAGGAAATTTTTTAAAAATTAACTTTTTATAGGAAATTTTTCAAAATCTTACTTTTTTATAGGAAATTTTTCCAAAAATTTACCTTTTATAGAAAATTTTTCAAAAATTTACTTTTTATAGGAATTTTTTTAAAAATTTTCATTTATAGGAAATTTTTCAAAAATTTAATTTTTAAATTTTTGAAAAATTTTTCAAAAATTTACCTTTTATAGAAAAATTTTTAAAAATTTACCTTTTATAGGAAATTTTTCAAAAATTTACTTTTTAAAGGAAAATCTTCAAGAATTTACTTTATATAGGAAATTTTTCAAAAATTTACTTTTTATAGGAAATTTTTCAAAAATTACTTTTTATAGGAAATTTTTCAAATATTTACTTTTTATAGGAAATTTTTCAAAAATTTACTTTTTATAGGAAATTTTTCAAAAATTTTCTTTTAAAAGGAAATTTTTCAAAAAATTACTTTTATAGAAAATTTTTCAAAAATTTACTTTTTATAGGAAATTCTTCAAAATTTACTTTTTTTTTAGGAAATTTTTCAAAAATGTACTTTTTTTTAGAAAATTTTTCAAAAATTTACTTTTAAAAGGAAATTTTTCAAAAAATTACTTTTATAGAAAATTTTTCAAAATTACTTTTTATATGAAATTTTTTAAAAATTTACTTTTTATATGAAATTTTTCAAAAATTTACTTTTTATAGGAAATTTTTCAAAAATTTACTTCTTATAGGAAATTTTTCAAATATTTACTTTTTATAGGAAATTTTTCAAAAATTTACTTTTTATAGGAAATTTTTCAAAAATTTACTTTTTATAGGAAATTTTTCAAAAATTTACTTTTTATAGGAAATTTATCAAAAATTTATG